>CM021103.1:490720027-490973719 GCA_007115665.2 Sequoiadendron giganteum
GGGTTGAGGGTTGAGGGTTCAAGGATTAATAGGGTAGAGGGGTAGAGGGATTAGGGTTGAAGGGTTGAAGGGTTGAGGGTTGAGGGTTGAGGGATTAAGAGGGTATAGGGGTTGAGGGATTAGGGTTTAAGGGTTGATGGTTAAGGGATTCAGAGGGTATAGCAGTTGAGGGATTAAAGTTTAAGGGTTGAGGCTTGAGGCTTCAGGGATTAAGAGGGTAGAGGGGTGGAGGGATTAGGGTTTAAGGTTTGAGGGTTGAGGGTTCAAATATTAAGAGGGTATAGGGGTAGAGGGATTAGGGTTGAAGGGTTCATGGTTGAGGGTTTAGGGATTAAGAGGGTATAGGGATTAGGGTTTAAGGGTTGAGGGTTGAGGGTTCAAGGATTAAGAGGGTATAGGGGTAGAGAGATTAGGGTTGAAGGTTGAAGGTTGAGGGTTGAGGGTTGAGGGTTGAGGGATTTAGAGGGTATAGGGGTTGAGGGATTAGGGTTTAAGGGTTGAGGGATTAAGAGGGTATAGGGGTTGAGGGATTAGGGTTTAAGGGTTGAGGGTTGAGGATTCAAATATTAAGAGGGTATAGGGGTTGAGGGTTCAAAGATTAAGAGGGTATAGGGGTAGAGGGATTATTGTTGAAGGGTTGAGGGTTGAGGGTTCAAGGATTAAGAGGGTATAGGGATTAGGGTTTAAGGGTTGAGGGTTGAGGGTTCAAGGATTAATAGGGTAGAGGGGTAGAGGGATTAGGGTTGAAGGGTTGAGGGTTGAGGGTTGAGGGATTAAGAGGGTATAGGGGTTGAGGGATTAGGGTTTAAGGGTTGAGGGTTCAGGGATTAAGAGGGTATAGGGGTTGAGGGATTAGGGTTGAGGGTTGAGGGTTCAAGGATTAAGAGGGTATAGGCGTAGAGGGATTAGGGTTGAAGGGTTGAGGGTTGATGGATTAAGAGGGTATAGGGGTTGAGGGTTTAGGGTTTAAGGGTTGAGGGTTGAGGGTTCAAAGATTAAGAGGGTATAGGGGTAGAGGGATTACGGTTGAAGGGTTGAGGGTTGAGGGTTGAGGGTTGAGGGATTAAGAGGGTTGGGCACGTAGTTCAAGCTATGCAAGGACACCTTTCCAGTTGGAAGCATAGTATCTATGGTTGACTTTATAGAGAACTACACTTTACAACCGCAATATGAGGTGCAACCACAGTATTACAATTCCACACAAGTTTCGATATTTGTGCACATAGTATTCATTCATGCATCTGATAGTACAGATGAGGAGAGGAAGGTATTGAGGGAGTACCACTTTTACATTAGTGATGATCATACACATTCTCCAGAGTTTGTGCAAGGTTTCTTCCAGATGTTCTACAGTGGTTTGGCTCAGAGGGGCATAGAATACGATCAACATATAATATGGTTTGATAACTGAGCAACATAGTTCAAGAAATCGCGTATGTTCTACTGGTTGTGTAGGATGCATGTCATTACAGGTGTTCAACATATGTGGAACTTTTGTGAGGATGGACATGGAAAGGGGGAGCATGATGGTGCAGGAGCATGCGTGAAAAGAGCATTAGCACAAGAAGAGTTAAAGTATAAAGATAGTTAAAAGTTGACAGATGCAAAATCAATCGTCGAGTGGTGTAATGCTTTGATGGGTCCAGGTAATGAAGGTACATCTTCAGTTCGTAGATTTTTTTGGTTGATGGATGATACTAACATTGCACCATATGAGGACTGTTGTACACTAATAGGATCGAGTGAGGTACACTCTTTCCTTAGCTCAAATGCAGGTCCATGGAGTATTGATACACACAAGATGACATGCTTTTGTTCTTCATGTACAATGCAAGCCTGGAATGATTGTGAGTCAAGGGAGTGGGTTGACAAATGGTTCTCAAGTTATCTTATCCCACTTCACACATATCGCCCTCCAACGGCATTGGAACTGACATAGATGAAATCATGTCGACTTTGACCACATATCAGATCTAGTTCAACCAGGTGATATATCTACTTTCTTAGTTGTTGAAATTCCATATCGTTATCTTACTTTGTACTGTATTCGTAATGTTGACAAATTTCAAGAGATTTTTTGCACATATCAATGCAGGGCATGTTTATGTAGTTATTGCAGATGAAGACAATGAAGAGGGAATGAACTATTACTTGTCTCATTGTGTTGAGACCAAAAAAAATTGGAGGCCCCAGTTATAGATGGAGAAAACATCGAATACCTTGCAGGCTCAGTTGTGGTTACTGAAACATGGCTTAGAAGGTACCCACAATCAAGTGTTAAACATTGGCTATTTTAGGACTTTGAAATGCATCGTAAGATTCTTCACTACTCGAACCTTGTCGTGGCATCCAATGTTCATTTGACCAAATATGGGGGTAGACCTTTGAACAAGACATTATGGAAGGTTTGTGAGTTTGACCATGAGGCAATACTTGACACAATAAAGACTATAGCAGACCCAGATGGTTCGTTGGATTAATTTGTAAGTATATACACATTGGTTCTTATTAATTTATACTTGTATACACCTTAATTTGTTTGATGCCATTGCTATCATCTTCTTTTACAGTGATTGATGTCCCCTTACAAAAAATGCAGATATATGAGCCATCCAAGAGAATGTCAGCCATAAAAGCAATGCAACATCCTTATTTTGATACCTGCATGCAACATATATAAGTGCCTTCCATCTATTTTTATTTCATTTCCATTTTGGATGCTCTTTCTTTTTCTCTTTTACTTTGCATATTTGTAAGTAAACTACTAAAACTTGATTGATCTTTCATTGTAGAAAATGTTGATTTAAGAGCCATCAAAGAGAATCTCAACCAAAAAAGCAATCCAACATCCTTATTTTGATGATCTTCAAAAATCTCCATTTTGATTTCAAGCCATTATAAAAGAGCATGTGAAGCTTAGCGAGGGAATCTCAAGTTACTCATTTGAAGTTAACCTCATAATGAGCACCTATGATGTAGACATTTAAAGAGAATCTTGAATGTATGAGTGACATTGTAAAAGATCTGTGCGAATGAAGTGCCTAAGGCATTGTAATAAGATTTAATTACATAATGAGATATATTCAAATATTGTAAGGTTTGAGTTCATGTTTGGTGTAGTAGCACCTTGTTATGTAAATGCGTTGAATAGGAAAATTTGCAAACTTTGAATTTTGAAATGTAAACAATGTGAAAAAGGTCATATAAAGGTCATCTAAACAATTTGCAACTTTTTTTCTGTAATTCATGTGACCAACCAGACTGTTCCAACATGTTCGAATAGGTATTTTTATGCTAGGCATGGTCCTCTTTCACACCGAAACACGTAGAATCGCTCTAAGCTATGTTCCACCAGATCGATCCCTTAAGGGTCCAAAGTGCAAAATGGTTGCAAAATTCAGCATGCTATTACTTGGATACCATGACACTTAGAAACCTCTTGTCTAATCCTACAGGATCATGTTGGACCCCTCTAGAAAAACCTCTCTCAGTTTTGGCTATCTCGGAGTGGTTTTCTCGTGGTGGCGGATTTTCACTTGATAGAAAAAGTGTCAAATTCAAGCTGTGCAAAGTTGCAAAGTGGTGCAAATTTTGCTCTGTAACTCATGCGACCAAAATAACTAATCCAATGCATCCGAATAGGTATGTTTATGTTAGGCATGGTCCTCTTTCACACCGAAACATGTGGAATCGCTCTGAGCTATGTTCTGCCAGATCGATCCCTTAAGGGTCCAAAGTGCAAAATAGCTGCAAACTTCAACATACTATTACTTGGATACCGTGACACTTAGAAACTTCTTGTTTGATTCTATAGGATCATGTTGGACCCCTCTAGAAAAACCTCTCTCAGTTTTGGCTATCTCAGAGTGGTTTTCTCGTGGCGGTGGATTTTCACTTGATAGAAAAAGTGTCAAATTCAAGCTGTGCAAAGTTGCAAAGTGGTGCAACTTTCGCTCTGCAACTCATGTGACCAAAATAACTAATCCAATACATCCGAATAGGTATTTTTATGCTAGGCATGGTTCTCTTTCGCACCGAAACATGTGGAATCGCTCTGAGCTATGTTCCACCGGATCGATCCCTCAAGGGTCCAAAGTGCAAAATGGCTGCAAACTTCAGCATGCTATTACTCGGATACCGTGATGCTTAGAAACTTCTCGTCTAATCATATAGGATTGCGTTGATTCCCTCTACAAAAAACACTCTCAGTTTTGGCTATTTCTGAGTGGTTTCCCGGTGGTGGCAGAATTTCACTTGATGGAAAAAGCATCAAATGCAAGCAGTGCAAAGTTGCAAAGTGGTGCAACTTTCGTTCTGCAACTTGTCTGACCAAGCAGAATGTTCCAACACATCCAAATAGGTATGCTTACGCTAGGCATGGTCCTCTTTCATACCGAAACACGTGGAATCACTCTGAGTTATGTTCCATCGGATCGATCCCTGAAGGGTCCAAAGTGCAAAATGGCTGCAAACTTCAGCATGCTATTACTTGGACACCATTACACTTAGAAACTTCTTGTCTGATCTTACAGGAAGGTGTTAGGCCCCTCTAGAAAAACCTCTCTTGGTTTTGGCTATCTTGAAGTGGTTTTCTCATGGTGGCGGATTTTCACTTGATGGAAAAAGTGTCAAATTCAAGTTGTGCAAAGTTGCAAAGTGGTGCAACTTTCGCTTTGCAACTCGTATGAACAAACTAATTGCTCCAATGTGTTTGAATAGGTATTTTTATGCTAGGAATAGTATTTTTTTGCACCAAAACACGTGGAATCACTTTGAGCTATGTTCCACCAGATCGATCCCTTAAGGGTCCAAAGTGCAAAATGGCTGCAAACTTTAGCATGCTATTACTTGGATAACGTGATGCTTAAAAATTTATCATCTGATCCTATAGGATTGCATTGAGCCCCTCTATAAAAACCTCTCTCGGTTTTGGCTATCTCGGAGTGATTTTCTCGTGGTGGCGGATTTTCACTTGATGGAAAAAGCATCAAATGCAAGCAGTGCAAAGTTGCAAAGTGGTGCAACTTTCGTTCTGCAACTTGTGTGACCAAGCAGACTGTTCCAACATGTCTGAATAGGTATGTTTATGCTAGGTATGGTCCTCTTTCACACTAAAACACGTGGAATCGCTCTGAGCTATGTTCCACTGGATTGATCCTTGAAGGTCTAAAGTGCAAAATGGCTGCAAACTTCAGCATGCTATTACATGGATACCATTACACTTAGAAACTTATCGTCTAATCCTATAGGAAGGTGTTGGGCCCCTCTAGAAAAAACTCTCTTGGTTTTGGCTATCTTGGAGTGATTTTCTCGTGGCGACGGATTTTCACTTGATGGAAAAAGTGTCAAATTCAAGCTGTGCAAAGTTGCAAAGTGGTGCAACTTTTTCTCTACAACTCGTATGACCAAACTAACTATTTCAACACGTCTGAATAGGAGGCATGGTCTTATTTTGCATTGAAACATGTGGAATCACTCCGAGCTACGTTCCACTAGATCGATCCCTTAAGGGTCCAAAGTGCAAAATGGCTACAAACTTCAGCATTCTATTACTCAGATATCGTGATGTTTAGAAACTTATCATCTGATTCTATAGGATCATGTTGAGCCCCTCTACAAAAACCTCTCTTTGTTTTGGCTATCTTGGAGTGGTTTTCCCCTGGTGGCATATTTTCACTTGATAGAAAAAGCATCAAATGCAAGCAGTGCAAAGTTGCAAAGTGGTGCAACTTTCGTTCTGCAACTTGTATGGCCAAGCGGACTGTTCCAACACGTCCAAATAGGTATGTTTATGCTAGGCATGGTCCTCTTTCACACCAAAACATGTAGAATCGCTCTGAGCTATGTTCCACCAGATTGATCCCTTAGGTTGGAGGAGTTTAAAGTTGCAAATTTGTAGGTTGCTTAAAGCAAAAAATTTGAAATGCAATGGTTACTTGTTTTGAAAGTTGGTTTTTAGTTAGTTGAGGGTGTGGATCAGTTAGACAAGGGTGTAAAACACTATGTAAAGCCTTGAGAGGCTCGAATGGAGGTTGTTGATGAACTTTTGGAGAAGATAAGATAAGAATTATTCACACTGTTCTCTATTTTTTAGATTTCTTATACAAACTTGTTGATCTTGTACTTGGTACGACCTCCAGATTCTTGTATAGTCCCAAGGCTAACATGGATTGAAAGAGGGCTGAGTTCACAAGAACCCATTTCTCATGATAATGAATGGCCCACTTAGCACTCATTGCATGTAGGTGATGCTCACAGAGGTGAGGCACTAGGCCTTCCCAGGAGGTCACCCATCCCAGTACTACTCCAGCTCAAGCACTTAACCACAAAGTTTTATCCCCAAGGTTAAGCCCACTTAGCTTGCAACCCAATTTTCAAAACCTTCAGCAAGTGGTGTACCTTATGAAACATTCATTATAGAGCCCCTTTAGCTCATCAATTGATAAGTAGGAGGTATTTTCTGCAATGTGTCAAATTGTGATATTTCTATCAGGATTCAATTGTGTAGTTTTTGAGTATAAAAGAGAATAAGAAGGGAAGATTAGGGTAATCAATTTGCATACTTATTTTTATTATTGAATTACCTAGTGTGGGATTGGTCTATATGAGAAATTTTTTATAATATGGGAGTATATGTTTCAAGCATATAATCCGGAAAGGACTCAAAGTTAGATGCATGAGTACAAAGTATCGATCAGGAAAGGCATCCCAATTCTCAAGGCCTATATATCAATGATAGGTAGATTTATATTCAAAGATAGCACATGATTTTAATTGATTAATTAGAAATAACTATTATATTTATTTATCAAATTTCCATTATCAAATTAATATTTGAATTAGATTTCATATTCAGAGTTTATTTCATTTATAATTTGGTGACTCGGTTATCTATCTTAATAATATTGGATGACAACCTTTGTCAATCCAATAAGAAATAAATAAAAAATCTATTGATCCAGAGCTCGAGTCATTACAGTGGTATTAGAGAGAATGAACTTGCTAGCCTTTGGGTATTGCAACAAATTGACTTTCCATTAGAAGCATGGCAACCGATGATAGTGGTTGGCATTACTCAAGAAGGATGAACATCTTAAAGACATTTGCGGAAATTGGGACAAGTAACCTTCTTGCGGACTTAGGGTTGCAATATTTGATCTACAACATGTTCCACCATTTCTTTAGTAGGATCAAGAACACACATAATGAAGGTGTGTTTGCAGCCATGGAAAATTATGGTTCGAACTATCCAGAAGAGTGATGTTTTATCTCGGCCACCCATATCTATACCATGGTTTATTTGGAAACAAGGATGGGTTCTCTCTTCATCGACATATACATTATTCCTCGATGTGTTCACACTAGTCTTACAAGACTTGGACTCACCTCGGACTTGAAAAGCCAATTTTTAACTTGGACTCGAGCTTGGAGCCCAGACTCGACAAATAGAAAAACCTAAGAAATTCAAAGATATTTAAGGATTTAAAACTTGTTTAATGCACCCTTTAATAAATAAACCTTAAAGACACAATAACATCATCAAATAGAAATTACTATGATCCCATACACAAACATACATCAATCACATAAGTATAAGCATCGATAAAAGATATTTGTATTAACATAGAAATTACCTTGAATACACATAACTCATAACTATTGAACCATCAATTTAGAATGCAAATATGGATAGGCATCGATAAAAGATATTTGTATTAACCAAATAGCCATGTAGGCATACATCAATATATGTCGATATAAGTATGAAATATATGTACAAAATAGCCATATAGGCTTACGAGAATGCCATATAGGCATACAATGTCAAATATGTCCAATAAAAAATATGTACAAAACTGCCATGTAGGCATACAACAAAGGACTCTGGAATCAAAAGTCATTGCTCTCCATGCCCTGGAAATAAAATCTTTCCCTTTCCTTTTCGCTTAGATGGCGATACATCTGTCACTCATTTTTGCTGCGCTCGTGGAGTGCTCTTGCTACTCCTCCTAGGGTTTAGTTCATGGTGAAGTTTTAACTGTTACAATAAGAATTAAAGACATTAATATATAGAAATTACATTATAAAATATGATAAATTTGACAAAATAATCACTTACAGCCATCTCACGATCTCTCCATGAGGGAAATATCCTCACTCCCATGCTCAGGTGTGCTCAAGCCCTGTATAAACCATACAAATAGAAATTAAACTACGTGAATCAATAATGGTTTGATTTTTCACTAATTAACATCTATAACAACAAATGTAAATTGAAATTTACTAATTTTCCTCATACCTCTTCTGTCAGAAACATCGAGGATTGTATCTAGCAGATGTCACACCAATATCCATTGCCCTCATCAAATTCAGAGGTGTATCATCTAGCAACAACTAAAAATAAAACAACAAAATATTCAACATAATCAATGATGTGCATATAAACTACACAAATCTATTAAGTACTTGATTCATTAGTTAAGCTCTTTATTCTATTACCTGTGTGAAGGTTTGAGTAAATCCACTGTCACTGGGAAGTGTTCCATCAAAACCTCCAATATTAGTCTGTTCAAAATCCAAAATCACATATTAAATTACCATTCGTAAAACAATGCTATTAACATGTAATAAATTTATAATTGTTTACTAGTTACATACCCTAGCGATAGGTGTACTATAGAAATAGGCTGGTGGGGGGCCGGTGTATCCAGTCTCAACACTGTGACCCTGCAATTTTATTAAAATCATAAAACATTTTTAGTTAATCTTGCATTTCAAAATCAAAATTTAATAAATTAAATTCAATGGACACATGCACTAACTTTTACCTGACTATCAATGCCATATGCCTCATGCAAAATGTCAGTTGCCCTCTCCATCTCCATAGCTACAGATGGATCCTACGTACCAATCTCCTGAGTGTTGGTGGGGTCATATGAACAAGTAGCCTCGCAAGATTGACACACATGTGTTGGAAGGCCACCACTCGAAGACTCCCCTGGATGGCGTTGTAAAATAGGGCTAGTATGATGGATGACACTCTGGATCAAAGTGCTGATTGCCTACAATGTCTCTATGTCAGCACTTTCCTTCGCGATGGAAGGCATAACAATATGCTCATGAGGTGGCCTAGCGAGAGCTCGTCTACCTTGCCACATAAGATCCGGCTATGCATTAGGTCTATCCTGAGTTGACCCCCCACCTCTCCACTATAAATCCCTCATATCAAAATAATTTGGGATTTTGTTCAATATGAACTCACTGTATAGTTTCCTAAGGAAATATTGCGGGACCTCACAATTGTTGCACAATGGGTAATCGAAGATCATGTACCACCTATCATAAAGCAGGTCCCTAATCTATTGGTGGTGGCACCAATGGATAGGAAACCTCTTCGCATTGAGGGTAAGATTTTGATTTGTGCGTGGGTCAGTGAATAATGAACACAAATCACCTTTTGTAATTTTTAAATCCTTCACATCCTTGTATGATAGTTTATTTGCATAATAATCCATAGCCGCCTACCTCCTATCTTGCCTTCTAGTTATTTGTTTGCTAATTGAATCTACATTTTTTAACATATCTTTTAATGAATTTGCTAGGGTCATTCTTTCTACAGTTGAACCATTTGGATCACTCAACCTACTGATCAAATCCTCAATTCTCTTTTTTTTGTTCTTAATTTCACTCATTAAATATTGTTGAGTGCCAGGAGGGGGTTGAGTCATTGGTGGAGGAGGTTGATGTTGTGGTTGATTTTGATCTTGAGGATTTGGTTGGTCTTCTTGTTGAGGATTTTGAGGGTTTTCAAGTTGATTTGCATCTCCTAAAAATTCAAACAAATAGATATCAAATTCAACCTAAAACTAACTAATTCAAAACAAAAACCATAGAATCCTTACCTCTCACATCTCCTCCTCATCATAGCGCCATTGTTGCGAAGAAATAGGGATTGTTGGTGAAGAAATTTGTTGAAATTATCCTCCTAGAACGCGAGCACAAAATTGTGGTGGTTTTGGCCGCAGCTGCAAAAAAAAACCAGTTGAAATCCGAATGAGAGATTTACATTTCTTTTTTTGCTTTTAACAATCAATAAGGCGAGCGCGTTATAATGCGCTCACATTATTGGTTTGTAGTTGTCAAGCCTCAGGCTCGGCATAACGAGCCATAATGTAAGCATGTTATAACGTGCTTGCATTATGGTTTTTAAAAGATTTTTTTAGGGGGTGTCCATGGAATTGTTACCCATTTCCATGCACCCGCCCTAGAATTACGTTCTCTTCTTCCAGAAACACCAACTAGAGTGAAAAAATAACTGTAGGAACACAAAAACTCATAACTTGCTCAAATCTTAATGTGCACCTCTGAAAATTCTGGAGGAAAAACTAGATAGGCTCAGCAACAAACCCTTTAATGCACAACTTCTGAATACCAACATATAAAATTTTTCACCACTCTGATCTTCATAGCTTCACAAACTGTCTACAACATATTGATTATAATTTTCTCAATATCCTTGACATATACAACCTTTAACACATTAATACTAATAGTGTTGACATCAATGACAACCACATATCAGCAACACAACCACAACATCCAACAACCCCACACCCTATTTTTGTAGGGGAATTTCCTAGCTCAGAAAGGCCCATAATGGGCATAACAATTATTGTCAAGGCCAAAAACACTCCCATCCCTTTTGAACACATTAGCCCATTTGTCCTTAAATAAGGAAATCTATGTCACATTGATTAAGCCTATTACAAGTGCACCTCAAAGGTCTACTAGAGTGGTAAGTTGTTTCTTCTTAAGTCTACATACATTGTTAGTATGGAAGAATGTTAAGGCTATTAGTCTAGATGAGGATTGAAGTTGTGGCCACTAATTACTAATTGTAGATTACAAAAATACCCTACCAACAAAGTCATGATCTCATACCACCACAATTCAAGTTAGATGGAAAAACAATTGGGAAAAAGATTAGATAAGGAAATTTGTTAAAATAATTAAGTTTTAAGGGTATGTGCAGGATCATCATGGAAAAAACAAGCCCTTAAGTGGCAATAAAATTCAGAAAAATCAGAGTTAGGCAACTTGATGTAAAAATTTGAATAAGTTATATATATTGTTTCAAAAATATGTAAGAATATAATCTCTAGAAAATTGAATTTAGTTTCTAAACTACTAGCTTTATTTAAAAAATAAAAAAATCTATTTGATGAAAATTTGAAATTTCAATGCAGTAGTACTTAAATTTCAGGGAAAAAATAAGAAGATGGTGTCTATCTGACCACCCTGACCACAATAAAATGATAATATTTTTTTATAATATTTTAAATATAAGTAGAGGACTCATGTCTCGATGTGATGCATATTTTTTTGTAATTTTTTTCCAAGTAAATAATTAATTATGAATTCTTTATTACAACTTTTAAAAAATATAAAAACTCATGTGTCTAACCACCTTAACTTGGTCAAAACTTCATGAAATTCAATTCTTTTTTCTTCTTAATCCTATAGTATGCGAAGCATAGAATTTGACGCATGTTTCAGATCCAAAAAATGTGATACCGTTTGAAATCTATAGATGTTTTTCAATCACCCTATCAATCAGGACTTTAGTCATAATTCAAATAGAAAATGAATAATAATAATTTATTAAAGTCAAAGTAAAACATAATTTATATTTGTGGAAAGATGGGAATCTCCTTGAAAAACCCTTTTCATTTCATCAATTTTGGGTAAAAAAAAAGTCGTCAGCCACATGGGCCATCATATCACTTACATAGCGCCACTTTTTGGCCCATCATGATCCTGAACATACCCTTAACAAGCTTCCTACTATGTCAACTATCACTTCTATCTGTTCAACCAATATAAGCCTTCCATGTACTAGCTCAAATATGACATGGGGAGTGTAGTAGAGTACAATGACAACACATTCCCACTCGTTCAATCAATAATCTCCATCTATATTTAAAATAATTAAAACAATAATATGACTAAGGAAGTTCATTTCCAAGGTGTTTTATGAGGTGTCTCTTGTGACAACATTTTTAAATATGGTTTTTCCCATCATAGAATTTGATAGTGTTTATAGATGGTTTAATTTTTTTACTATAATAGGAAAATATCTTGGGAGTACGAGCCTCTTAAAATAATGAATCTCAAAGAATGAGTGAGATAAGCTTGGGTCTTGCATGGGGTTTACCATGATGCTATCCAAAGCCTCATGAAGGGTTCTTTCTTATTCACTTTTTTGAAGACAAGAATGCATAAGCTATTCTTAAACATGCCTTTTAGATTATCCATTTGTCTCTTCTTGCTTTCACACCCTCCCAAGACTTTGTAGTCTCCAAGAAGAGAGTTCTTCATGTTCCTATCTAGGTAAAATTTCTTGGGTTACCTTTGTTTTACTAGAGCTTTTTGCTTAAAATAGTAGCTTCTTTAGGCAATGTTTGTGTTAAGTTGAACAAGAATTTCTTAGCTTGTTTACAAAAATGTGAATCTGTATTGAGATTGATGTTTATAAATACTTTAAATAGTTAGTTGATATCCAAATTGGTCAAATGAAACAAACCTATTGTATCATCTATATTTACCTCAATACTTATTATAGGTGTAAGTCCTATGAACATAAGATTAAAAATTGTCCTCTTTTTCTTGTAGTAAGACCATTTGCTAACTTTCAAATGAGGCTCCACATCCAAAAAGGAGGAATGATGGTCTATATTTAGGATCCATAAGAATAATCAAAATGCTGCTAATGATGGTCCACCACTTAAAAACCCAACTAGTAATAGTGGTCCACCACCAAGAAAACTAGATGGTAATAGTGGTTTGCTACCCAAAACTTAGGGCACTGGTGTGGCAACTTGTCAAAACCTCAAGACAAGGGGAAATATATCGATCCATTTAACAAAGAATCATTCAAAGATGCAAATAAAAAGTTTTCCAAAACTCCACTTTGGACCTCTATTTATCATCTCAACCATAAGCTTTTGTGTGTGAGCCCCTTTTTCCCGTCTAGTGAATTTGTGATGGTCTTGTAGTTTGATTGGGAATTTGAGGAAGGTGAATATATTCTCAACAAAAGAAGGCATAATCAACTAGAAATTTAATTCGGTAGCTTCAATACCCTTCTCGAGGGTGCTTGCATTTTCACAATAGCTATGCACTTGTTCTCTTGATGATCTAGATAGTGAAGATATGACTCTTGATTGCCATCAACGAATTTTGTCTCCTAAAATGTTTGATGTCTAATAGTCCTCACATGAAGATATTCTATGTGAGACAACAAATATTTTTTAGGGTTGAACATTCTTTATTTGCAAGAAGTTAAACTTTTTAGTTGATAATTTTTTGCTGTTTGTCATGTCATATGGCCAACAAGTCATTTTCTGTGTAGTAGTCATGAACTCAGTCATTGTGGTATATTTTCTTACAGTCTATGTTTTAAATGGCATCTACATTTAGTTGCCTAGGGATGTGACCCCACTAACATGATTTTACGAGCCCTATTAAATTTTGATAAGTATTTTTTTAGAGCCATTAATGTTTATGCTCCCAATCATGCTCTTGAAATGTCTTCCTTTTGGTTGGATTGTTGATTCAATTCATGTAGGCACTTGGGTTATGTGAATATTTTAATATGGTGGAAGTGGCATATGAAAAATGTTGTATATTGTCCATGCATTAGATAGTAGGCCAAAGAGAAGCTTGGAGTACATGTACAAAAAATAGGGCTTTCGATCCCAATCTTGGTCACCATCATAACTAGTCTACATGATATACGTGAAACAATATTTGTGTTTGATTTCACTTAATTTAGAAATGACTTCATTGAACCATGATGGCAACCCAATCTTTCTTTTTCTTTACCAACTATTTTTCATTAACAATTGAACCATTGTTGAACATTGTCCTTCAAAACCACTTCTTCCTACATTGAATAAGAGTTAACTTACTTCTAAACAGAATTATTTTCTAAACATGTCCTTGCTAACTCATTAGCTCATACTAGCCCATATTTGAGATCTCTGAATTTAGAGCCACTTTCATATCATATGAATGGTTGGTGGAATAGTGCTCTCAAACACGCCACTTGCTTCCTCTAAATTTATGAGTGCAAACTGGCATGGCTCCATTACTGCTCCTATGAGATACCACCTTGGAGCTCTGTCACGCCATTACCACTCTAGAAGCTCAACTATTTACTCACTCTGCAATTGAGGGTTGTCAAACTCCATCAATAGATGCAAATTGCTGACAATCACTTTGCTAGAGGAGCTCGAATCTATCTATTTCTACGACAGTGTTTATCACACGGCATGTCTTGGCCCTCCCGTGTCTATTTCTACAAAGGGGAAAAAATTACAAGGCATCATATTCATATGAGCGGACTACCAGTGGAAGGAAGCGTCCCAACAGTCACGTCCTGCTTTTTGCCCCTCTGCTGACTTGCGTGTGATGTTAATTATTCCGGCGATGACGTCACCGTAATCGTTTTATGTACAGAGAGGGGTGTAGCCACGTTTGCTTTCTAGCTACGTCAATGAGTTATATACGGTGGATATGGGGAATGTCTATTCAGTTTCAAGAATGCATCTTTGATCGTATTTATTAATTAATTGAAAGTTAAAAATCTATTAAATCTAATTACACAGATGCACTTTGGTCACATAGCCTTTTCTTGAACAGTTATGCATCCATTTTATATTGAGACCTCAAAATTCCTCCGTTCTCCAAAACCTCTGTCTTATTTTATGATAACTAATAACAACAATGTTTTGAGACCTCAAAATTCCTCTGCTCTCCAAAACCTCTGTTTTATTTTATGATAACTAATAACAACAATGTTTTGAGAGATGATGTCTTCTTTTGGCTTGTTATTTTTGGAGAAAATAGAGAAAATAGAGATGTATAAGCAAAGTGATAGAATAGTAGAATGAATAGTTTAGATTGTGTTGTAAGCTAGTAAATACAAATAGAGGCTATTTAGGTTTATTGATGAGGTTTTAAGTTTGATTTATAGTTTGACGATTTATAGAATTCTTCTATTTTTTAAGGTTTTATATAAATTCTTGATTATTAAAGGTTTTGACTTTTTTTTATAAAACCATAGATTTAAAAAGTTGAGTTTTACTAGATTTATTTTGTAAGTAAATATTTTTCTAGTAATTATTTCATCTTGATCATTTGTCACATTTTAGAAGGTGTGTAAGAGTACCTTAAATCATTATAATAAGAGTTATTTATGACAAAGTCTTATGATGTGTAAAAGCATGTAAGAGGGAGGTTATATTGAAATCTTGCCCATCATTATGATAGATTTGGAAACTTGTCATGGAGAATCTTTGAATGGGAGAATGAAGACAAATTGGGTTGCTCAATTTTGGGTGGTCAACTATTCTTATTTATGACATGTGACAATATGCTAAAACTAGTCTAGAAGACCAAGACCAAGGGAGCATTGGGATTTGTGTCTTGACAATTTTGGGCACCATATCTCTCTTGGCCTTGCCCACGGTTTTCCAAAACCATGAAATGGTTTCTATTTACTTCATCTCCTATATTGGTGTTTGGGATGGAGTAGAATGTGAGTTTTTGAATCTATTTGTAGATACAATTATGTTGCTGGAATTACTCCAAACTTGTATGTCAGTGATACTTATGTAAGAAACATAATCCACTAATTGTATTGTAACCATGGTAGTTGTTCATAAATAAAGTGTTTCTACTTTTGAAATATTAAACTTTTATCCCTTATAATCAATTAAGATTTGAATTTCACATTTTCACATAATACAAAATCAATCACATACTACAAAATTGAGATAAAAACAATATAACTATCAATACATTACATAAATATTTAAACATAAAACATAATAAACATAATAAACAACAAACATATAAACACAAATATAAAAATCCATGAAAATTTCACCATTACAATACATATACATATTTGCTATGGCTTAAATTCAAAGCCACTGGACATGCGGATAAGAAATTTTAATTAACTTCTTCTCACAACCGCTAACTACGAAAACCAAGAAAACAGGATACAATCATCTCCCATATACACTGCTCATCTCACTGGTCTCCCACTCCCACATGACCGACTATGGCCCAGAGCAGAGTTAGAAATTCACCTCCTACAGTAAGTCGCTCTGCGTGGACGGAAGCTTTGTTTTTCAGAGCATAAAATATCATCACTCCACACCAGTAATCTGAGATGATTTTCCACCTTAGCTGTTCTGGTTTTTGCTGCAGCTCGCGGGCTAGTTTTGCACCATGTCCCAAAGTAGAATAATTTTCGTAGCTCTCCATGCTGTTATAGCCAAGGTCAGGGAGACGAATGAGCTCATTGTGAACATCCATGTGCTTCACATTTGCAATGTCTGGATGGAGAGGGAGAAGCTTGGCTGTCGACACCAGTAAATACGCACAGTACCTCGACAGCGTCCTGCTGATATCAACATTCCTCTTCAGTACTATTTCCTGGTCATGCACACTTGAACTGGGCTCTGCCCTTCCCTCTCGACTATCATGGTACTTCATCTCACAGATTGTGGTGGCTATATGCCAGTGTAGAATTAAATGTTCCTGATCCTGTTGTGAAGCCCATTTGAGTTCTTCGCATTTGTTTACTTCCAAACCGAAATCATAGGACATCAATCTTGTTCTACACTTTTCCACATCTTCTTTTTCTGCCGAGCATCTCTCTTTAAGTTGTTCAACAATAAATATTTTCAGATCATCTCCAATGGGCTCTGTCTCGGTGTACCAGCCCGTAACAAAGCCTGTGAGGCGGAGAAATTTAGCTAGTTTCCAAATGCAAGGAGAGATATGTGAGCAGGTGTCGATTATAGAGTATTGTGAAATCTGGTCCCTCCAGTATTTACCCCGGCAGCTCTTGCGGACCCAGTTGGCTATGTGAATAGCAATCTGCATTAGCTTGGCCATATACACACCCATTCCTTTCTTTCTGTGTGCAATTGAAAGTTAGACTTAATTAGCAACCAAAATCAATGTAAGTTATTGAATGATAAATTCTAATAAACATTTCTGATTAGTATTCAAACTCATTGATCCATGTTTCATGAGTGATAGTTCACAAGAACATATCTGTTATGATAATGAATGGTCCACTTAGCACTAATTGCATCTATGTGATGTTCAAAGAAGCTTTGAGTTAAACTTGTTGACCCATACTTCATGAGTAGTGGATTGTAAGGACCCATCTCTCATGATAATGAATGGTCCACTTAGCACTCGTTGCATCTAGGTGATGCAATGAATGGTCCACTTAGTATTCTTGCATCACCTAGATGCAATGAGTGCTAAGTGGACCATTCATTATTATGAGAGATGGGTTCTTGCGAATCACTACTCATGAAACATGGGTCAATGAGTTTCTATGAACATCACCTAGATGCAATGAGTGTTAAGTGAACTATTCATTATCATGAGAGATGGGTTCTTGCGAACCACTACTCATGAAACGTGGGTCAATGAGTTTCTATGAACATCACCTAGATGCAATGAGTGCTAAGTGGACCATTCATTATAATGAGAGATGGGTTCTTGTGAACCACTACTCATGAAACGTGGGTCAATGAGTTTCTATGAACATCACCTAGATGCAATGAGTGTTAAGTGGACTATTCATTATCATGAGAGATGGATTCTTGCGAACTACTGGATCAATGAGTTTGACTAAAAAACTACACAATTGAATTCTGATAACATTATTATAATTTGACACACTTGAAAAATATCTCTTACTTATCTTTCAGGATTATATCATTAAGATTAAAACAATATCATTTATCAAATGACAATTCCTATCAATCTTTTAATCATTATATAAAAATAATTTTTGTTTGAAAATAAAGATAATTGATATCAATTTTAGCTGTCAATACCTTCCATTAGAATACTGAATGCTTGCACAGATTAACCAGACCATGGTCCAATCCGACGCCAAAATTCTGCAGAATTGAACCATCTCTAAAACAAGCGCAACAGAGAGGAGCACATACGCCACCATGCGTTGTGTGTAAAGAGTTTCCTCCACCACTCTCTGCGATCTCAATTCGCTGTAAATTAGAAAACCGGTTATTCCCAGTAGACAAATGTTGACCAAGCGCATTACTGTACCAACTTTACTGAACGCCGTACCGCTTGACTTAGAGAACAGAAGATCGTACAAAAATTTCGGCTCCATCTCCGCGACAGTAAATATCTTATGTGGAGAAGGGATATGAGATAGTTCCTGGGCAAAGAAGAAGTCTCTAGTTGTGTCGAAATATCTTTCGTGAAGATAGAGATTTACATATCTGCGCTTAGCCATTTTGAATAAAGCACGAGACAAGCAGAGCAGGTAGTTTTCTGTGAGCTTTTTTCCCTCGAATTCCCAAACATCATTAATGGTTACCCTCACTCTGCTGTTTCTCCATTGTTTCACTCCCATGACCAGATAATTACATTTTCGTTCTTCCGTTTGCATAAAGACGTTCATCCGGTCCGCAGAGCTGACAATCTGTGACAAGCTGGATGATCTCAATGCCATGGTCCTTTCAGCGTACTTGGAAACGCCAACAATTAACAGAAGCAGCGCAGCGGCTAACAGATGCCCTCCCAATTCTGATAAATACACAACTTAAGCCGCCACTGAGATCTGGTACACCATGGTGAGCAAATCTCTCAACCAGAGCTCATTGTCTTGTGTAGAATATGCGGAGATGGTATCAGGTCCTCCCAGATGCGAGAGCAATATGGGAGCCCATATTCCGAACATTGCACGACTGTGAGAGTGCGCCATGGTACCAAGTGCGTAGATGGCCACAGCGTCCGCAGACATATAACCCAACCATACAACCAACTGCAATACTGAACTTCCACTGCGGTATCTGAATGCACCGCCAAAAGCGAGAATAAGCTGCACTATCATGCTCAATAAGACTACACAGTTAATCATCCAATCCTTTGAAATCCTCGAAGCAACTTCTGCTACGCTGTGTTCCATTACCACCCGCAAAGTGCACCATTTTCCCTCCATCTGCTCTTCCAAGTCAAGAGAGTCTTGAGAATTGGAGGCACTTAACAATCCAACTTAAGCTGCAGCCATAAGAGTAAGATTTAAGTTTTCTGGTATTTTCGCAGTATTAAGCTTTTTCAAAACTGTAAAATACAATCATGGTCGTATTGGATACAACAGGAAATTCTTGAAAACAGTCAAAAGTTCAAAGATACTATGCCTGGATGCTTTATCAGTGTGAGTATTGTTATTTTTCCATTAGATTGTGTAAAATATTAATCCTTCATCATAAAATCTAATTATCTTCGAATCAAAATTGATAGGCAGCATATCTAAAAGAAAAATTCTCTGGGTAACCGAACACTCGATAGAAAAAAAACAAAATGTAAAAATAAAGTAATAATGCGCTGGAAACATCCCAATAGAATGTAGGAGAGCCAAAGATTAAGCGACGCTTCTGTCCACACCATGATAACAACCTGAGCCAATGACTTTAAATTTGATGGTAACGGGTGGCCCTGAAACAATAAATTTGAGTGGCTGCTTTCTTTCCACATTGCATACACAAGTACCATTCCCCCATGCTCCACTAATGAATTATCCTCTACTCTTTAAACATAATAAAATACAGGACTTTCCCTTCAATTTGTTTTTGTTGTTTTCCATTATGTAAAGAGATTTATTCTTTTACTTTTACTTTTATTTATTTTTCTTACTCTATGTTAAGTAGGTCGGATAAAACATTTGAAAATAATATGTAAAAAATGATCTTTGTATTTTGAAAGTAATATGTAAAAATGATTGTATATTTCAAATTATTTACAATTTTTTACTCAAATTATATACACGTACTTATTCAAAATAAAGAATAGAATCATCTTTTACATATTACTTTCGAATTTTTTTATCTGACCTACTTACCATAGAATAAGAAGAATAAATAAAACTAAAAGTTATAAGAATAAATCTATTTACATGGTGGAAAAAAAGAAAAACAAATTGAGTCTTGTATTTTATTATGTTCAAATAGTAAAGGATAATTCATTAGTGGAGCATGGAGGAATGGTACTTGTGTATGCAATGCGGAAAGAAAGCAGCCACTCAAATTTATTGTTTCAGGGCCACCCGTTACCATCACATTTAAAGTCATTGGCTCAGGTTGTTATCATGGAGTGGACAGAAGCGTCGTATAATCTTTAGCTCTCCTACATTCTGTTGGGATGTTTCCAGAGCATTATTACTTTATTTCGGTTTTCCCAGAGAATTTTTCTTTTAGATATGCTGTACTTCCCATGGATTTTGATTTAAAGATGATTGGACTTATGATGAAGCATCCAGCGAAATGAGAATGGCTTGTGTAAAGCGTAGCCTGGTTTAAACCTCGCAATCGAAGCAGTTTAATAATAAAGATTATGCATATTATTAATTTTTTTTTCTCACCCATCTTTTGTTTTTCCTACAGCGTCCATCTGGGCATCTGTTCTTTGGTATCATGCTTTGAATTATTACACTTCCATAGACAGAACTCAAGTGAAAGCAAGGTTTAAATGATGGAACAGTTTAAATCATTGAAAGGGGTATATATATATATATAAAAGTTATTAAGTTTAAATATTATAAATTATATTTATAGGTTAGAAATAAATGTATATACATGTTAATTAATCAATGTTATCTAATTTAAGACTTAAGCACATTAAAACGTTATTAGAATATATAAATTGTCATTCAATAATATAAATATGATAAAAAGAAAAGAAATAGCATATTTAAATAATTTGATTAAATAAATTCCATGTCATTTATAATTAAACATATTTTGAAATTGAGTTTAGTACTTATCTAAATCATAGGTCTTGGAAAAACCATTCTCATCCTAGGAAGATATTAGTGGTATTGGCTCTTTCTATGGAACACTTGGAGGAACTATGTAAAAACATAGTCTATGTCTACTCACACAAAAATGTGTCCCTACTCATATAAAGCACTGACTAGGATAATCATGGGTGTACTTTATACCCCGAGTTGGACACACTCTATGTGCTCCTTGTCCAATGCCCATAACTCACCAAACCACTTTCTTCTTCCTTGAGTGATCTCCCCTTGTTCTTTCCAAGTCTCACATAAATGCTTTATATAAGTCTTAAGGGTTGGTTTCTAAACCATCACACCCTTTCACAAAAGTTATTTTTAATTAATATTGAATAAATATTTTTTCCCCTTTTAATTTTTTTTCATAAATATTCTTCATTAATCTCCATTTTATCAAAATGACCATTTATTTTTTGTTTTTCTATCTCCTTTTTAAAGTTTTACTAACTTACTTTTCACTTTGGGGAAAAAAAGTCATGACGTTTCTCCCCTTGTAATTTAGTTGATGTCCTTAGTATTTTAATTAGAATCTACATCATAAGTCACAAAAATAATCAAGATATTATAAAATCTATCACTTCAATTTTATCTATAGTTTTATTGAACACAAATTCTAGATCTTATCATTTCTAATTTAAAATTAGATCAATAAAAATACTTTTATGATAAACAACATGATTAAAACTATCAATGCACTTTTGCATGAAGCAAATCATTATTTTACAAGGAGAAAATACAATTTTATATACTAAATCTTGCTCATTTATGTAAGCTCTTATGGTAAAAAGATGATTTTTCTTTGTTAATAAAATATTTGTCATATTATCACATAAAAAATGATTAGTGAATGATATGCATAACATATCCTATGAAGTCACCTATTGCCAAAATAATCCAAAGATGATAATCATGCATTTTAGACTACATGAGTATCCTCTTTTCCCAAACAATTGAATGAAAACAAGTACATAGTTACTTTTAAATAAAGTATGTTCATTTCAAATAGTCATTTAAACAAAGTTTTAAGGTAAACGTGAATCTAACAATGATGTAGTATAAATTATCTTATTGTTATCAATAGTCTTTGTAACACCTAATATATTCATAACATCTTTCAACTTATATCACTTTTTCAAAAACTCATAGGCATTTAATGACATGATATAATATCCTAAATATATCTTTTTCTATATAATACTTTATAAGACACATGCACAAATTTATTTGGTTGATCAAGTACAATAAAATAAAAGGTGGTAATTTTTGCTAGGTATCTTAACAATGATAGTAAACTATTAACATGTATTGATCACTTCATAGAGAAACATCAAGTTTTATATTTTCTTTATTTTAATACAAGGGAAAAGATGGCTTTAATTAAAATGACAATTTTCATAGACTCATGTCCTATGATATGGAACTTAGCAAGGCCATTGAAACCTCCAAATGATGGCTAGAGCTAATGGTGTTTAACAAAATTCATTCACAATTACTTCCATTATATCTTTCTTCATGTAAGGAGGTTCATTACAACAACTTTCTCTATAATAGTGATCCCAAGAGACCGTATAGGTTCTTTTGATGGGTTTCATATTTTTCATTCACAATGTAATCTAATATTTTTCAATTTTATTTTACCACCATTATCTACCAAAATATTATTATTCTTGAAATCTCTATAAATTAATTCAAATTTGTTAAGATAAGTTAAGGCTTTCATTACATATTTTAATATTGTTGCATCATGAAATAAAGTCTTAAATATATTTGATCAATCTAAGCCACATATATGAAATAACTATACATAACCATTTTAACCACTATGAAAATGCATTTTTTAAATTTTTTTAGAGGTGGTTTCTCCACTAGTAAAAAATTGACATGTCACCATGTCTAAGGCTGATAGAAACATTTTAGTTTCTTATTATATAAAAAAATTAATATTTTAACTAATGTATTCTAATAGCTTAATATTTCACCAATTAAAAAAAAAATGATCCTAGGACCTATGGGTTATGGGCCCACAATGTAACTTCAAACAAAATTTGATGTTGATTTATTATCTTTATCTAACAAGTATAATAATAATACTTTCTTAAAAGACATAAAAGTAAATGGAAATCAACATAGATATACCAAAGGTACCATTACTAACTCTATTAAAAAAGAAATTCCTTGTATGAAAGAGTACTAATAAAATAAAAATATGTTACACCCCACCCTAGATTTCTAAAATTACTTTTCAATTTATGGGAATTATTATGATGGAACATGAGACTATGAAGTCTTGAAAGTTAAATATTATGATGAATTTATGCAATGCTATATTACTACATTTAAATGAATTATTGATGGATATTTGATGACATGATTATGATGAAATGCAATATGATAATTCTACTTTTAAAAAATTGTTGATGAAAATGCAATGATATGATCATGATGCAATGATTTATGGCTAACTACTTGTTTGCTTCTTGAGTGAAAATACAAGAATAATTTGAAAGCCTCTAGAGAGAGAGGAGGAGTATCACTTGGGAGAAGGGTAAAGTTACGAATTATCTAGCAATGTCATCTAAGCTTACAATCGATCAAGTGTTTGACTCCATAAACCTAAGAGTGTCTAGGGTTGTCAGTAATGAGTTTGAAGGTAATTCAAACCTAAGGTTGTTGAGTTGTGTTCTTTCCATTATGCTTGGTTGTGGAAATTTGGGGTTTAATGAATTTTATTTTTTATATATAAGTATACATCTATGAATATACGTATATGTGTGTGTGCACAAGAAACAAATATATATACATATATGGATGGATATTTACGTATGCATGTGAAGTTATGCATCGATGTATGCACATATACATTCACGTGAGTATATATAGATATATATACATGTGTATTTGATAAAATTAAATTACACATACATATGTATAACCATATATATTAAGCATTTTATTATATACATTGTTATTTGATGTTATTGATATTAATCAACAAGCCAAGAAAACATGTCAAGGTTGATCTCATTGGTTATATATGAATTCATTTTATATGGCATGTACATCAATATAATGATGTGACTTTTATCAACGTCGATCATGCATGAAAATGATATTATCATTTTATCTTGAAATAGATTAAAATTTATATTGAAGTGATTAATTGAATAGCCATGGAGCTTGTTGTATAGGCTTGACTCTTTTTAAATAGGAGCTCGATTAACTTTTGAAAGCCAAGTTTTTATTTATTTCATGACCTATTTCGAGCCTTGTAAGGCTATGTGGAAATGCCATGAAGGTGGTGAAAGTCATTTATCATTTTGTAATTCAAAATCCATCCTTGAAGAAAGTTGTGGCTTCCATCACACAAGATTAGGGAGATAACTGCATTTTATAACTATTTCTATAATTGTTTCTTACTTAGCCAAGTTGTGGTAATCTTGCCCAAGGAAGATATTACAATATCTTTGGCAACCAAATGAGTAATTATCTTTTCCTTGAGTGGTTGATGATTAAGTGAATCAGATAGAATTATTTGGGCATTATTTTTTATGTTAAAAGGGGAGAGTGAATTCAATTATCAAAATATATCAGCTAAACCCCAATAAGAGTGTATTTTTGAAAGGAATTGGGGGATGATTTAAAAGGGTTGTCAAACCGATGAGAGTAGATTATCATTATTTTGTGTTTCATCTTCTTGTGGAAAAGATAAAATAGAGTTTACATGTTTCTTGTTCACAAAGTAAGAACAACAAGTTGATAAGGGAGAGGGTGTTAGCTTTGAGTTAGATTCTTCTTTCCATTCTTGTTCATAAAGAAGGGAGGAAGATCTGTGAATTGGCTCTGCAAGCTATAGGCCAAGTTCATCTCCATTGTAAGATATATTCAACTAATAAGTAGGTGAAGACAAGTTATCAGTTCAATTTTCCTTATTTTAGAAAAAGGTCATTCCTTGATATAAATGTTGAATGTTACTGGTTTTGAAACTAGCAATGAGATAGTAGTGTTTGTAGACTTCCTAATGCATGAATCATTTTTGGTTTTCTTATAAACATCCATGTTGAGATATCATGTCATTTAGGGTATATGGAAAAGATTTTTTCCTTAAAGTCAAATTGGGTGTTCACACTCATGAATGCTCTTTTACAAAGATAATAGTTGAGTAAGATTTATTCAAGACTAGTCAATTGTTATTATGAGTCTCTCTTTTTATTCATAGAGTAAAGGGCTTGTTTTCTTTCCAATTTGAAAGCCTCTATTGAATGCATTTAATTAAATAAGGTTCTTTAATGAGCATATGATAAGCAATTATTGAGCCATTATTTTTTTGAGGGTTTTGAGCCAAGTTTGTAAGACTGAGAGTAAAAGAAGTGGTAGAGAAACCTTATGTTGGAGATTTTTTGGTGTTGTCATTGATGTGAACCTCCAATATGGTCAAGGATATTTTTGGAGATTTTTGCACTATATTAGCATTAGTGTTGTGGTTTGATGTCAACCTCTAGTGTTGTCATGTTGGGAAGTGTTTGTGGTATTGAGAAGGTATTGCAGATGTTATAGATATGATGAGCAGGTGTTTGTGGTGTTGCTAATGAAATTGGTTCACTTCGTTTCCAAGTTCTTTTGATAAAATTTGAATAAAAGAGTGTGTAGGTGACAGAGGTGTGTTCAATGTTGTGATCCACATTTCTTCATGGTTGAAGATATGCTTGTGTAATTTGGATTTGATGATCATAGATGTTCAAAGATGTTATATCTAGAGTTTCAAGTTCTGGATTGGGCAGTAGTGAAAATTGTGTTTGACAGTGTGTTGCTTGTGAAGAAGGTTATCTGAGAGAAATAAGATTGCTCTACATTTCTTCACATTGAGGTTTCTTGTCTTGTAGACTTGGGAACATGCTCATAATTTTTGTATCTAGCTTCCCCTAGAGTATCAAGTGTTCAATTGTTTCACAAGGTTGGTGAGTGAGATGTATGTCTATGGTAGTGTGGTTGGTTGCACAGAATTAAAGTGTTCTTTAGGTGGTTTTGATAGTATTGCTTGATATTTTGATGGTTCTAGAATATTCTTGGATGTTGTTGAATGTTTCTATGTGGTTTATAGTGTGGTATTTTCAAACATGGAAAGACATGTATGTGGTTGCTTGTTATTGTTAGTGAAGGTTTGGTCGACCTAGCATGCTAGTGCTAATTTTTGAGGTTGCTTGTTGTTTGTGGGAGAATTTTGGTGTAGATATGGGTCGTATTTAACCCTTGTTGTGGTATTCCTTCACTTCTTTTCACCACGAAAGTGTTTGGTGTTGACCTATTTAGTGGTTGCATGTTTGAGGGGCATACATTTCATTGAGGTCGACATGGAGAAATATTTTGAGGTTGTGGAGGATATATAAGAAAGGTTAATTGTTGAAGAAACATGTGATGTATGGCAAGGTGAGAAATGATGTGAATGTGATCAAGTGTGGTGATCTAAGTGTGATCTTAAATGCCTAAGGCTACTAGATGAAATAAGAAGAAGGTGTCTATATTTTCAATGTGCCTGAAGTTGTTGGAGGCAGTGAGCCAAAGGTTGGGGATAGTGCAAAGTTACAGTGGTGGGTTTTCCTTGTTACTCTAAGATAGTGAATCTCTCTGGAATAGTCTTCTTCTATTCTTCTTTCTTCCAAATAGGGAGTCCTTTGGGTAGTGAGCCCTTGGAAAGTGATCCATTCTTCTCTTTTGGGCAATGAGCCCTTCTAGAAGTGAGCCTATTGTATTCAATGTTTCTATTCATATATATGTGAGCTAATCCTCACCATGGTTTTCCTTGATTAGGGTTTTCCATGTAAATCTGGTGTTCTCTTATGTATGGTGTTGAATATGTTTATGTTTCATTTATTTACATTTTGTTGATGATAATAAATGTTTGATGGGAAAATGAGGGTTTAAGGTTTTAATGTACAATTGATTCGCCCCCCTCTTAGTTATCCAGTGTGTCTAACAATTGGTATCAGAGTTGTGGTTCCTTGGAAGAAGCTTAACTACTTGAGGTAGATCTAGATGGCGTACAAGAAGGGTGTCAAAGCTCCTATGTTTGATGGAACAAATTATGCTTATTGGAAAGATATAATAAAAGCCTTTCTTGTCTCTCTAGGGTTTGGAGTCTAGAATCCAGTTGAAATTGGATATACTATGCCTACTAATGGTTTGATAAGTGATGATGAGGTCAAGGATTATGAGAATGGCAACAAAGCAATAAATTCTATCTTGAGTGGTCTTTTTGATTCTGAACTTGGAAAGGTGATAAGTCTCAAAACTACTAAAGAGATCTGGACAAAATTGCAAAACATTTATGAAGGACATGATAAGGTTAAGCAAGCAAAGATGTAGAATTTTAAAGCCAAATTTGAAAACCTAAGGATGTCAGAAGATAAAGACGTTACAACCTACATGCTCAGAGTGGATGAAGTTGTTAATGCCATCAATGGCCTTGGTCGTAAGTGGGAAGAAAGTGAAGTTGTAAAAAAGGTATTGAGAACTCTTCGTAAATCTTATAGTTCTAAAGTTTTTGCTATTGAGGAAAGCTCAAAATTTGGATTGAAATATTATATAGAGATCATATATTTGGTGTTTTAATTTATTTTGAATTGAGAGAGTTTGGTCAAGATGCTACAAAGAAATAAATTGCCTTTAAAGTCAGCAAGGTAGAGAAGGATGATGAATAAGATCTTGATGATCTTGATGAGGTAGAAGAAATTTTTGTAAGGAGATTGAAAAAGGGCATAGGAAAATATAGAGGTAAGTTACCCTTTAAGTGTTTCAATTGTGGAAAGATAGTTCATTATGTCTCTAAATGTCCAATCAAAGTTACAAATGACAAACATAAGAATCATAAAGGTAAATCTATCAAGAAGAGTTATTATGTTGAAAAAGATAATGGTGTATCTGATGACGAGGAATCAAACTATCCTGATGAGGATAGTGATGAATGCTTGTTCATGGCTCTAAATGTGGGAACTAATTCTACTAATCTTGAAAGATGTGTGAAGGAGAGTACTCCAAAAATAGGTCACAATATTGAAGGAACTATGTTGACTATTTTTCATGTAAGAGAGGAGATAAACTATTGAACAATTGATAATGCATGCTCAAATCATATGAAAGGTGACAAGAGTAATTTTGTTAAACTTCAAAAGTACATGATGGTGGTCTTGTTATGTTTGGTGATGATACATCTACTAAGATCTATGGAAAAGGTTCAATTAGCTTTGATGGCAAGCATAAAATAGATGATGTTCTTTATGTCAAGGGTCTCTGGCATAATATTCTTAGTGTAGGAAAAATGTATAGTAGAGGATACAATTTGGTGTTTCAGGATGATGGTTGTAGTGAAATAAAAAAAGGATCCTCTGCAACTTTGGTTGTTGTAGGAACACATACAAAAGGAAATGTTTATCAACTCAAAGGTGGTGGTGTTAAGTTCTTTATGTCACAAATCAATGAAAGATGGCTATGTCATAGAAGAATGAGTCACATTAACTTTGATGGCCTAGTGAAGATCAATTCTTCTGATGTTATGAGAGATCTTCCAAGGATTAAAAAACCTATCAATGCAATCTTCAAAGAGTGTCAATTTGGAAAGCAAACAAAGGTTCAAAATTAAAGAATATTCTACCACGGGACCTTTGGAGTTGGTGCATACAGACCTATGTGGACCTACCAGAATAAGAAGCTCTCAAGGTGATAGGTATTTCATGTTATTAATAGATGATTATTCTAGAATCACTTGGGTGACATTTCTCAAAGAAAAATTAGAAGCCCTAGATAATTTTAAATCCTTTAAGTCTATGGTTGAGAATGAAATAGATTTTAAAATCAAGTGATTGAGGTTTTCCAAAGGTGATGAGTTCACCTCCGATGAGTTTAACATTTTTTGTGAAGATCATGGAATAAAGAGACAGTTATTAACTCCCAGGACTCCCCAACAAAATGGAGTTGTGGTTTGAAAGAACATGATAGTTCAAGAAGTAGCAAGAACCATTCATGAAGGAAGAAAATATACCATATGTCTATTGGAGAAAAATAATTCATTCTACAATATACATACTTAACAAAGGACAAACAAGAGTGAAAATTTCAAAGACTCCTTATGAGTTATGGTATGGATAACCTCCTATTGTGAAATATTTCAAATTGTTTGAAAGTAAATGCTATATCATGAGAGATGAAGAAATCTTGGGAAAGTTTGATGCAGGATCTGATGAATGAATATTCCTTGGATACTATTGACACAAAATTTTGCAAGCAACAACCTTATGGGAAACTTAGTTATTGGGGGACTTATGCGTGTAGCTAAGTGACCTTTGAGGTTTTATCGAAGCTGGATCTTCATTTTTTAATGGGGGGAGGAAAAGGGGAAGAAGATAAACATAAAATAAACAAACCTAAACTAAGGTGATGCACCGGAGCAATAATGAGATAAGTAAGAACATTGCCGAAACAAAGGCTCGGGTAGTAGTTAGCGTATATCAAATAGACAATTCTCAGCACTACAAACATAAGAATATCAAACCATTTGCATAATATAACCCATATAGAAGAAGCTAACACAAAAGAGTAGTAACATGATTTGTATTATGCTAAGCTATATAAATATTATAAAAGCTTGAAACAGATATTTACGTTTAAAAAATGTAAGCACACTTTAATGTTCTATCAAATGCTTGAAAATAGAAAGGCTGAACATAATGGCACAGTCTGTGAGTCTAGATTTAATATAAAACACTACAGAGGCTAATTCTCAGTGCTAGAAAAATCTTTCCATCTAACAACAACCAACAAAATGAAGAAAAGGTTGCTTAAATAAGCTAGCCCACTGCCTAGAGAACCTAACAAGAAAGATGCTCCAACGAAGCCACCAATGATCAAGATTTTCTCGAGTCGGCACCAACAGAAAGATGCTCCAGCAACACACTAGCAGGTACATCCTGAGGAGATATGGGCCACACAACAATAAAAGGAAAGAACACGTAGCATCAAAATGGAGACCATTGCAACGAAAATCAAACCCAAGACAATAAATGCATGAATGAATGCCATGCAGAAAGCTCCAACAAAGATAACTACGTTGTGGGCCCCACTTCGAAGATAAAAAGGACGGAGGTGAAGTGTCAAGCAAACGGAGCCCGAAAAAAGGAAGAAGAGGTGTCTCAAAGGGAAGCTCTGATAGGATGCCACATGAAAGCAGCCAAAAAGCTACGAGCGATACCAAAATAAAAGGTGAAGCCTTGAAAGAGAAACCACGAAGGAAAAGAGTGGTGTGAATAAATATTCACACCATGGCGACTCACAAGGACATTTTGCTCATGGAATGAAGAACTCCAGATCATGGTCTCATAGACCAGTCCAACCCCTTGGACTAATCACTTACAACTTAGAGAGGGCACCTGAAGGGATGCCCGGACTTCATTCGATGGTGCAGAGAGAGTGCACAAATTTTCATGTGCCATGTTTAGATCAATAATTTCCTTAATAGGCAATCCACTTGGTATTTTTACCTCAGACTTAAGTTGGAAGAAGAGCTGTGCCAACTAATGCACCATGTTTTCAATATTTGTGGCAGTCGAAGATTGATCAAAGGACTGAAATATTGATAAATCTTATTTTTTCTCCTCAATCTTCTCAATGATGTGTTCTATGCCTACCACTATTTGATCAGTCAAGAAGGGTGATGGAAGCCCTTGTTGAGTTAGGCGAGAAATTTTTTCCCACATATCATAGGTAATTTGAGTCAGCTTTGCTCTGCACTCACCGACATGTTGGATGGCTTCATGCATAGAGATGAGAATATTAACACTCATGGCTTCCGTTGTTCGGTTTTAGATCCCCACACTACTCAACGCCTCATCGAAAGCTGTATACAATTTTCTCAACAACTGCCTGGCCTCCGGGACATTATCAAAAGTTATTTCTTGCACCCATTGCATTGTTTCACTAACCACCCCTGCATAGGTTGGTAGTTTATGCCATAAATCTGAGAGTGGGCTACAAGGTAAGGCATAGTGTCTTAACCTTATCCTAGTATGATGCATGCAGCTCTTTGTCTATCTCTAGCGGGTTCATTTGGGATGTAGAAGTCCGGGATCTCAAAAGGTCCAACTCCGTAGCCTTGCTACTCAAATTTTCTTTCAACTCCACAATGCTTCCCTCCAGGGCCGGAAACTGATTCTTCAAAGTAGTAATTTCTTTCTCCTTCTCCCTCAAGGCTAACTCGGCCTATTTTTTCCTTTCTATTTCCTGCTCCAATGTAGCGTTCATTTCATTTACCTCATCATTGGTACTCTGCCAGAGTTGTTTAAAACCATCACTTGCCTACCTCAATTCATCACAAAGGGTCGCTTCAGTCACCCAGAATTGCTCAATTTATCTCCGCAAGGCCGAAACAACCTCTGCACCCAAAGCCTGAAGTTCAGTGACTTTTCTCTCAAAGGAATTCCTCTCATTCCATAGTCAATTGATTTTGACCTCCTGGGCCTTATGCTTATTCGACCAGATCTCCACCTTTCCTTTCAGTTCCTTCATTTGTTCATCTTTCTTTTTCATGTGGCGACTGAGTTTGAGGAAATCGATTGTCAGCACCCTTTGGGTTTCCTCCATTAATTCAACCTTGTCCTCCAGATGAGCCTGTTGCAAATCAAGCCCTATGACATTGACAAAATAATCATTTGGTTGCATTTCTACGAACAGCTTGATGACATTGGGTGTTACATTTGCAAACATCAATGACTTTTGACTTTTTTTGAACACAGTCTACAAAAGGGACTTCGCAAGTCTACTTGCATCCTTTTCCCTTTTTTTTGTATTTGGCTAGCCTGGGCACTATTGTTTACATCCACCTGTGAGAAATACTCTTGGGATGAAATACCTAATCCATCAACAAAAGGGAACCCCCGAGGAACTGCTAATGGGAATGATAACGTGCTTAATGTATTAGAGGATTTTCTAGGTCTTGTAATAGTTTCCGGGGAAAAAGGTGGGATGAACTGACTGCCCAAAGATGGTGAAAACATGGTGGGAAAAAAGGTCGAGGAAGCATTCACCTGATGATGAGGCCTTAGAGATACAAACTACTGACTCAGTGGGCTAGGATGTGTTACCATTACTTGTGCCTGATGGGTAATAGACATAGGAGGAGACAAAAGGGGACCCCTAAGGGGATTAATGTTGACCTGCCTTGGTTGACCAATGAGAGGAATAGTTGGTGCAAGTGACACGATAGAAGAAGACACGAAGGAAACTAAAGACATAGAAGAGAGAGAAAAAAGGGAGAAATATACCTGGGTTTCCTAAACATTTGTAGTAGATACAAATACCTCTTCACTTTGTTCTTCTCCTCCTCTGCAAACTTCCTTTGTTCATTGTCTCTTCTCCTCCAGGGAATCGTCTAGGTCAAAAATAACCCTTCGGTGGCGTCTAGTAGATCTCAACCTCTTCTTCCCCAATCTAGAGGAGCTAGTAGGCTCCAACAACTGTGTATTTGAGGAGTCCTCACATTGCAACTGTTGTTCATTGACTGTCTCTCCTTGTGTAAGATCTTCTTCAATTATGGGAGCCTTTTGGGCTACCTCTTCTTCACACTCTGGAGCTGCATTCTCTGCCTCACCAAACCTCTCAGACCCCAAAGGATTAGGAGAATCATCACTATATAAATTCTCGTGACACCAAATATCATCAAACTGGTTGTCTGAATCCACCTCCTAAAAGAGCTCGTTAGTCTTTTTTATCTCTTTCCTATAAATCCAGAAATATTTAATACTTTCAGGCTTCCAACAGAGCCTTTTTAATTGGTTGTAGAGGAATTGATTTATTATGTGGTTAGAGTCAAGCTTCACCATTATATGATAAAAGTTCATCCAAAGTGGTCAACCCGAGCTAGAAGGGATGTACTCAAGGTCGACGTATAATCTCTCATTTCCCTCATCTGCATTTCTCTGAGGATCCCAAAATGACCGAGGCTGGTGAGAGATCTTAATGCCTATTTCTACCAAATTACCTACTGGATTATAGCACCATGTATCACAAATAACCACCAATCCAAGGTGACCCAACTTAGAGTACAACACTTCAAAACTATTCACCCTTAGATTCTTCTTCTTGACCAATGATATAGAGCCAAACATGATTGGCAACATCAAATAGGAAGTCAGATGCTTTCCTCCCCAGTAATCATTCTCAATATTAAACAACTTCCTGAAAACCTCCAAGGCTAGTACCCTATTTGAAACAAAATGCGGGAGTTAGAAAGGATCTCAGACAAAACCCTGCATCCGGAGCATTGTAAAATCTGAACCAAAGAACTAATCGCAAGGCGGTACAAGGCCTCTCATCCATGATATCTAGCTCTGTGTCAAGTGACCAGATCTCCTGCCTCTCATGTGATTCAAAGCTCTTAAAGTCGGAGCTAGGAATGCATCTAAAAATGTGTAATAATCAAAAGTCTTTGAGAGGACAAGAGTCTAGGTCGAAATTGGCTTTCTAGCGCCATTTTTGTCAAATATTGCCAAGGACAGAGATTGTTGGAAATAATTTGGGTTCTGATGTGAAATCATGTAAGCCAAGAAAGAAGAATACCTGAACTTGGAACCAGGCTCAAACTCCTTCAGCTATCAGCACATCTCTTCCACAATGACCTTCTCAAAGTCCATCAACGAATCCATGCTATTATTTTTCAACATAAAGCTTACACTCATCTAAGTCTGAGACTTCTTTATCTATATTCAATCCACACACCGACGCAAACATAGAGAAGACAGAACCCAGACTAAGAGGGAAGCGAGGAGGAATGGAGTTATCGGATGGTTTACCCATTTCAGTATTAAAAAATTATTGCACTAACCTAAGCGTTCTCTAGTAATTTTGCAGCCTGGAAATATCAAAATCCTCAACACCCTCAAGATCATTAAGAGGAATGCACAACATGTCTTGGAGAGCCTGGTGATAGATTACCACCCTAAAATTATGGCTGCTTATAATTCATGTCTTGGCGTCGAAAATTTTAGCATAGGTAGCCACAATCTTTGGACAATGGTGTACCAAAGGAACCATATATTGAGGGAGACCACAATTCCTCAATCGGTTATGAAAAGGATCAGCGATATTTTTCATCTTTTCGTATGTAGCCTCTCTTAAAATTTTGGGGTTCTGAGATAACTCTGGATCTCAGACACTATCCCAATCCGCTAATACCAAAGCTTGTTTTCTAGGAGAAACCACATTTAACACTTTCTGGTCCACCAGCTTAGTGTAGGGCCATGAAGGTTTAGTCAGAATTCCTGGGGTTGCATAAGAAACCTAGGCGTAGATATTCATGCAAGGCACTTGCAGCCTTCATTCTTCAATGCTTTCAGTGGTGATGACCTGAGTTGAGCTCTCTGCAATTTAAGCCATTTTACTTGTGTCTTCGAAGGACTTTGTGACTTATTTTTTGAAATTTTTTTTCTATCTCTACAAATGACTCAGGTGGTTGCACACTTTTCCAACCTTGCACAATTAATGCCCTTTGCACGATGCTCCTATCTGTATTTTTTATTTTTGAGAATATCGGATTAGCAAGGGTACACATTATCTTTCACATAGGTTATGCCATGCACCACTAACCCTTTTGTTCATGCGAAGAGACCACCAACTTACCAAAAGATTCCACACATTAAGAGATATGACCTTACATATGGTGGCTCTCATTTTATTTGGGAAAATTACCATATCAACAATGCCATATCTTTTCGCGAGATTTTTCATTTAATGATTACTTGATTGTAACTAGGCACGTCAACCTATGAATTCACTTTAAGATATTTTCTTTGATTTAACCAGGATAGAAAAATTCCATATGGCGACAACTAGCTCCCTCTCATCCTTTTAAAAAGGCTCAATTTGAACAAGTTGAAATTGCATTTGATTATCTTCATTATTTTGCATGCTGCAACACGGCTTGTCAAGGCTTTTCATACCATTTTTTTCTGATGTAAACATACCTTGCTCAATTAGGGAGGCCTCTCCCCATCTATAAAAAGGACCCTTGGCACTTTGGCAATCCATATTTTCACTTAGCATTTCTTAGCAATTGGCCCTAGGACATAATTGGTAACTTAATTATTTAGCGAGAGTAGGGATAGTAATGGAAACACCATTTAGGCTTATGTGCAAGAAGACCCAAGCTGCCTTCATAGGAAAAATTAGGTGTAAGAGGGTGAAACACATGACTGGCATGAAGAACCTTCTATATGTGAACCATAAAGTGGGTTCTAGGCAGAGACTGCGTAGAATATGACGACCAGTATAGAGTGAACACCAGTATCAGTTCCCACTTTGTAGCTTCTCTATTAGACATTGGAATTTCTAAGAGGAAGATTCTAAAGATGACAAGGCAGGTATTTCCCAAACGCTACCTAGAGGGGTTGGAGAACATTATGAGAGCTGCCAAGATCTGCTACGGAATTCCATCTATTCGCAACTTGTGTCAACTTACTGAGGAAGGAGGACCTATTCTGACTAGGCCCTTTTTGCATGGCTTTGAGCTTGAAACTCATGAGGAACATTGCCACAAAGTTCATGCCGCCTGCCATTTCTTGATGAGGATGCACAACGTCAAACCCTTTTGCGAGGTGCAATGGTATGAGAATTTTGAGATGATGGTGTTTCCTCATCATGTGCCATGTGCTGTAATTGCTAGACTCTTGAGTGCCTGAATAGATGTCGAAATGATCCCTCCTCTTCTTCCTTTTGTATTTGAAACATTATTTACAACACTTGTCAGCAACAATATGTATATATATTTTGGAACATGGCTAAGGGCCCCGTTTAATCAACATGTATATAGATGTAAATGTCTCCATAATTAATACAATATATGTATCTTCCTATATTCTGACTCTTTTCTTTATTTTATTTCAATTACTTGCATCAATGTGGTTGTTGATCTAACAAAGCACTTAGAATGACCCAAAACTAAAAAAGTAGGGAAAATATATACATATTTACACACTTATTGCAAAAGTTGAATTAATTGAATTTTTTGAGTTGTATTCCATTAACTGGAATGCCCAAGGCCTTGCCCTCCATTATTTCTAACTCAAATGAGTTGTGTTGCTTGGACTATGCGATTTTGAATGGTCCTTCCCAAAGACTATCAAACTTGCCATGTTGACTGGGCTTTGCTCCGTGCTCGTTAAACTTAATCACCAATTCTCCACATTGCAGACCCTAGTCAGACATTTTCTTGTTGAACCATTTCTTTACCACCTGCTGGCAGTTGGTCATTGCCTCGAGAGTGTGCTCTTGTTTCTCCTGAACTTCAAGTAATTCTACAAACTGCACCTCCATCGCTCCATTTTTCTTAATCTCAAGAGACTTGAGTAGGATTGCAGGGATTTCCATAAAGACTAGCAATAGTACCTCCTTCCCGTATACTATCTCGTAAGGAGATGTTTTCAATATTTGCTTGGGTGTGATATAGTCTTCCCATAGTGATGTTTGAAGGTGTTTATGCCACTCCCTTTGATGTTCTGAACCTATTCTCTTGATCAGTTGAAGAAGATTCTTGTTTGTAGATTCAACAAGGCCATTTCCTTGTGGGTAGTAGTTGGAGGATGTCTTTAGGAAAACTCCATATTTTAGTGCAAATTGGCTAATTTTGGAGTCAAGAAAAGATTTGGCATTATCTGAGATAATTGTCTTTGGTGGGCCAAACTTGGCTACCATTTCCTCCAGGAAGTTCATGATTTTTGGCTCAGTTGCATTCTTCAAAGGTAGAACTTCAATCCATTTGGTGAAATAGTCAGTTGCCATCAGGATCCACCTATGTCCGGTTGATGAAAATAGATTTATCATGTCAATGAAGTCGAGATACCATTGAGCAAATGACTCTTCCACTACAATTGGTTTTAGTGGCATGGCAACATTTTTCCTTTTCCCAACAAAAAACTGACACTCGTTGCAAGACTTCACCAATGAATATGAGTCCTTAAAAAACATTGACCAAAAATAACCAACACACATAATCTTGATTGCAGTAGTCTTTGCTGAAAAATGTCCTCTGGCTGGGCCACTGTAGTACTACTCCAATATCCTTTTTGATTTCTCTTATGTTACACACCTTAATAAGATGTGGTTGATAAAAAATTCCTTTTAAATGAGGGGAGGTCAGGTGGGTACCTTCTTGTTTGCATGAAATTAATTTTGTCATCCAACCAATCATCTCTAGAAATCTCTTCATTCAGCAGCACAGGTTCTGGGACTTCAACCTTAGTAATTGCTTCATTGTTTTCAACCAAATATTCACATAGTTCCTTCCCTTTCATAGTCTTGACTGGCTTGATCTCGATGTCATACTCTCGAATCTTTGTTATCTAGTTAGCCTGCTTCTCAGTGATTTCACCTTCCATAATATATTCATGCACACTAGTGTGTGGCACAAAAAAAATCACCTTGTTGCACGATATGAGGTGTCAAAACTTCTTTAGCCCCTTTACAATAGCAAAAGATTTCTTCTCCACAAAGTTGTACTTTACCTCATAATCTTATAGAGTGTGTGAATAGAAGGCAATATGTAATTCTCTTTTATCTCCATCGTCTTTCTGCATCAAGACAATAGCGATACTCATGCTACCACCAAATATGTACATGAGGAAGTCTTTCAACAAATCCGGATTAACCAACACGGGAGCAAAAGAGATGACCTCTTTAATCTGTTCGAAAGATTTTATGGCTTCCGCTGTCCATTTGAAAACTTGGAATTTTTTCAACATCAAGGTGATGGGCTAAACAGTCCCTGCGAAGTCTGCTATGAACCGACTAATGAAGTTAACCTTGCCCAAAAAAGATTGAATTCCTTTTTTGGTGATGGGTAGAGGGAGTTCCTTGATCACTTTAACCCTTTTTGGGTTGATGGCAATACCTTCCTTCAAGATGACATAACCCAACAACTTCCCTTGTGGGACCCCAAACACGCATTTCTTTGGCTTCAAAAAAATCCTAAACTCTTGGCACCTCTATAAGACAAAGCTTGAGATGATCAAAATGATCTTCAAAAAATTTTGAGAACACCATGAGGTCATCTAGATAAAATAAGAATGGTCTTATGTATCGAATCCCTGAAGGAAATGTCCATAGCTCGATGGAAAGTGGCTCTAACATTTGAAAGTCCGAAGGGAATTTTAGCATAAGCATATGTTCCCCACATGGTAGTAAACACCATTTTGTGTTGGTCCTCCTCTTTCACCCAAATCTCATTATATCCAGAGAAACCATCCAACATTGAAAAAATCTCAGGACCATCAATTGTTTCCAGAATTACCTCCATTGAAGGGAGAGGGTAGTGGTCCTTCAGGGACACTCTATTTAGGTCTCAAAATTCAATGCAGAGTCATATATCATTGTTCTTCTTCCGGAATGGCACTAGGTTAGACACCCAAGTATTGTGTTTGATCGGGAACACTATCTGGGATTCCATCAACTTCTTTAATTCTTGTGACATTAGCAACTCGATCTTTGGATTTACTAGCCTCTGCTTTTGACGCATGGGTTTTTCTCCTTCTAGTAGCTCAATGGTGTGTTGGATAATCCTAGGATCATATCCCTTAAGATCATCATATGACTATGCTACCACACTCAGATAATTCTCACAAAAAAATTTCAACCTTTCTTTATTCTTCTGCGAGACTCTTTTTCTTTCCTTAAGCTTTTTATCTTCTCCAATGTGCAAATCGGCATAATTGCCTTTATTGGCTATAATATTTCTCTTGTCTTTCCTCGCATCATCATAATCAAAAAGACTCTTGAGAGTAACCAGACCCTTGGGGATCTTGTTTGACTTAAGCTGGACTACTTGATCCTCATAGGCCTCAGTGATCTTTGGCTTTAATTGGTCAAAAAATTCTCTAGACAATTGAAGAAATGACGCGATATGAGCATCACTATCAAAAAATTTCCAGTTTTGATCATTATTTGGGACTGTAGGCCGCACGATCACTCACGTTGAATGTTTGTTGTTAATTAACTTGGAAGCTGGCTCAAACTAAGATCCAACAGTTTCCATTCAGTTTGCTTTGGAGTTATGCTCTCTAGGTACAACTTGGATGTTGAATGCCTCGAAGCCTTGAATTAGATCCTAGACCCTATGTCAATATGATCACATACGAACATTCTTGGTGACTGATAGCTCTCGGATTTGGTTAACCACCAATTTTGAATCTCTGAACACCTATATTTGTTTTGCACCCACACATTCTACTAAAATCAAGCCATGAACAAGGCCCTCATACTCTACTTCATTGTTCGAGCATGCAATCTGGGAGCGGTAAGACCTTGAGGTATTTTCTTTGAACGGAGATACCAAACATATTCCTGTGCCAACTCATACTTTGCATCTTGCTCCATCAAAGTGAAAGGTTGATAACTTTGAGGTCCCTTCTCTTTCAGACTCTTTAGTCACTCTGGGCATAATCTAATCCTCCTCATGTATGACATATGTTCCTAGCCCAGTTGCATGATAGTTTCCAAAAGGGTTCGTGTTTATAAATTCATTCAAGAGAGTTTCTTTCTTCATTCGGGAGCTGCTTGCTTCTTCATCCTCAAGAAGTTCGACATTGAGCATCTCTTTCAAGGTGATTGAGGTATGTGTTGCCTCAAAATTGATCATGGCTTCATCAACCACATGCTCAAAATGTAAATATGCTAACAGTAACTTCATCTTAGCTCCATGTTTAGTTCTTAGGATCAGGTGTGACCAGTCCAATGCTAGGTAACCTCCAACATTTTTAGTGAATTCTCAGGACAAACATATCTCGAATAGAGGAGGGATGCCGTTGAGCACAGTATCTTGATTCATAGTAATGTTGGGACAAGCAAACAACGTCATAGGAAATCCTTTGATTACTCTAACGGTTTCAACCTTGTTCCCATCGAATTGCATGAATCCATTCTTAAGAGGCTTGTATTCGAGTCCCAAAGCTTCAACTACTTCCTTAGGCATGATGGTGGTGCTAGCACCAGAGTCAATCATACAATTATGTAGTAGTTTTTCACCAATGATAAGTGTTAGAAAGAAAGGCTTGGGTTTAGGCTTACTCTCTTTTTCGACCTGCTTTTCTTCTCGTTGATTTTCTAGAACTCTATCTAGGTCCGACTTGGCTATCTTCTATTATGAGGGATGCTCAAGCATCATCATGTCCTCTTCTCCTGATAATGCCCTTTGTAATAGAAGCTTTTGCTCTGGGATTGCCAAGATATCCCATAAAGAAATATTAGCAGATGATTTCTTTAGTTGTTCCACCACATTGAATGTCATTCGTGACTGATGAGCTATGGTAGTTGGCTCCTTCTGTCTCACAACTGGTGCATCCAATTGTTTGGCAACTATCGGGGTGGCCATGGGAGCTTTTTCTTTTGGAGGAGGTGGATTCTCAGGACTTGGAACAACGACCCTAGGTTGCTATGGAACTGATGAAATAGTTGTTGATGGATTGGGCATTGAATTAGGTGACCCTTTAGTCTGCAAAGACGTGAATTATCTAGTGAGCCTCTTCCTAGAATGATTATTGTAACTTGACTATACTTGCGGCACTTGGATCACCAGAATGTCATTCGAGAATGCTGACTCCTCTCCTTCCATCCAAGAAAAGAAAACCTAGTTCGAAGTTATCTCTAGCTCTTGCTCTATAGACATTCCTTGCATTTTAGTAGTGAGAACTGTATTCTCCATTTGTTGAGAGGCATATGTATGGCCTCTAGAATTAGGCATGATGCCTTGACTACGATGCTCTGCTATCTTCTATTGTAAATTCCCTCATGGAAAATTTTGGGGCATGTGTGCATCGTTTCAAGGGAAGCACCATGGATTAATCTCCTCGACAAGATTATTTTGTCCTGCTACCAGCTCCTTACTTGAACTAGGATAGATGGTCTGCATCAACATAATCACGGGAATGACCTGGTTGTTCTGTTGAGCTTGGGTATTACTACGCAATCTATCTTGCCACTGGTTCTACTGGAAAGGAGGTTTCCCGCCTTGGTAGTTTTGGTAAGCAGGCTTCTGGTAGGTATACTATTGTCACTTCATACTGGTTAACTCATTTTTCATGGTTCACAACTACTCCTTCATGTCATTCACTTCAGCCGTCAGGGGGTTAGGCACTGGAGCCATGCTCAACATCATTCTCGAGTACACATACATAGACTGGGGGGTGCGGGAACGCTGGTTAAAACTACCTCTGGTTCTACTGTGGTCAATTCCAGGAACAATTGCATGATAGGTCGCGATGCCAATTTTTCAGTAGTAATAAGATTGTTCTTCATAGTGACGACAAGGCTATATGCATCAGGTAAGGTATTCCTACCGAGAGCCTGTAGCATCATAGAAATATCAGCATTTATAGATTTCAGATAGAACATGAACACCAGATCCGAAGATGGTTGACTACCGACATGAACCCTTTGCCAAGTCAAATGAAACTGAGCATTGAAATCAGCCAAAGCTTCATGGGGAGCCCACTTTATATGAGTCAGCTAGTGATATAGCAAAGATATGTCACCATTATTTGAGAAGCGCTTGTAGAAAGGATCTTCGAGTTGATCCCAAGTGCTAATTGTATTAGTCATAAGAGCACAATACTAGTCCAATGCCTTCCCTCTGAAAGATACTGCGAGCAACCTCAAAGCCATATTCTCATTAGTAATACCATGGATCAGACATACATCAGCCACATCTTGCAAGTTCTCTACTAGAGTTTTTGAATAATCCTTGAAGAACTTCAGGACAAACTTTAAAGCAGAATTTGGGAATGGAGCCCACACTATAGGTGGTACAGGGGCTATCAAAGGACTACTAGCATCTCAGGCTACAAAATTTCTAGCCATTTGTGCAAAAGATGGAGGAGAAGAAGGAGGTGAAGTATTAGCTTGCCGACTTCTTGCCTTGATTGAAACCAACAGTGGTACAAGCAGGCCAAGAATTCTTGTAGTTTGAGACCTAGTGACAGGTCTATGGCTCATGCACTCCTATTGATTTGTGAATGTGTTAGTTTGTGTCCCACCGGGCATACCAGAAAAAGAACTGTTGATGCAAAAGTTTGCAGGCAACAAGTTTATGGGAAACTTAGCTATTGGGGGACTTACATGTGTAGCTAAGTGACCTCCAAGGCTTTATTGAAGTCGGCTCTTCATTTTTTAATGGTTGGAGGAAAAGGGGAAGGAGATAAACATAAAATAAACAAACATAAACTAAGGTGATGTGCTAGAGAAATAATGAGATAAGTAAGCACATTTTTGAAACAAAGGCTCGGGTAGTAGTTAGTGTATACCAAATAGACAATTCCCAACACTGGAAACATAAGAATATCAAACCATTTGCATAATATACCCATATAGCAAAAGATAACACAAAAGAGTAGTAACATGATTTATATTATAAAAGCTATATAAATATTATAAAAGCTTGAAATAGATATTTACGTTTAAAAAATGTAAGCACACTTTAATGTTCTATCAAATGCTTGAAAATAGAAAGGCTGAACATAATGGCACAGTCTGTGAGTCTAGATTTAATATAAAACACTACAGAGGCTAATTCTCAATGCTAGCAAAATATTTTCCATCTAACAACAACCAACAAAATGAATAAAAGGCTGCATAAATAAGCCAACCCACTGCTTGGAGACCCTAACAAGAAAGATGCTCTAGCAAAGCCATCAATGATCAATATTTTCTTGAGCCGGCACCAACAGAAAGATACTCCAACATTATGCCAGTAGGTACATCCCAAGGAGATATGGGCCACACAGTAGTAGAAGGAAAGAACATGCGGCATCAAAACGGAGACTGTTGCAACAAACGTCGAACCCAAGACAATGAATGCATGAATGAATTCCACACAAAAAGCTCCCAACAAAGGTAACTACGGTGTGGGCCCCACTTCAAAGATAAAAATGGAAAAGGCAACGTGTCAAGAAAACAAAGCCTGACAAAAGGAAGAAGAGGCATCTCGAAGGGAAGCTCTAAAAGGATGCCACGTGGCAGTAGCCAAAAGCTATGAGCGATACCAAAATAAAAGGTGAAGCCTCAAAAGAGAAACTGCGAAGGAAAAGAGGGGTGTGTGAATAAATATTCACAGATACTTCACAAAAAGAAATACATATAGATGCTATAAAAAAAGGTTGAAGAAGATTGTTGAAATTGCAAGTGTCAAAGTAGATGAAGAACCACATCAATATTCTATGTTGATAGAAGGATATGAATCTAATGAACCCCCTTGTAGTGAAGAATAAAGAGAAGAAGTTAAAGAAAAAGTGATGACAATGGAAGAGGAAGAAGATCTGAAAAAGATCCCTAAGACTCCTAGTAGTTATGTGCAAAAGAATTATTTTAAAGATCAAATCATTGGAGATAAGAGAAAAGGTGTGCTGACAAGGAGAAAAGCTTCTATGATAGAGGAATGGGTTAACTTTTGTTTACTTTCAAAAGTAGAACCTAAAATGGTAGCTAAAGAATGCAAGGATGAGAACTAGATCAAAGCTATAGAAGAAGAGTTGAAATAGATTGAGAAGAATCAGACTTGGGAATTAGTCCCAAGACCAAAAAAAAAGAATGTGATAGGAATTAAATGGGTTTTCTATAACAAACTGAATGAGGATGGAAAGGTTGATAGAAATAAGGCTAGACTTGTGTGTAAGGGCTCCTCACAAGGGGAAGGAATATATTTTGAAGAAATGTTTGTTTTAGTGGAAATAATAGAAGTCATTAGAATGTTTTTGGACTTTGCAACACAAAGACTTCAAGGTGTAGCAGATGGATGTCAAGTATTCCTTCTTGAATGGTGAGTTAGAAGAAGAGATTTACACTAAATAATCAAAAAAAATTTCAATGTCAAAGGATGATATGGTCTGCATATCAGAAAAGGAATTTTATGGACTCAAACAAGCCCCTAGAGCTTGGTATGCAAGATTGGATAAATACTTGTTGTAGCAGAGATTCAAAAAGGGTACTGTAGATAGAAGTCTTTACTTTTCAAGGTTGAGGGAGATTAGATCTTGACTATGGTTGTGTATGTTTATGACATAATATTTGGAGGAAATGAAGGTATGTGTAAGATATTTTCAAAGTAGATGTAAAAAGAGTTTGAGATGTCAATGTTTGGGGAGATGAATTTCCTCCTTGGGTTACAAATCTGTCAATCAAGAAAAGGCATTTTCATTTCACAATCAAATTATGTCAAGGAAATGTTGAAGAAGTTTGGAATGGAGGATTCTAAACAAGTGTGTACTCCCATGGTTTCTAGTTCTAAGTTGAGAAAAAATGATGAATCTCCCGAGAAAGATCAAAGCAAGTATAGATCAATGATTGGTGGACTACTATATCTTATTGCTCCTAGACCAGATATCATTCATGTAGTTTTTCTTGTGGAAATACTTCAAGAAGATCCTAGAGTATCACATGTAGAAATAGTCAAAAGGATATTCAGATACTTGAAAGGCACTCCAAATTTTGGTCTATGGTGTCCCAGGGATATTGACTTCTCTTTGAGTGCCTATACAAATTTAGATTGGGTAGGTTGTGTAGATGACAAAAGAAGTACAATTGGAGGTAGAAGGTTGGTTTATTGGTTGAGTAAGAAGTAGTATTTAGTATCATTATCTACTATAGAGGTAGAATATATTGCATCATCATCATGTTGTACACAGGTGTTATGGATGAAGAAGACATTGAAGTATATCAGAGTATCATATGATGAACCTATTTCTATCTTGTGTCATAATACAAGTGCTATCAATATTTCAAAAAACTTGGTAATATTGGAACACAACAATCTATTGAGAGGGGGGGTGAATAGATAGATTTAAAAACTTTAAGTCTTGCAAATACTTATGTAGATTCAAACCTTAAACTCAGATGTGCAGATTAAAACATAAATAGATATGAAAACCACAAGCACAAGAGAGATCAGTTCACATAACACATAATATATGTGGAAAACCCAATATAGGAAAAACCACGATGAGAAATGATGCTAGGAACTACTATCCTAATCCAACCTCACAAGCAATGAACTTCAATTACAATTTTAAGGGCTCCAACCTAAAGGAATCACCAACTCCCTATTTTAAAAGCTACAACTTCAAGGATGCTACAACACCCTACTCTAAGCTACAACTAAAAAAAAACTGAGGCACCCGCCTCTATAGATTTACAAATTCAAGTATGCATAAATTGGTTATGAAAAACCTATAATTCATCAATTTAGTACATAACTTTTCTCTCTCTATTTCACTATCACACACAACTATAAGTAGCTTCAAATATACATTCCAAATTTTGACACACTAATACAGTAACACACACTTCACTCAATGAATGTAGTCTTTCTTCATATGGAGGTCAACCAGTTCATATCTTTGAACTGCTATCATATATCAGATTCTACCTTCATCAAGAAGCAAAAAAAATCATACTATAACCCTAATTGAAATAAAATGAAACATTTCATTTTTGGCGGACTACATCTAGGGTTTTCTATATTGTTTCACAATTTTCCTATGTAGTGGATACCAATTCAAACTATGCGTTCTTCTCTACCTTAGAAATGTCATCTTCATCCAATAGCTAAAAAAAATCTTGTTGGATATCTTGATAATCTATGCAAGTGATTATATTCGATCATCCACTTTCTTGGATCAATCTCATCCCTTATTCATTGATGTAAGAATCTGTGCCATTACTTCCCCATTGGATCAAATGCATTCATAGTTATGTTTATTTACATAATAAATCACACTAACACCGATGTATTCCCACACTGAAATTTCATGCCCTAGCTGTGTCGTTTTACATCTACTAGTTGACTAGGGTTATGCATTAAATCACCTTCTTCAAGACATCGATTAACAAAATATTTATTTTCCAACAAGGATGCAAAATAAATGAATGATTTATTTCCATGTGTCATCATTCTATTTGGCTTTCATATGCACATCATCAACATTTTTTCATTTACTTAATCAGTTTAATATATCATATCACCATATCGATGTAAAGTTAGTGAATGCATATTCATATTGGTGCAGCAGCACCTACACCTCACACTCAATATTTGATTATTTGATGGTGAATAGGATGTTCAATAGGTTGTTGTGGGTATTTTGAGCATGATTTTCCTTGAATAAGGTCAATTAAGACCATTAGGTATGTTTTATGATGAGTTTTGGGTCTAGTGATAAAAAATGTGAAAATTTTAAACTTGCACTAGAAGTTGTCTTTGTAGCCTTTGAAGGCAAATTTTTGAATTTGTATATGAGTGTGCAAGAATGGAGTTTTGTTGATGTAATAATGATATTTATAAGACATTTTTTTGGGTTTAGAGGTCATTAGTTGTAGTCATTAGGTTGGAAGAGTCTAAAGTTGCAAATTTGTAAGTTGCTTAAAGCAACAAATTTGAAATGCAACGGTTACTTGTTTTAAAAGTTGGTTTTTAGTTAGTTGAGGGAATGGATCAGTTAGTAAAGGGTGTAAAGGACTATGTAAAGACTTGAGAGGATCGAATGGAGGTTTTTTTTGAGCTTTTGGAGAAGATCTAATAAGAATTATTCACACTGTTCTCTATTTTTTTTAATTTTTGATATAAACTTGTCGATCCTATACTTGGTATGGTTTGTAGCTTCCTTTTACGACTCCAAGGATGTAATGGATTGAAGGAGGGTTGAGTTGGATTTATTTTTGTGGTATTTTGGATTAAATACATTAAGGAAAAAAGGAGATATCCATGTTTTGTTGTTGGATGGTCTGAAACCCTCAAAAACCAAGGTTTTGGGTGAATTTTTCTTATATCTTCCATATCCACCATGCAATAAGTCTAGGAATAAGTGGAATGGGAGATTATTATATGTATTTTGATTCTATATTTTTATCAGAGAGTGGCATGCAAATTTTGGAAGGATCTCTGAAGGTCTAGGCCTAGCGTCATCATGTGACAAGCCTAAAATGAAGGGAAAAGTTTGATTTTGGTCTTTGTGGGAATGATTTGTGAATGCAGTCATGTAGGGACATGTGAAATGAATAAAATAAAGGTATAAGAACTTACTTGTGGCTAAGGGGTGTTGGGGAATGCCTAGATACTTAGATCCTTGAGTGGAGCAACCGAGTTAGGCCTGCCTTGTAACATTGTATTTGGGCTTGCTATGGCCTTATCCTTGATTGTCATGTTGTCAGGTTTTTGAGGCTAGTAGAGGGTTGGTGTAAGGTGTCATTAATAGTATTCTCACTATGGTTACTATCCTCTAATTGAGTTTTGTTTTGACTGTCCTAGTTGGCTGGCTATAAGAGTGCTCAAGGCCTAATTAGGAAGCGATGGCTAAATGGTGATTTCTAACCACAAAGTTGGATTGGTTTGGTTGGTTTGAACATGTACCAGGGTAACAAGTCTTTTTCAAGCTTTTGTTTCATTCTAATTGGCCAAATTTCCATGTTGAGTGATAGAGTTACCCTCTTGTGTGTTTGAAGATTGGTGTCAAAGTGGGCATATTTGAGAGAAGCTATGTCATTTCTCTTCTTGGTTGATCCACTATGCATCAAAGTGGTACCAGAGCAAGGGAGTAGGTATTTTGTGAGATCAAGGTTGAAGTTTGTGTGTAGGAAGCATAAGGTAATTGGAGGAAGAAAAATTCCTCCTAAAGGGAATGCTTTTGCAAGGAAGCTTGGCAATCATGACAAAGACATAGAAGCCTTGAAGCAGGAGATGGCTGCATTAAAAGCTAAAGGTAGGGCCCTTTTGGATGAAAGTGAGTCTACAGAGGAAGAGACCTTTGGTGAAGAAGAGGAGATGCATCCAGATGATGTGAGAACAATGAAGATTTTGAAGTCTGTGAAGAAGGATGGACATGAAAAATGGATGTGCCTATGTATGGAGGCAAACTTGATAGTGAAGAGCTTGTGGATTGGATAGGGGCTTTGGAAAACTACTTTGATAGTGAAGATGTTGATGAAGCACACAAGGTGAAGAAGGATAAAACAAGACTGAAGGGACATGCTTTGGTGTGGTTGAATTTTGTGCAAGAGGATAGAGAGAAAAAAGGAAAGAGAAAGATCACTTCTTGGGAGAAGATGAAAAAAAAAATCAAAGGTAAATTTCTTCCTTCTGATTATAATGTTCAATTACTTAAGAAGTTGCAAAATATTAGAAAAAAGGAGTTAGATGTACAAGAATATACTGAAGAGTTTTATAGGCTAAGTATAAGGACTAAACATGAATAAGATGAGGAAGAAATGGCTAGTAGGTACTTGAAAAGTTTGAGGAACAACATTTAGGATGAAATCAGCTTGATGGCATCAAAATCAGTTGAGCAATGCTTTCAAATGGCAATGAGGGCAAAAGAAAAACTAAAGAGGAGACAAGAGAAGGCAAAAAGAGAAAGAGGCAACACTTCTAGAGGAAGAGGATTCAATCCTAGTTCGAAGAAAAACAATGAGAGTCAAGGAGATGTCAAGAAGGACCAAGAGCAATCTGATTTTAGAGGTGGATGGAGAGGTTCAAGAGGAAAATTTGGTGGAGGAAGGAACACAAACATCTTTTCAGGGAGATGCTACAATTGTCAAGAGTTTTAACACCCATTCTTCAAGTGTCCTCAAGGTCAAGGATCATCTTCATGTGGTGATAGAAGGAGTGAGAGGAGAGACCAATTGGTCCAAGAAGAAGAATGTGAAAGTGTGAGACAGCATGTTGATCCAGAAGAAGGAGAAGCACTCATGGTAAGAAGAACTATGTTGCGGGCATCTAAGGAGGAAGACTTGAGTCAAAGGAGTCTATTCAGAACTTCATGCAAGTGTAGACTTAAGGTATGTCAGGTGGTCATTGATTGTGGTTCTCAAGATAATATGGTGTCTAGGGAGATGGTAGATAAGATAATTTTGTAAAAGATACCTCATGTAGCACCCTATGGAATTTCTTGGGTGAATGATAGTCAAATGTTGGTGGTGAATGAGCAAGCATATGTTGATTTCTAGAATGGAGAGTATAAGGATAGAGTCATGTGATATTTTTCCAATGGATTTTTTCATGTTCTCTTGGGGAGGCCTTGGAAATTTGATAGGAGGTCTATGTATGATGGTTGGGAAAACTCCTATACCATTTGGAAGGATGGTCAAAGTTTTAAACTAAAACCTTTCCAAGGATAAAGGTAAGTCTAAGATGGTGATGTTTGGTAAGAAGGAGCCTTTCAGACCTAAGGACAATGAGTTTGATGTAATTGCAGGTATGGAGCATGTTAATGGTGATGGAACAACAAGTAAGACACCAAAAAATGGTGCTAAAATAGTGTTATTGAATGTTGATGGACCTACTGAGAAGAAAGGAAAAAGGTCTAAGAAGGATGATGCTTAGTTGGAGGGGAGAAATTATGTGAAGCTTATGATGAAGGTTGATACAGGGGTGAGAAAAGAGTTGGGGGTGAATTGGAATAAGAATGTGTTGGTTGGGAATGTGATATGTCCTTTGATGAAGGGTGAACTTGTAAAGTGTGAAGGTTCTACAAATACAAAAGCACATGGATCTGATAGTATAGTTAGTACACTGAATTGTAATGATAAGGAAATGATGGTGGGTGTTGTTAGAACATAAAGTCTGATGCTAGAGGCAAAGAGACAGAGTGTGTAGAGGTTTGGAGATAGTGATGAACATGGAAATAAGCTAAAAGCAAAGGCAGATCAAAAGAATACTAACATGGGTTTTTTTGTAGGTGTTGATAAGGGCATACAACCTAGTTTTGATGAAAGAACAAGGAGAAGCCAAATAAAATCAATGTCAAGAATGTTCAATGTGTAGAGCAAAATACAAGTCCACTATGTCTACACTAGTGGAGAGGATTTGTGGATCAATGGAGCATTGGTGAAACTTGGAGACAATGGGGCAAGGAGAACTCATGAGGCATTAGTTTTTTCTAGGGGGGGTGTATGGTGCAGGAGCACCTACACCTCACCCTCCATATTTGATTATCTGATGGTGAATAGGTTGGTCAATAGGTTGCTGTGGGTATTTTGAACATGCTTTTCCTTGAATAAGGTCAATTAAGACCATTAGGTATGTTTTAGGATGAGTTTTGGGTCTAGTGATAAAAAATGTGAAAATTTCAATCTTGCACTAGAAGTCTTTGTAGCCTTTGAAGGAAAATTTGTGAATTTGTATATGAGTGTGCAAGAATGGAGTTTTTTTGATATAATAAGGCTATTTTTTAGCCATTTTTGTGGGTTTAGAGGTCATTAGTTTCAGCCATTAGGTTGGAGGATTCTAAAGTTGCAAATTTGTGAGTTGCTTAAAGCAACAAATTTGAAATGCAATGATTACTTGTTTTAAAAGTTGGTTTTTAGTTAGTTGAGGGAATGGATCAGTTAGTAAAGGGTGTAAAGGACTATGTAAAGACTTGAGAGGATTGAATGGAGGTTTTTTTTGAGCTTTTGGAGAAGATCTAATAAGAATTATTCACACTGCTCTCTATTTTTCTTATTTTTGATATAAACTTGTTGATCCCGTACTTGGTACGATCTGTAGTTTCCTTGTACGACTCCAAGTATGTAATGGATTGAAGGAGGGTTGAGTTGGATTTATTTTGGTAGTGGTTTGGAGTAAATCCATTAAGGAACAAGGGATATATCCACATTTTTTTGTCGAGTGGTTTGAAACCCTCAAAACCTAGGGTTTTGGGTGAATTTTCCTTATATCTTCCATATTGACCATGCAATAAGGCTAGGATTGGGTGGAATGGGAGAGTATTATACATATTTTGATTTTATATTTGTATCAGAGAGTGGCATGAAAATTTGGGAAGGATCTCTGAAGCTCTAGGCTTGGCATCATCATGTGACAGGCCTAGAATGAAGGGAAAAGTCTAATTTTTGGTATTTGTGGGAATGATTTGTGAATGCATTCATGTAGGTACATGTGAAATGAATAAAAGAAAGGTATGGGAACTTAATTTTGGCTGAGGGGTGTTGGCGATTTCCTAGATACTTAGTTCCTTAAGTGGATCGGCCTAGTTAGGCCTGCCTTGTAGCGTTGTATTTGGGCTTGTTGTGGCCTTATCCTTGATTGTCATGTTGTGAGGTTTTTGAGGCTAGTAGAGGGTTGGTGTAAGGTGTCATTACTAGTATTCTCAATATGGTTACTATCCTCTAACTAATTTTTGTCTTGACTGTCCTAGTTGGGTGGCTACAAGGGTTCTCAAGGCCTAATTGGGAAGTGATGGCTAAATGGTGATTTCTAAACACAAAGTTGGATTAGGTTGATTGGTTTGAACATGTCCTAGGGTAAAAATTCTTGTCCAAGCTTTTTTTTTAGTCTGATTGGAAAAAATTTCATGTTGAGTGATAGGGTTACCCTGTTATGTGTTTGAAGATTGGTGTCAAAGTGGGCATATTTGAGAGAAGTTGTGTCATTTCTATTCTTGGTTGATCAACTCTGCATCAAATATCAATGATGTAGTGACCATTGATATATCAATACTTCGTTAAGCCTTCATCTTTTGTTTCAGTGATGCTTAAACTCCATCACACATTAATTCCAAAAAGTTTTTTTGTGATACATAGAGTCTTAGCAATAGCCATTAGGTTATTCTTAATATCATCTCAATCAAAAAATCCACCTAATACAATGGTGACCACAATCGTGCCAACGTGGATCAATATCCAACAATCCCTTCTTCCCCATGAATCTTGGTCGGGTCCCACTAAATTCTCAATGCGCTAGCAAGAAAATGTCATGTATACACCTACTAATGTCACCAAATGTGATTTTCTACCGATTCTCGATCCCAACTTGATTACATAGTCATTGCCACATTGAAGGGAGTAAATGTTTTGTCACTCTGAACCACTTTAGTCACTTTGACATGGGTTTGTATCTCTCCTTATCACTCCATCGAAGAGAGTCCTTCCAAAATCCTACCAAGATACCGGTGTCTTGTCGATTAAACTTAACCATCTTCCTTCGTCTTTGTGTCAAAGAGACACAAAATTATATCACTTCAACTTGTCATGGTCTCTTAGATGAAATGCTAAATGCTTCTTATGCCACTTAGGAAATTTTACCATCAACAAATACTTATTTGAGCAACTTTATGAAACTTTGTATTTCATCTCAGATTCATCTTTGACTTCATGTTAAGTATTTAATTTTCATTTTCATGATTGAAAATACTCATATTACACTTTTGACATCAATAAAATTTTTTTTCCAACAATCTCTCACTTTTTCATTGATGGAAAAGCCTAATTTTCAACCATCCTAATGCTCATTCATATTGTCAACTGTGACATCATTTTCTAGATCAACATATGAGAATTTGTTCTAAACTCCCATGCTCCAAATATGCTCCAACTTAGAGCATATGCACAACTCTCTCCCCCTTTGACATTAATGACAAAGGGAACACCCCCCCTTAGTATATGCTCCCCTTTGACAAACAATGCAAAAAGAAAGAGGGGTTTCTAAAATCTGCAACCATCGAGTCATTAGAATTTTATAAAAAAAGAGTTACCTGACTTGATCATGCTACCTTTGTCCAAGGTTAAATAAATAATCAATGAAGCTCCCCTAAATTTATGTCATATCACTAATGCTTAGTGATATGATGTGAGAGTGACTACTCCTAGCTTCTACCTCAAGTATTCAAACTACTTTATGGGAAGAGGATTTGTAAATATATCAACCACTTGTTCCTTTATAGGAACACATTTCATGATGACTTCTCTATCTGCAACCTTTTCTCTAATGAAGTGATACTTGATTAATGTATGCTTGGTTCTAGAGTGCATCACTGGATTCTTTGAAATTTTGACAACACTTGAGTTGTCACAAAGAATAGAAATGGGTTCTTTGTAGTCCACTTTGATGTCCTTTAGGGTCTGCTTCATCCATAAAACCTGAGTACAACATGCAACAACTGCAACATATTCTGCTTTTACTATAGAAAGAGTAAAAAAATCTTTCTTCTTATTCATCCATGAAACCAGACTATTTTCTAAGAAGAAAGCACCACCATAGCTGCTAGTACTCTTTCTATCATCCACACTTCTTTCTTAGTCGACATCTGTATATGTTGTTAAGGTGAAAATCTTGCTTTTGGGGTACCACATTCCGTAGTCAAAAGTACTCTTAATATACTTGAAGATCCTTTTCACAACATTGAAATGAGATTCCTTTGGCACAACCTGAAACCTTCCTACCATACAAATTGATTACATTATATCAAGCCTAGATTTAGTTAAATATAGTAGACTTCCAATCATTGATCTATACAACATCTGATTTGCATTAGGTGATTCATCTAATTTCCTCAATTTACAACCTGTTATCATAGTAAGACTGATCAGTCTACTATCCTCCATGCCAAACTTTTAATAATTTCTTTTGCATACTTGGTTTTTGATATGAATATACCTTTATCAGTTTGTGCAATTTACAAACCAAGAAAAAATCTGAGTTCTCCTAGCATGGACATTTCAAACTCATCTTGCATGTGTGTAGAAAATATTCTACACATTACATCATTGCTACCTCCAAATATGATATCATCCACATATACTACAACAATGATGATATTCTCACCTTCAGATTTAAGATATAAATTGCTATTAGCACAACCCTTCTTGAATCCTTGTGATTGAAAATACTGATCCAACCTTGAATACCATGCCCTTGCGGCTTGCTTTTAGACCATAGAGCACTTTTCTCAATCTGCAAACATAACCATCATCTTTTGATTGCTGAAAACCTTTTGGTTGTTCAATATATACTTCCTCTTCTAGGTTTCCATTTAGAAATGCAGATTTGACATCCATTTGATATACTTTAAATCCTTTATACACTGAAAAAGAAAGAAACATTATAATTTCTTCTAATCTTTCAACATGAGAAAATGTTTCTCTAAAATCGATACCTTCTACTTGTGCATTTCCTTTACACACTAACCTTGTTTTTTTTCTAACCATTGCTCCATCTTCATTCAACTTATTTCTGAATACCCATTTGGTGCCAATTACATTCTTGTTTGATGGTCTAGGAACCAATTCCCATGTTTTGTTATTTCTGATCTAATTGAGTTTCTCTTCCATTTATTTTATCCAAATCTCATCCTTACTAGCTCCAGTAAAGCCCGTTGGTTCAATCTGAGGTAAGAGAGAAAAATATACTTGCTTTGTATCCTTTGTAAGTCTTCTCCTAGCCTACACGCCTTCATTTTTGTCACCAATTATTTGGTTTGCAGGATTATCCTTTTGCACATATTTTATAGGGGCTCATTCAACCAATTCTTCATTCTCTTCTTCTTGTTCTTATTCTTCAACTATTGCACCTACATCATCATCTTTTGATTCAAAATCAAAGTTGTTTTTGCTAGGTTTTCTTTGATTTGTATTTTCATCAACTTTGACATTTATTCTTTCTACCGCTTTGTGCAATCTCTTATTGTAACATTTGTAGGCTTTTCTTTGATTGGAATATCCTAAGAATATCCCTTCATCACACCTTGAATCAAAGCTTCCCAAGTCATTATCTTCATGGTTAATGTAGCATTTTCTACCAAACACTTTGAAATGCTTGACAGATGTAGGCCTACCAAACCATAATTCATAAGGATTTCTTCCACTATTCTCTTAGTAGGGCTCTGTTCTAAATTTACACAATGATTTGAACTTCCTCCTTCCAAAATGTCTCAGCTAAATTTGCCTCATTTAACATAGCTCTAGCCATTTCTTTTTCAATTCTATTTCTTATTTCTACCACTCCATTTTTTTGTGGAGTTCTAGGTGTTGAATATTATCGCTTAATTCCATGATCTTCACAATATTCTTTGAATTCACTTGATGTAAATTCTCCACCTTTTTCTAACCTGAGACACTTAATTTTGTTTCTAGTCTCCTTTACTACCATCTTTCTAAAAAATTTAAAATTCTCAAATGCTTCTACTTCTCCTTTAGAAATGTGACCCATGCCATTCTAGTATAGTCATCAATCAACAATATACAATATCTCTCACCTAGCAACCCGTTTTTCCTCATGGGACCACAAAAATTAGTATGAATTATCTTCAAGTTTTTTTTAGTTGAATAATATTTTGTAGAAAACTTAGAATTTGTTTTCTTTCCTTGCTGGCATCCTTGGCAGATTGCATTTTTAGGCTTTTTTATCTTATGCATATTTCAAACCAATCCTTTTGAGCTTATCTTTACCAAATTGTCAAAGTTTGCATGTCCCATGCTTTTGTGCCACAACCAACTCTCATCAACTTGTCTAATTAAACATATTTGACCTTCCACATCACATAGATTGTAGAGATTACTATTTGTCCTTATCTTGCAACCTTCAAAGTTAAATACAACATTGTACCCACTATCACACATCTGGCTGACACTAAGAAGATTATGTTTCATACCTTCAACATAGAGCACATCTTTGGTCTTATTCTTCCCATAAATTCCTTTACCATGGATCTTGACTGCAGTATTATGACCTATAATTATTAATCCTCCTTTTCTCATTTTGAGTTCAATGAACTTAATTTTATCTCCAATCATATGCTTGGAGTAGCCACTATCAATTACCCACAAATATCATTCCTTTGCATGCAATTCTATTTGGGAAATCACAGTCTGGGTGGAATTCTACTCTTTCTCCTTCAACATCTTCTCAAGTTTCTTTTCAACTTTCTCTTCCTTTTTCTTATAAACTTTAGCTTCCTTTTCAACTTTGGAAGTGTATGAGTGTGAATTTGCACCCCTAACAAAAATTCCCCTTTTTACCCCCTTACACTTTAGAAAACCAAATCCGAAGGCGAAATTCCACATAAGCCAGTTGCCTTTGTTCCACTTGGCACTTGTTTTGAGCATCGGTAGAGGCATTTCTATTTGGGACACCCATGCAACACGTAGACATCTGCACGACATGCTTACGTCCCTAATAGATTCCTACATCTGGAGCCTACATAGGCATTACCATTCCCATTGGGAGTCGACTTGTAATGCCCTCTTCGATTGACCGACCCGAATATGATCGTTTTCTTTCCTGTTTCCTTCATATTCACTCATTCTCATTCCATTTCAATTCTAGATCTATTCACATCCTCTCTTCAATCCCTTCACAATCTCTCCTACCATCTCTTCACAAGCTCCAAGCAACTTCATCACTCAACACTTTACACTTCACAACAACAACATCAACACTCCATCACTTCAGTAGAGTAAGTGTGGAATGAAACACCATGGAAATAAAGGCTTGATTTCCTCTCATTTTCTCCCCCACTAGCCTTGAGCACTTTGGGCGGAGGTGGTAAGCTTTCACTCCTCTCCTCTATTATTTGGTTGAGTAGCATAACACTATATTGTAGTGCTTTTGTGTTTACTTCATTTCATAGCTTTCTCTCTATCTATCTAGTTGTCCGTGGAGGTGGGAACACCAAAATGGGGGTTTGACTAAGGCAAACTCCTATACAGCCCCAACACTTTCTTTCTCTTGTGAGCAGGTATTGAAGACATTCACAAGATGGAGGTTCCATCACCTGCACATTTGTAAGTGTTTCCTTTCCCTTCTCCTTGTCCTTATCTATTTCTCTTCATTTTAGTTCCATTACATTCTATCACTTTATCACTTTCTAGAAGTTCTCAGTAATCAACTTGCGAGTAGCCACTTTTCTATTTTTTGTGATAAAATCGCTCTCTGGTCTATACAAGACTCCAATGTGCCTCAAGGACACCAACACACCACATTGTCGTATGCATTCTGTGTTGATGTCCTTCAGCTGAGAACTTGATAGTTTGTCCAGAGAATCTTTGTGACCTACCCTTTCTAGTTCTAGAACTCTCATCGTTGTCCTTCGAGGTAGTTTAGGGAAGTTCACCCTATGAGGCTCTCTGATTGAAGAGAAATCATGAGTAGTGAATCCCCCTTCTCTATAGGAAGATGTATTTTCCTTCTTCTCAAGCTAAGCATTTGGTCTTACAAAGTTTTCTCTATAATTTCTAGCTACATGATCAAAATTGTTGCAATTATAATAAACTATATTCATGTCCTCTTGCTTGGAGTTTTCCTCTTTATAATATGGACACTTAAAAGAAAAATGACCTATCCTTCCATAATTAAAATACTTGAAGGGAAGCTTACCTTTATATTTGTTGAATCCTCTCCTTAGTCTTCTTATGAAATTTTCTTCTTCATCATTAGTTTCTCATGATCTGATGTAATGACAACAACCATGTCTTTCTTATCAGCTTCATCCTTTTCTTTCTTAGAAACCTTAAATGCAACTTCTCTCCTAGAAAGCTCATCATCTAGAATTCTCATCTCATGTGTTGTAAATATGCCATGTAACTCATCAAGAGTGAGTTTATCAACTTCCCTTCCTTCTTCAATAGAAAAAATCTTGGAATTGTATTTAGTTGTCATTGACCTCAAAAATTTTAACACATCTTATTTCACTTCTATGCCATATCCTCTAATAGCATTGACTATATTATCAACTCTTAGAAGATATTCTACAATCTTCTCCTCTTCAGTCATCTTCAAGCCTTCAAATTTTTCTCTCATCACTTGTAACTTTGCCAACTTTACCTTGGTATCTCCTTCATCTATCTTATTCAATTTTTCCTAGACATCGTAAGCAATTCCACAATGCATAACTTTACAATGCACAAAATCAGACAAGTTGTTCATAATGGCGAACCAAGATTTCTCGTTATTCTCATAATCCTTCTTTCTTGCACCATGTAGGAGGAGTAGCAGGAATAGTGTATTTTTTCTTGACTGAAATCCAAACATCATGTCTAAGAGAACCTAAGTATCATTTCATCAATGAGCTCCACTTAGCATAATTTTTTTCATCTAACCTAGGTGGTTTGCATGAACTTTCTTGACTTGACATTGTGTTCACTTCTCAAAGATCTACCTGAGCTGATTAAGCTACTCTTAGGGAACCTAGTGCTTTGATACCAATTGTTGGAACACAACAATCTATTGAGAGTGGGGGTGAATCAATAGATTTTTAAAAAATTAATCTTGAAAATCCTTATGCAGATTCAAACCTTAAACTCAGATGTGAAGATTAAAAAATAAATAGATATGAAAACCACAAGCACAAGAGAGATCAACACATAATAAATAATATACATGGAAAACCCAAGATGGGAAAAACGATGGTGAGAAATGTTGCTAGGAACTAGTGTCCTAATCTAGCCTCACAAGCAATGAAGTTTAATTACAATTTTAATGGCTCCAACCCAAAGGAAGCACCAACTCCCTATTTTAGAAGCTACAACTTCAAGGATACTACAACATCCTACTCTAAGCTAAAACTCAGCACACACTGAGGCAACCACCTCTAAATATTTACAAATTCAAGTATGCATAAACTAGTTGTACAAAACCTACACTACATCAATTCAATACATAAATTTTCTCTCTATTTCACTCTCACACACAACTATAAGCAACTTCAAATATACATTCCAGATTTTGACACACTCATATAGTAACACACACTTCATTGACTGACTATAATATTTCTTCATATGGACCAGCCAATTCATATCTCTGAACTGCTATCATATATTAGATTCTGCCTTCGTCAAGAAGCAAAACAAATCATATTGTAACCCTAATTGAAATTCAATGAAACATTTCATTTTCAATGGGTTGCATCTAGGGTTTTCTTTATCGTTCCACCATTTTCTTGTGTAGTGGATTCTAATTCAAACTATGTTCTTCTTTTCCTTAGAACCATCATCTTCATCCAATAGCTAATAAAATCCTTTCTAGATATATGCTTGATAATTTATGCAAGTGATTATATTCAATCATACACTTTCTTGGATCAATCTCATCCCTTGTTCGTTGATGTCAGAATATGTGCCATTACTTCGCCATTGGATCAAATGCATTCATCATTGTGTTTGTTTACATAAGAAATCATGCTAACACCTATGTCTTCCTGCGTTGAAAGTTCATGCCTTATCCGTGTCATTTTACATCTCCTAGTTGATAGGGTTATGCATTAAATCACCTTCTTCAAAGACATCGATTAACAAAATATCGATTTTACAACAAGGATGCAAAGTCAACGAATGATCGATTACCATGTGTCACCATTCTATTCACCTTTCATATGCATGACATCAAAATTTTCTCATTTACACAATCAGTTTATATCATATCACCATATTGCTGTAAAGTTAGTGAATGCATATTCATATCAAGGATGTAGCAATCATCGCTATTTTGCTACTTTTTTAAGCCTTCATGTTTTGTTTTGGCGATGCCCAAATTCCATCGCACATCACTAAACAACACATTGATTCCAAAAAAAATCATGATACATAGAGTCTTACTAATATCCTTTAGATTATTCTTAATCTCATCTCAACAAACAAATCCACCTAATACAATGGTGACCACAATCATGACAATGTGGATCAATATCCACTAATCCCCGCTCCCCCGCAGATCTTGGCCAAGTCCCACTGAATTCTTGGTGGGATGGTCGGAAACTATCACGTATACACCTACCAAAGTCACCAAATGTCATTGTCCACCAACACTTAGTCCCACCTTAATTATACATTCATCACCACATCAAAGGGAGTGAAAATGTTGTCACTTCGAACCAATTATGTCACTTCGATGCATTTGTATCTCTCCTTATCACTCCATCTAAGAGAGTCCTTGCAAACTCCTACGAAGATAACAGTGTCTCATTGATGAAACTTAACCCTCTTCCTTCATAGTTGTGTTGAAGAGATACAAAAGCAACTCAATTCAACATTTCATGGTCTCTTCGATGAAAAGATAAATGCTTGTTAGGCCACTTAGGAAATATTACCATGGACAAACACTTATTTGAGAAACTTTCTACAACTTTGTATTTCATCTCAAATTCACCTTTGAATTCATGCTGAATATTTCATTTGCATTTGCATGATTGACACTGCTCATATTACACTTTTGACATCAACGACAACATTTTTCCAATAGGTAATGCATTCAAGGACAAAGCATATCTCTATCTAGTATCACTCTCTGTGAGAGAAAGTCACAAAGAATGAGGTGAAGATGGAGTATGTGCCTATAGAGGATCAGGTTGTAGAAATTTTCATAAAGGCTCTTCTAAAAGACACATTTAGGTATCTCTGACAAAAGTTAGGGGTTATTACCCCTCTTTCTTTCAATTAGATGCATAAGGGTATGCATCTGTCTAGGAGATCATTTCAAGATACAGTCATGGTACTAGAATGATGAAGGATACCTCTCAGGGGGAGTAGGTAGTGGTGTGTTTTAATTAGTGCAGTCACGGGGAGCATATCATGTACCCCTAAGGAGGTGTAAGTGGAGAGAGGGCAATAGAGAGAAAGTAGTGTGTTGGTGTTTCCTAAAGTGAAGCTTTTAAGTGATGTCAAAGGGAGAGATTGTTTCCCTTTGCCATTGATTTCAAAAGGGGAGAGAGATTGAAGTCTAAAAAATTCCTCAAGTAAGGGGGAGAAAAATAAAGGAAATGGAAAGAAGTGGTATAAGTTTAAGGAATGTCCCAGTTAGGGAGAGAGATTAAAGTAAGGGGGAGAGATAAGTGTTGGGATTGAAAAGTTGCTTATACTAATTGATGGTTTTCAGAGATGGTGTTGCCATCAATGACAAAGGGGGATATTGTTGGATATTTTCTTGTGTTTTCATTAGTGTTCTCATTGATGTCAACCTCCAATATGGTTAGGGAGATTGTTGGAGATTGTTACACTATGTTGGCATTAGTGTTGAAGTTTGATGTCAAACTCTAGTATGGTCATGTTAGGAAGTGTTTTTGGTATTGAGAAGGTTTTTTAGATGTTGTAGAAATGTTGATCAAGTGTTTTTGGTGTTGTTGATGCAGATGGTTCACTTGGTTTCCAAGTGCTTTTGAGAAAATTTCAATAAAAGAGTGTGCAATGTGACAAAGGTGTGTTCAGTGTTGTGCTCCACATTTCTTCATGGTTTCAAATATATGATTATGTGGCTTGGATTTGATAATCAAAGGTGTTCAAAGGTGCTATATCCAAAGTTTCAAGTCTTGGATCATGTGGAAATGGAAGTTGTGTTTGACAGTGTGTTGCTTGTGAAGAAGGTTGTCTAGGATAAATGAGATTGCTTTGCATTTCTCTGCATTGAGGTTTCTTGTCTTGTGGATTAGGGAACATTCTCATATTGTTTGTATCTACCTTTCCTTGGATTATTAGGTGTTCAGTTGTTTCACAAGGTTGGAGAGTGAGATGTATGTCTATGGCAGTATGTTTGGTTGCATAGAATGAAAGTGTTCTTCAATTTTAGGTGGTTGTGGAAGTATTATTGAATATTTTGATGGTGTTGAAATATTATTGGATGTTTTGGAATGTTTCTATGTGGTCCTTGTGGTATTTCTGGGCTTGGAAAGGTAAGTATGTGGTCACTTGTTAGAGTTAGTGTAGGTTTGGCTGACCTATCATGCTAACACTAATTTTAGAGGTTGTTTGTTGTTTTTGGGAGTGTGTCAATTGAGATTTAGGTCCTAGTTAACCCTTTGTGTGGTCTTCCTTCACTTATTTCCATCGTGGAAGTGTTTGGTATCAACCTAATTAGTGGTTACATACATGAGGGGCATACATTTCATTGAGGCTAACATGGAAAATATTTTGAGGTTGTGGAGGATATATAATAAAGGTTAATTATTGAAGAAACATGTGATGTGTGGTGTGGTGCAAAATAATGTGAATGTGATCAAGTGTGGTGATCTAAGTGTGAGCTTAAATGCCTAAGGCTACCAGATGCAGTGAGAAAAAGGTGTATATTTTTAGTGTGCTTGAAGTTGTTGGAGGTAGTGAGATAAAGGTTGGTGATGCTACAGAGTTGTAGTGGTGGATTTTTCTTGTTGCTCTGAGATAGTGAATCTCTTTATAACAGTCTTCTTCTATTCTTTTTTCTTTCAAAAAATGAATCCTTTAGATAGTGAGCCCTTGGCAATGATCTATTCTTCTCTTTTAGGCAACAAGCCCTTCTAATAGTGAGCCTATTGTAATTGGTGTTGCTATTCATGTATATGTGAGCTAATCCTCATCATGGTTTTCCCTGATTAGGTTTTTCCATGTAAATCTAGTGTTCTCTTGTGTATGGTGTTGAATGTGTTTATATTTCATTTATTTAGATTTTTTTGATGATAATAGAGGTTTGATGGTTAATGAGGGTTTAATATTTAAATGTACAACTAATTCACCTCCCTCTTAGTTATCATATATGTCTAACACCTTAAGCACAACTAGGTGCTAGTTATTGTGAGAATGCTTACTGGTTTGAGGAATAGTTTTTCTTGTTTTCCTCTTACTGAAAGATTTTGTGAATGGGAATGGTACCTTGAAATTTAGTCCTACTTTATTATTATTTTGAATGGTTAAACCCCCAAGGGTAAATTATATTTAGCATAAAATCACCCAAAAGAGGGTATTTTGTGTATGATGTCTTTTACACTATAATATGATCACTTATGTCAATTTTTATACTTGTGTCAACAAGGAATTCCTTGAGTCAAAATTTTAAGAGTAAACACTCGCTTAAGTTAGTAAATTTGAACTAGTGGCAGTTGCCAAGACTAGGTAGTTACATTTAGTAACTCAGGAGTATAAAATAATCTAAAACTAAACCAACTTAGTCGAGTTATGATTAGAAATTCAAGTGGTGTTGAGAAAAAGTATTCTTTGTGATTATTCTTGGGTCAAATAGTTAGCTCGAGCTAACCCTAGGTGATATATGGTAGTCCAATTCAAGTATAGGTGGGTGAACAAATGAACCCACTCAAGTAGTGGTTAAACCTAGTTCAAATACTTTATCCAAAGTGAGTGCACTAGTCTCTGCATGCACTTGTTAGTTCACTGTGACCCGTATTTCTTAACTAATCAAGGTTGTCTTACATAGTTGGAAGGTATCCATAGTTGTATGATGGTATTAGTTAAGTAGGGAACAACACTAGATCTTAGATGACAAAAATAAGAGGGTTCTTAACTATACCCTTCGTTGAAGGACAAGGCCACTTCCAATTAGGAAGGTGTGTGGGGGACCGATGGTCTGTGGTTGGAGGTAAAGCACCTGGGTGATGCTCTCCCTCTTGCAAATGACATGTCGAGTCTTGGAAGATAGAAAGTATTCCTATATGGGATCTCTGACCTTGCTTCTTTATGTTGTTTCTATATCTTCTTTAAATGAAATCATTTATGTCGAAATGAAAAAAGTAAAAGATGAGTACTCCTTTCAATTTGAAAAGAAAGATTAGATGATATGATATATCTATGTGTATTTAGTTATGCAGTTGCATATTCCATTTTGGAAAGAAAAATTTCATACCTCATTTTACTTATGATGTTATTTTATTACTGCATGGTAAATAAATCTTGGTAATTCCTCTTTAGATGGAGGTGGTTGCTACAAAATAGGAATAAATTTGAATTGACTACTACTAAAGAAAATATCGATATACCTAGGAAAGTTGTGAGAAATTTGTAATTTCTTTTAATGTAAGTAATATTAATTTCATGACAAGGTAATGAATGCTATACAAAATGGATCCTCACAATAATACATTAGGATTAATTATAAGTGACAAGCAAGAGAAAAAAAAGGTAAAAATGGATCATGTGTTAGGACTAGATTTCCTTAGTGAAAATAAGCCATATTTCAAAATCATTCCAAGAAAATGAACATGACTCTATGACTGGTCATCCTTAACCCAATTTTATTCTCATTGACTTTGCTTGTTAAAACCATACAATTTTTTGTTAGTGTAATTAATTATTTATTACACTAGCATAAGTTAAATTAGGTTTGCATTTAATAATTTAGTCCTAGGTTGCATTATTAAATAAATCATAAATAACGTTGTTGGAGATAAGAGTCCCTTCTAGAAGATGAGTTGTCTTTTCTAGAACTTATCTCAATCATTCCATCATTCCCTAGGTAGGTTGTTAGGGTTTACATGTTGTCACATGTAGTGTGATTAAGACACTTGGCAACATCTTGTGCATTCTAGGTTTTACTCTTGCCTATATAATTAGGCATATGTACTCTTGTAACATATTTAGATCATCATAATCGAATCTCCTATTTGAATGCCATTATTGTATACTTTTTGTGTGGTTAATATTTCTTCCTGGAAAAGGTCCTTCATTGAAGACTGCAACTTCATCAGGGACCCTATGCATCCATCATTCCAACACTTGCAATAGACAATCAATTAAAAGTGGATGAAAAATCAAATAATTTGATGTAGTATTAATTATTATCAAAATGTTGTAAATATTCAAAAGGATGAACTCATTAAATTTAGTTTTGTAATCTAAGAACTAAGAAGAGCCTTGAGCATCAATGTTGGAACTTTTGTACTATATTGAAACATGTTAGATAACACTTATGTGGACATGTTCATAGATCTCTCCAATTCACAATATTCATATATTCCTAAATAATTTAGTGGTAAACTTCTTAAGCCCCATTTTAACTAAAGATAGTCATAACTAATTCATAATTCCTAATATACAAAAAATCTCAAATAAGACCATGTTTATATTTCTCATACATTAGTAATAATATAAATAATTAAGTCATATATTAGTACTAATATAAATAATTAAGTATACATCATTATTAATGGATTTAATAATGGAGAGGAGAGGGAGTGGGAAGAGGAGTGGAGGAGGGATTTTGAAATCTGGAGATGATGAAGGTGGGGAAGGAGACAATTCAGAGGAGGCAAATGGATCACTTATGGGAGGCAACTTGTGGCTGGGCAGGTTGATGATTTTGTGCTTCTGGGTTGTGGCATCTTGGTGCTAGCTTCTTCCTTTTTCCAATTAGTTTGTTGTTCTATGGAGTAGGTTGTTGTCATCCAGTTGGGATGCAATAGTTTGGTTGCTTGCTATTGGGTTCCCTCTTTGTTGCGTGGTAGAGAAGGTAGATAGTTTCCTGATGCGCGGTGATTTTTGGCTAAGCAAGTTGCTATTTTCATGCTTCTGGGTTATGACAACTTGGTGCTAGCTATGCCGTTTTTGTTTGGTGTAGCTAAATTTATGGGTGCTTTGGATGCTCTTTCTTGGGATCTTTGCCTCATGATTTTTTCTTGACGGTTTCTTCCCTATTTTTTTCTACTAGAGGGAAGTTTGTTGTCCCTTTGAAGTTTTTGTTATATTTTCTCTCTAATGAATTTATTTCATTCCCTTTGCTTGTATGGAGGATTCTTGATTTGAAGGAATTTAGTGTGATTTTATTGCAAAGGTTTGTCTATTGCTACTGGTGTCTCATTAGGTTATTTCCTTTTCTTTTAACCTAGTATTCTCTATGGTTTATGGAATTTGTTGTGGCCTCCTTTGTGTTTATGAATATTATGAGGAAAAAGGGGGGAAATATTGTTCTGATTGGTACTGGCTTACTAGTTTCTAGGCTATGCTTATTGTCTTTTCTTTGCACCCAATTTTGTAAGATGGTTGTTGTGTTTTTAGCTTCTTCCCGATGGTACCTAAAGCTTGTGATGCTAAGGGATGTTGGGTTAACCCTTTCTTTTGAAGTTCCTTTCCATCGAGTTTCTTAGCAAGTGTCTCCTATTAAGGGGGAGATTGTTCCTCTTGAGGTGGAGATAGATGTTGTTGGGTTGGCCATAAGATCTCCTCCCTTATTTTGGTTCCTATGGAGGTGCTGCTTATTTGGGTTGGATATTTGTGGCTTTGGTGGTAAGGGGTTTCTCTTCATCCTATCCTATAGAGGGGAGTCTACTCCTTTAGAAGTGGAGGTTGGGTTGGTTGACTGGGTGGAATGGTGTTGCAGCAAAGCTGATGCTTTATGTGTGGATTAGTGCTACACAGAAGTTGATGCATTGCAAATTTTTACTATGTGAGGTTTGATGGTGATCTAAACCATTAATGTGTTGCAATTTTTTTCTGTGTGGGGTTTAATGGTGATCTACACCATTAAGATGTTTATCTCTCTTGGCTCAGTGGAGTCTTCCCTAAGTGTTTCATTGTTCTTGGGCTTGGGTGTAGATGTTCTGAGTAGTTTGTTTGCTGATTTCTGGCTGATTTAGGTGGAAAATAAGTGTTTCTAAGGGTTTAAGGTCCCGATCAAAACTTGTTTGTAAAAGGGTTGAAGGCCCCTTCAAAACCTATTTCATGCAGCTTGTGTAGTCTTGTCTTTCTCTTTATGGTTTTTTTTGTTTTGGCTATTGATGGTATGTGTCTTTTAATTTTAGGAAACTCTCTCTTTGTGTGGGTTTCAAGTCCCTATAAAGCCTGTCTGTACTGGGTTTTGGGGCCCCATCAAAACCTATTTTTCCCATAATAAAAAAATATAAATAATTAAGTCATCAAAACTTAATGAAACTCAAATAAGACCATGTTTATATTTCACATATTTACCAAACTCATTATCAAATATTCTATCATAAGACTATGCAAGAAACTACAATCCTCTATCACTAATATTTTCATAAACCCCTAACTAATTGATTGACCTAACCTACATCATCAAAACTATTGATATATAATTAAACTAACATATCTCTAACATAGATTTAAATAGGACACATAGACTGCACCTTCTAATAGTACAAACATTAATTAAACAGTGAAGATCAAGAAGTCATTATACATGGAAAAAATGTCATTGTGTGTCCATAAAGATCAACAAAGCCACAAAGAAGGTTTTCATAGGAATATTTAAGACCATACTTTCACTACCCAAGGTTGACATATTATGATCAAGACTCCTAAAATCTAGAAAATCCATTTATCTTCTAGTTCATAAACCTTAGTTTCATTGGACTATTAAAACAATGTGGCATATAGGTGGATAAGAAAAATCACTGAAGTTTATATATATGTGTGTGTGTGTGTCCCACATGAATTGCGGTTTAATCAAGAAGCTAGAATATAAGACCAATTTAGCTATTTATATAAAGAATCAATTTAATTGATGAAACAAAATAAAATCTATGAGAGGAAACCAATAATATATAACCCAAGCATCAACCTCAATCCTAAAGTTAGCTATTAAATTTGATAGACTTTTAATCAAATCTAGGAAGTCATTTGTCACCCCCTAAGACAAGTGAATACATATTAGAATACAACCACCAATTCTGATGGAGAGAATGGCTATCTTATCACCATCCTATGAGGGTCCATACAATAGATCAATGAATATTAAATATGTGAATGCAAAGTGATGATGTAATGTTTGAAGAATATTTTAAGAAAAATAATGTTAATGATGTGCAAGCTTAAAGATAAAATAAATCTAGAATAATGAATAATAGAGTCATTGTAACAAAGCCTCATAAGAGATAAATGCTCAAATAAAAGGACCCCATAAGATATTTCAACTATTGAGACATTACATTAGAGATTTCCCATATAATTTAAAAGATTCTAATTCATAGTCACAAATAATCCTCAAGTACCTTGTGAGGAGGGTGAGTGCTTCTACAAATGACTCTATAGGAGACAACAATGACTTGGCTTTTAGGTTTAACGATAATCTCACCAGTGATATTGTGAAAGATAAATCCATTAAAGTTGGGTAGGTGTTGTACAATATTCTTCCAAAGGGACATATATTGCCTTCAATATGGAAATGAATTGAAATATCACAAACTTTGATATGAGGTATTAGAAGGCATGGCATGAATATTCACAAATATAGTTTAGTTTTGATTTTGGGATATGGGTCTTATATGAAAGTATGCAGAGATTGTTTTTGTATTGGTGAGCTTGAAAGGTTGAACTTGTGAACTTGGTAACACACTGATGATGTTGTCCAAAGCAAATCATGAAAGCTTGATTAAGTAATTTTTTAAAGATAATTGGTTGACAATTGGGAATTCAAATAAACAAATCAATATATATTGTAAGCGCTACTTGTTGATCTTGAGGATACATGGTAATTGTTGGCATATGGCATCTAGTGTTGTCATTGATGGAAACCTAAGTCATGGATCTAGTATGCACTTATGTATCTATTCATACCAAGAGTCAGAGTGAAGAATAGGGTATTTGGTTAAAGTTAAGTTTGTCGATCAATATGCATTATCTATTTATCAGTTCATGTTGCACATCTCAACGAAGGTTTCTGGGTATCTAGAATACCTTATCCTTGAGTTTTGTGCTTGCCCACCAATCGGTGTACGATTTTGGGGATCCGGTGTATTGATTTTTTGTTTATCAGTGCTAGAAGGTCGACTTGGTGGATATAGCCGTTGCGGATGTTTAGGGAGTAATTGTTTAAATTTTTTTGTGTTTGAACATGTTTATTTAGATCCTCACTATGCTATGGCCAACTTTGGATGGTACACATCGAGAATCATTTGAGGATTTAGCCAACGGTTGGAAAATATTATATGTTTCGCTAAAGCCGACATGAAGATGATATTATCCCTTGATGTGGATATATAAGATCAATTTTTTATATCATTTTTGTATGGAAGCATGATATAAGTGAACAGTATTATTGTGTGATGCAAAATTTAGAAGAGCAGTTGTGCGATTTCATCTACGTATAGAATATTTGTGATGCAAGTTGCAACAGAGCAGAGCAGAAGCGCATAATCAGACAGAAGGTTTGAAATCAACTAAAGTGCTTAATCGAAACTATAATCTGGCATTAATAGATGCTATTCCTTTAGTTCAACCCTTTATATGGATTTAATCTGAACATTTTGTAAGGAAGTGAGCCTTCCTATTTTGAGTAGTGAGCTCTAGGCAGTGTGCCTGAATGCAAGTGCATTCGCATTTTGTAAAACTTATATTTGAGTACTCAAATTGTGGATTGACCTCCACCATGGTTGTTCCCCTTATGGGGTTTCCATGAAAAAATTTGTGTGTTATGGTGTTGTGGATGATTGCTTTGTGTGTTTGTATTTTTCCTTTAGTTCAAAGTTGTAAATGGTTTGAGTATCAAAATAATAAAGTGGAAGATTACAAAACACTGATTCACCCCCCCCTCTTAGTATTCCCAAATTCCAACAATTGGTATTATATTAGTGTTCCTCGAAAGGAGTTTGACAACTTGAGGTAGATCTTGGAATGTAATGGACTCTGGTAGTCTTCAATAGTAGCTTGTGGTGGCACTTGATGATCTTGATCAGTCTAAAGCAGAAGTCCAGGAATTGAAAGAAAATCTTAAGGATGCTGAGAAATTCATTTAGTCATTAAAGGATTAGATTGTAAAATCCAGGGAAAAGAGGAATGATCTCTATGATCAGATTAAGAAAAAAGAGAGCAAAAACATGGATGATGTTCACCTGAATCAAAACTTGAAGGAAATAACTCAAAAATTTGAAAAGCTTGCCAGAAACAACGCTACCCTAAAGCATGAAATGGAATCTATGGTGATGAAGCTGAATAAGGAAATTGTAGAAAGAAAGAAGAATGAGGAGAATCTTGCTCAGTCCTTAAAAGAAAAAGCTGATGAATGCAGAAGAACAAATGGAGAATTCATTTAGTTAGAAAATGAACTATAACAATCTAGAAACAATGAAGAACTTGAAAAACAAATTATTATTCTCAGGGATCAACTTACTACTGCAAATGAATACAAGGAGAAGTTTAAGATTAGTTCTGTTAAGCTTGATGAAGTGACTCAAGGTCAAAAGAATGCTAAAGACAAGCGAGGTCTTGGATATGAAAAAGGAGAATGTTCTGGATTCGGACAAAGAAATTTTAGGCAAGGAAATCAGAAAAATAGAGGTGGAAGGTATTTGGTAAGAGAACCTAATGCTCAAAATTTTAATGGATACTATTTTTCTAGCAAAAAAATTGGTCATATGGTAGCTCAATGTAGAAGTGAAATGAAATCAAGTGATTCATCATTCTTTGGTCAGTGTTTCAATTGCAAAGATTTTGGTCATAAGTCAATTGAATGTAGAAGTATATCAAACAAATCTGTCAATAGAAGGAATGTTGAATGTTATACCTGTGGAAGATTTGGGCATATTTATAACAAATGAAAATCTAGAGGAAATCAATGGAATGATTGGTCTATACAAGGAAATACTATGTGCTACAATTACAACAAATACGATCACATTGCAAGATTCTGCAGAAACAAAAATGTGGATAGAAGAGGTCAGGTTTACAAAGGAAAAATTACATAGAAAGATGATAAAGGAAAGGGGAAAGTGTCTATGGATGAAATAAGAGATCAGATGAAGAAGACATGGGTAAGGAAAAAAGAGTCTAATGCTAGAAATGGTTCTGCACCATAGCCTACGTTCGGTAATTCCTCCGAAAATTGATCTCAGGCCATTGACCTAGGGGGAGTTTTTCAAGAAAATACTTTGTCCCCCTGATGGTAGTTAGCACCACAATACAAGAGATTATCAATGGTTGTGCTAATAGTTTACAACTACATTGGAGATCACTTGTACAAAAATCTAAGAAGTTGAAGGTGCATAGAAGAATTTTTCTCTCACTGTCTGAGAAAGCAGGGTATCTGGAACACCTAGGGAAAAAGCATTTATTAAAACTAAAAGTTAGATAAAGGACATGTTGAAACCCTCATTTGTCACTTTGCATCGAAGAAGAGAATAAGGAGAGCACTCTATATAGAATTTTGAAGGAGTGAAGATAATTTGGCGGTGAATCACTAAATCCATCAGGTATTTCAACGGAATTTCCATTTAATTTGGTGTTCGGTAGAAGAACTTGTTCGGTATGAAAAATGGAAGAAATCAAAGGAATTATGAATTTAGATGAGTTTATTAGTGAGAAGATTAGAGTTGTAAGAAAATTGTTGTTTCCCAATGAATTGAAATGGCTAGAAGATGTGAAACACAACAGTCTAGACATTTGGAGTAAATTCCCCTATTTTGAAAACACAAAAATTGTTAAGTTTATCTTGAGTAGATTGAATGATGATACTCTAAATCTAGACAAACCCTATCATATTTTGAAAGAGGCAATTGAAGTCCTAACTGGATTATGCAAGTTTCTTTAGAGGTTTGCTATAAAATTTTGGATCAGTTTGCATTTTCCTTATGGTAAGGAAACTTAAGGTTGGTTCTTCCTCCGGTGAGATGAGAAAGAAGAAGAGAGGAGCAAAAGAAATTGTTGTTTGTACTCTTCTGATATGCAAGACTCCAAGAGTTGAGGGCAAAGGATAAGAATAAATTATTGTCGATATTCCAAATGAAGAATCTGATGAAGAAACTGAGGTCACCTAGGGAAAAGAATTGGAATCAACTGAACTAGATCAAGAAAAGGTAGAAGGAAGTGAAGAAGAAGATGATTTAACCAAAGAAAAGATATTGCAGCTTATTCACGAGGAAGATGGAATACAAAAAATTGCAAAATTGTGGTCTATCAGACCTTCATATGAATAGGATATGATTTTAAGTGTACTAAGTGCTCATATTGTGAACAACCGGATCAAATTGGAGAATTTGCATAATTTTCTACCTAAAGAAATGAATGAATTCATCAAGGAAATCATGGACTTTGAGTCTCCAAAAAAGAAAGAAGAAATAATTCTAGACTTGAAGGAGTAGTTCAGGCTATCAATTACCAAATTGAAAAGGAAAATGAATGATATGAGGCAATGCATAAGTACAAAAAACAACATCTATAACTATTGCATCTGTTGGCCTCATGCAATTGGGAAATACAAAGAAAAGTTGGAACAAATTGAAATAGAGTTAAATAGGATTGGACAAAGTTTTGATATGTTTCAAGATCAGGATGGTGCAATCAAGAAAAGGATTCAAGAGTCATAGTCCAAGAATACAAATGTGTAGAATACCAAAAAGTGGACACTTTTTTGAAAGTAAAGAACTTAACCGAATGCAAATTGGAGCAGTTGATTGAGATACTGAGGAAAGGAGAGAAACTAGAAGAAACCATCACTATTCCGGAATCTCTCATCAAGATTATCAACTGAAAATCTAAAAATAACAACATGATCATAATCATTGGGATTGTAGTAGAATCTTGGAAGAAGTTTCTTTTGAAGATGAAAGAAAAACACAAGATAATCTTCTGACTCAAGTAGCAATTGTCCTTTTTCAAATTTTGAATCAATTTTTGAATCAACAATTTTTTGGTCTTATTTCAAAGGGGGAGATTGAATATGTGTTTGTCATTGATGTGAAAGGGGGAAAGAGAGAAGTGAAAAATGCCTCATCAATTTCAGGGGGAGCTGTTTTTCAAAGTTTTGAAGTTTGGCAATGTACTTACATTGGTTTTGACACTTAGTCATTTTTCACTAAGTGTTGCCATCAATGCCAAAGGGGGAGATTGTTGGCATATGGCTTCTAGTTTTTTCATTGATGGCAACTTAAGTCATGGATATGTACACACTTTTGTATCTATTCATATCGAGAGTTAGAGTGAAGAACATGGTATCTGATTAAAGTTAAGTTTGTCGATCAATATGCATTATCTGTTTATTAGTTCATTTTGCACATCTCAAGGAAGGTCATTGTGTATATAGAATACCTTATCCTTGATTTTTGTGCCTTCGCATCAATTGGTGTATCAGTTTGGGGATCCAGTGTATTTATTTTATGTTTATCAGTGCTAGAAGGCCGATTTGGTGGATATAGTCATTGCAGATGTTTAGGGAGTAATTGCTTAAATTGTTTGTGTTCAAACATGTTTATTTAGGTCCTCACTATTCTATGGCTGACTTTGGATGGTACACATTGAGAATCATTTGAGGATTTAGCCAACAGTTGGAAAATATTATATGTTTTGCTAAAGCCGACATGAAGATGATATTATCCCTTGCTGCAGATATATAAGATAGATTGTTTATATCATTTTTGTATGGAAGCATGATAGAAGAGAAGTGTATTATTGTGTGATGTGAAATTCAGAAGAGCAGTTGTGCGATTTCATCTATGTATAGAAGATTTGTGATGTGAGTTGTAGCAAAGCAGAGAAGAAGAGCAGAATTAGACATAAGGTCTAAAATTGACTAAAGTGCTTAACCAAAATTGTAATCTTGCATTAATAGATGATATTCCTTTAGTTCAACCCTTCAGATGGATTTAATCTAAACATTTTTTAAGGCACCGAGCCTTCCTATTTGAGTAGTGAGCTCTAGGCAACGTTCCTAAATGCAAGTGCATTCCCATTTTATAAAACTTATATTTGAGTACTCAAATTATGGATTGACCTCCACCATGGTTTTTCTACTAAAAGGGTTTCCACGTAAAAATCCATGTTATGGTGTTGTGGATGATTGCTTTGTGTGATTTCATTTTTCCTTCAGTTCAAAGGTTTAAATGGTTTGAATATCAAAATAATAAAGTGGAAGATTACAAAACACTGATTCACCCCCCCCTCTCAGTGTTCCTAGATTCCACAAGTAGCTATGTGGTTGAAGGGATAATCAACACCAACCATCAATCTTCTTGCAATATCAGATGGTGACATCTCAAGAATTTTTTGATTTAAAATTTGAACAAGGAGTTTTGACTAAAGATTTAACCACAAAGTTTTGATTGCTTTATTTGTTATTTTTCACTTATTTTAACTTTTGTTTTTTTTTTATGATCTATCACATAAAATGAGACAAACGCTTGATATTGTCATACTCTTTGCTATGGAAATGTATTAAAATAAGTTGACTTCTTTTTTCAAAGTTTTGAGTTATAAAATGAATAAAGATTTACCATTTGAGCTATAAAATTAAACACTTATCACGATCTTTTTTCTAAATATGATAGATATAAATAATATTTTATCTTTTTAAAAAATATCCATTTTCCTTCATTTGTTGTGATATGTCAAAAAAATTTCTTTCTGATTTTATGTACAATTATAAAACTTATTTTTATTCATTATTTTCTTCATGTTATATGATTCCTAATTTTGTAAATCAATGTGTTCTTTACAAACCTTTACTATACAAGAGTTTTAGGCCACAACATCTGTAGACATATAGCCCAATCATATAACCAACTGCAATACTAAACTTCCACTGCGGTATCTGAGTGCACCGCTAAAAGTGAGCAGGAGTTGCACCATCATGCTCAATAACACTACACAATTAATCATCCAATACTTTGAAATCCTCGAAGAAAATTTTGCTATGTTGTGTGCCATTTCCATCAAAAAAGTGCTCCATTTTGTTGGAAATAATTCCAATTTCTGATGGCTCCTAAAGTTCCAACTTCTTAGTTTCTAATGGCTCCTGGAAGCTCCCGATGGCTCCTAACGGCTCCAGACAGAGTCATCTTCTTCATGACATTTTTTTCTGTGTGATTGGTATGTATTCCAACAATCCCATGTGATGTTTCTTTTTGGATGATAGCATTTTTAATGCTTTTATTTTCCATGGGTCTTTTATTTTTAATGGACAATTTTTAAAACCAAGCATTTAAATTTTTGTGGCTTTAATATGTTTTTGTAATATGAAAAGTAAAAAGGTATTTAATTGACTTGGAAGTCAAGTTAATTGAAAAGTAATTTGTAAGTCATTTATTTTTCTTTTCTTGGGAGTCAAGTTTATCCGTAAGGAACTTTTTATGTAAGAAGTTTTTATTATTATTTTAGAGGAGAATAGAAAATAGATGGATTGGAGAGCAAGTTTTTTGTAGAATGCTGGACAATGCTCTGTAGAGCAAGTTTGAGTAGAAGCTCAGTGAAAATAAATATTTTGAATAAATGAAAACATCAATCTTGTTGGGTTTATTTTATGTATTCTAAATTTCTATTTTATTCTATGATTGATAATTTCTGAGTGAAGTTATTTTCATATTTATGTCTTCTCCTCTGCCTCTAGCCTTCAAAGTGGTATCAAAGTAGGTTTTTAATAGCAGGTTTATAAGAGAAGATTTGCAACAAAAGGGTTTTCTTAAAAATCTCCAACAAAGGTTTTCTCACAGCCAACAATGGCAAGCACAAGCACAAGCTTAAGCTTGACAAATCCACATATTCACAATTTAATTGCAAGAATTATGACTACCGGGCAATTACCATGAGGGCGTTATTTTTCTCACAAGATTTATGTGAGTTAGTAGAGAATGGATTTCCAGAGCCAACTGATGCAACAACATATAATGCTTAACTCAAGCAGAGAAAGATTTATTGAAGGACAATAAGAAAAATGACTCAAAATCTCATTTCTTTATTCTCCAAAGAGTGCATGAGGGAATTTTACCAAGGATTGTAGCAGCAACAAGGTCTAAAGAAGCATGGGATATAGTACAAACAACCTATCAAGGTATGGAAAAATTCAAAACAACAAAGCTACAAATACTGAGAAGGGATTTTGAAACTATATAAATGAAGGACAATGAATCAGTAGATTCATTCTTCACCCAGATCATTGGACTAGTAATTCAAATCAGATCACATGGTGAGACACTTGAAGATAGAAGAGTGGTTGAAAAGATTCTAAGGAATTTACCCACAAAATTTGAGACAATTGTTGTAACCATAGAAAAAACAAAGGACCTCACATAGTTTTCAGTCGATGAGTTGCATGCATCTCTCATTTCTCACGAACATAGGCTAAGCAAGTCAGCAAACACATCATTAGAGAATGCTTTCAAGTCACAAGTTTCAATCAACCGAGGAAGAGGTAGAGGTAGATCAAATTTCAAAGGAAGAGGAAGAAACTCTTATAGAGGTGGAAGAAGCATCCCATCAAACTCGAGTGGAAGAGGTAGCATCCATAATCTAACTCAAAATCAGCCTCAAGGCCAAAGGTATGAAAAACTCAAGTCCAATGTCACTAGTGCAATAATTTTAGGCATTATTTGAGTGAATGTAGAAAGAAGGAGTATGATTTCAGTAAGCAAAATGCAAATTTTACAAAAGAAAATCAAAATCAAAAGTCAAAACCCAGTAGAATGTTTTTGGCATGTAAGGTTGCACGAGAAAATGAAAAAGATGTATGGTTTTTAGATTCAAGCTATAGTAATCATATGACTGGAAATTTAGAAATATTTTCTCGTTTGGATGAGAATGTAAAATCTGAAGTCACATTGGGCAATGAAAACAAAGTAGAAGTCAAAGGAAAAGGAAAAGGAAATATCAACATTCTAAATAAATAGGGGGAGAAGAAGTATATTTCATATGTGTATTTTGTGCCTAGTTTAAAACACAATTTAATGAGCATTGGACAACTTGTCAAAAGGGTTATAGAGTATTTTTCAAAAATAGAGAATACACAATTTTAGATAAATATCCAAGTAATCAACTTATAGGTAAGGTTTAAATGAGCAGAAATAGAATGTTTCCCCTAAGGATAAGACCATATTTGAGTGTAGACTGTGCTCAAGCACACCATTCAATGTCTCCACAAGAGGGTAAAGAAGAAAATGCAGCAGTCATGCAAACAATCTTTCAAGCAAAAATAAAAGATGAAGATTGGCTTTGTCATTTAAGATTTGGGCATTTAAAATTTGCTGCTCTAAATTTTCTTCATAGGAAAAGCATGGTCAAGGGATTACCTTTAATAGAGAAACCAGAAAGAATATGTGAAGGATGTATCTTAGGAAAGAAACACAGAGAATCATTTCTAGTAGGGAAGTCAACTAGAGAAAAATCCCCTTTGGATATTGTACATTCAGATTTGTGTTGGCCAATGCAAACACTTTCAATAGGTGGTAGATTCTACTTTTTGACATTCATTGATAAGTACTCAAGGAAAATATGGGTTTACTTTCTAAAGCATAAGAGTAAAGTGTTTGATTACTTTCATCAATTCAAAACTCTTGTTGAGAAACAAAGTGGGAATTACATCAGAGCATTGAGAACATATAGAGGTGGTGAATACATTTCAAGAGAGTTTTTAATTTCTTACAAAGATCATGGGATTCAAAAGCAGTTTACAACTAGATATACACCTCAACAAAATGGGGTGGCTAAAATAAAAATAAAACAATCATGGAAATGGCTAGAAGCATGTTAAAAGCCAAACATTTGCCAAATGAATATTGAGCTGAAGCTATATCATGTGCAATACATATAATGAATAGGTGTCCAACAAAAAGTGTTATCAATATGATTCTAGAAGAAGAATGGACTAGAAAAAAACATAATGTTTCACACATGAGAGTTTTTGTTTGTGTAGCATATGCTCATGTGCCAGATGAATTGAGAAGAAAGTTGGACAAAAAAGGATAAAAGTGCATATTTGTGGGATATAGTGATGAATACAAGGCATACAAGTTATACAAACCAATCAACAAGAAGGTTATAATCAGCAGGGATGTGCAGTTTATAGAAGATGAAGCTTGGGATGGAAGTTTGGAGAAAACAATAAATATTGCAGCCAACTTGCCACAAGAAGATAATGAAGATTTTATACCAGCAAATACTTCATCAAATGTGACTGCTTCCATGCCCATTCATGGTCAAAAAATGACACCATCATCAAATGTAAGAACAATAATAAGAGGGAAGAAAACACCATCTACAACAAGGATTTCAAGTGCTGGACCAACAAGTCCATATTCCACTAGTCCATGTTCAAGTGACATGTCAAACCCCACACTAGCAAGCTTAAGAAGACAAAAAATTAGAAGTTTAAGTGAGATTTATTAGCAAAATGAAGGTGAAAATAATGTAGGTCAACATTCTCTCTTTGGTTTATATTCACATGTTGAAGATCTAATTCATTTTGAAGATGCTATTAAAGAAGAAAAATGGGTGAATGTAATGGATGAAGAAATAGATGCTATTTAAAAGAATCAAACATGGGAGTTAGTGAATCTTCCATAAGGAAAACAGATTGATTGGAGTTAAATGGGTTTACAAAACCAAATTGAATGCAAATGGTGAAGTACAAAAGCATAAAGAAAGGCTTGTAGTCAAAGGATATTCACAACAACCCATAGTTGATTACAATGAGAAATTTCCACCGGTTGCATGCTTAGACACAGTAAGAATGATACTTTCCATAGCAACTCAAAATAAGTGGGCAGTATATCAAATGGATGTAAAATCAACTTTTTTGAATGGTTATCTTGAAGAAGAAGTTTATGTAGAACAACCACCTGGGTATGAGATTTTGGGCCAAGAAGACATGATTTACAAACTCAAGAAGGAACTCTATGGACTCAAGTAAGCCCCAAGAGCTTGGTACAATAGAATTGATAGTTATCTTTTATAAAATGACTTCAATAGGTGCAGCAGTGAGCCAACATTGTACACCAAGATAAATGAAAGAAGTGAAATTTTGATTGTGTTCCTATATGTGGATGATTTAATATTCACAAGTGATCTATCAATTGACATGAAAATCAACAACGAAGAAAGAATTGAGATGACTGATTTGGGTTTAACGAAGTAATTGCTTGGCATTGAAGTGAATCAAAATGAAAATGGTGTATTCATTTCTCAAACAAAATATGTAAATGGAATTTTGAAAAGGTTTAATATGGTGAATTGAAAAGAAACTCCAACTCCTATTGTCACAAGTTTGAAGTTGAGAAGAGATGACAAAGGAGCAAATGTAAATCCAACCTTGTACAAAAAACTTGCTGGCAACCTTATGTACTTAATAACCACAAGGCCAAATATAATGTATGTTGTAAGTTTAATTTCCAGATTCATGGAGACTCCAAAAGATATGCATTGGGAAGTTGGGAAAACAATTTTGAAATATGTTAGTGGAACAAGAAACTATGGAATTCTTTACTCAAAAACAAGTGATTTCAAGTTGATCGGATATACTAACAGTGATTGTGTAGGGAGTATATATGACATAAAAAACACTTTCGGTTATGTTTTTCACTTTGGTACTAGTATAGCTTCATGGGATTCAAATAAACAACCAATTATTACTCTTTCATTGGCTGAAGCAAAGTATGTAGCAGCCACAAGTGCATTATGTCAAGCAGTTTGGATGAGAAGAGTGTTGAAAGAGTTGAATCAAGAACAAGAATGAGAAACAAAGATCTATTGTGACAATAACTCAGCTATAGCATTGTCAAAATATCTAGTTTTCCACAAGAGAAGAAAACATACAGACACAAGATATCATTTCATTAGAAAACTAATCAACAATGGAGAAATATTTTTGGAATTTTGTAGGTTTGAAGATCAAAGTGCAAATATTTTCACAAAGGCACTTGGAAAAGACAATTTCATCTATCAGAGAGATCATTTGGGTATCATTGATAGCAATAGTTGTAATTAAGGGGGAGTGTTCAAAATAATTCCAACTCTTGATGGCTCCTGAAGCTCTAACTTCTCAATTTCTGACAGCTCCTGATAGCTCCTAATGGCTCTTGACAGATTCCTCTTCTTCATGGAATTTTTTCTATGCAGCTGGGATGTATTCTAGCAGTTTCATGTGATGTTTCTTTTTGGCTAGCAACATTTTTAATGCTTTTATTTTCCATGGGTCTTTTATTTTTAATGTACAATTTTTAAATCCAAGCATTTAACTTTTAATGGATTTAATATGTTTTTCTAATATGAAAAGTAAAAAGGTATTTACTTGACTTGGAAGTCAAGTTAACTAAAAAGTAATTTGTAAGTCATTTATTTTTCTTTTCTTGGGAGTCAAGTTTACCCATAAGGAACTTTTTATGTAGGAACTTTTTATTATTATTTTAGAGGAGAATATAAAATAGATGGATTGGAGAGAATTTTTTCTGTAGAATGCTGGAGAATGCTTTGTAGAGCAAGTTTGAGTATTAGTTCAATGAAATCAAATATTTTGAATAAATGAAAACATCAATCTTGCTGGGTTTATTTTATGTGTTCTAAATTTCTATTTTATTCTATGATTGATAATTTCTGAGTGAAGTTATTTTTAGATTTGTGTCTTCTCCTCTGCCTCTGGCCTTCACATTTTATGTCCATCTTCTCTTCCAAGTCAAAAAGACTTGCAAATTGGATGCACTTAACAATCCAACTGAACTTGCAACCATGAGAGCAAGATTTAAGTTTTATGGTCCTCTTACAATATTAAGCTTTTTCAAAACTATAAAATACAATCATGGCCATATTGGATACAACTACTAAGCAGTCAAAAGTTCAAATATACTATCTTTTTCACTAGGATGAGTCATCCTACACTGTTAATCTTGTAATCAAGGTTCAGTATTTTGTCATTTTCATTTGGTTGGATGATTTATCACTATGATTATCGTTGTTTCATGTAAAATAGTTTTACATCAACATTTTGAATCACATTTCATGATCATCAGATCTATCTTTCAAATCAAAACCCATAGTGAGGACAACATATCTAAAACAAAAATTCTCGGGGAAAAAAGAAAATGTTGAAATAAATTAATAATTCTCTAGAAGCATCCCGATAGAATGTAGGAGAGGCAAAGATTATATGACACTTTTGTCCACACCATAATAACAACTTGAGCCAATGACTTTAAATTTGATGGTAACCGGTGGCCCTAAAACTATAAATTTGAGTGGCTACTTTCTTTCCACATTGCATACACAAGTACCATTCCCTCATGCTCAATTAATGAATTATCCTCTACTCTTTAAACACAATAAAATACAAGACTTTCCCTTCAATTTTTCTATCACTAAAGAGATCGATTCCCCACTATATAAAGAGATCCATTCCTACTTAACTTTTAGTTTTGTTTAATCTTCTTACTCTATGGTGAGTAAGCGAGATCAAAAAACTGGAAAATAATGTGTAAAAGCCCGGTGTATTTTTGTACATGTGCATAGTTAAAATGAAAAAATTATAAGTATTTTGCGTTGTTAGTGTATTGCACAATATACATTCAATTCAAATAGTTCACTTTTTTTATTAAATTTTAATCAATGTTAAATAAAATTTCTAATTTATTAATTGGTGGATTATTTTATTTAGGAAGAATTTGATTTTTAAAGTATGCAATGAAATTTATTTGTATTTTTTGTTATACAAAGAAATCATTATTTTTAAGATTTTTTTCATTGGGGTAATTTACATTAATTAAGTAAATGCCAACAATTAAGCATATTTAATTTAAGTTACACGAATTATCAAAGTGGAATCAAACAATAAATATTATCATGTCATAAATAATAATAAATGAAGAGAGAGATTGTTTAGCTTTGTGAAGAATGTGTATTAATTGATGAAAACAATAGAGATCTATGCACCTCAAATTTTAGAAATATTCTAGACTATCATGTGTGTGAATCAATATTAGAATATTTCTATTTTCTTTATGTTAGATCAACTTCACTATTCTAAATCTAGTTTTCACCTACAAACTTGCTCTATTCTAACAAACTCAATCTTTGATGATCTCCAAATTCCATTACATATGTGAAATTTAAAAAAAAGTAGACTACTAGACAATAATAGTCTCTATCGTAATCAAGGTTTTATGTCAAGTTTGCAATATTGAAAAATAACTTGATAGAAAACAAGGCATGGAAACTAAGATGATTGCTAGGTGATTCACATGCACTAGGATGAGTAAATTTGAATGACTGTTCTTGAGTTTTCTTGTATTGGGAGGTGTGTGTGATATGGATTTTAAATAATACTTTAGTATTCCTTCATCATTAGAATGAATACAATTAACATCTCTTTATACATTTTAAGTTTCAAATATTTGTGCAAAGTTGACTTGGGACCAAAGTGTGTAGGGAAAATTATTCATCTCAGAATCAACATTTGAGACCAATAGTGGCTTCGATAACACTAATTTCTTCAGAAAACCTCAAAAGAATGCACTACTATTCCATAGAGTGGAACCAAGAATAGTTTATTTCCCAACATTAACCCTTAGAGGAAATTTTATGCAATTTAAACCTTTCCAGATCAACCAGTTCCAACAAGGATTAAACAGATTTAGTGAATAGAATCATTAAACATTAAAGATAGAACAAAATACATGAACACAAATATTTACATGGGGAAAACCATTTTGGGTAAAAACCCCACACTCCAAAATACATAGATTCGTTGTATTATTGAGCACCAACATAAACAGTTACAATACAATGCAAGATCTAAGCCTCCACATGGATATTTAGATGTTGTTCCATCTAGAGATAGTTCGATAGTATAACCCCTCTCAAACTCGATCTCTCCTCTCTTTGCACTACTACATTACATATCAACTTCATAAGCATATTAGGAGAACCAACACGTCAACTTCCATAAATGATGAATAGCCACAACATCTTAACCATTAATACTTTCTCCCATTGTTGAATTCATATCGAAGTGTTGAGGAGATCTAAGACCATGTCCCTCTAAACTCTTAGTACCTTCACATTTATATGCATATTTCTTACTATTGTTACCTTATGCAATCGATACTTTGAGAGGATGACATAACACCTCCCTCCGATATAGAGAAATCTTGTCGAAAAAGCTTATAGCATTTAATTGAGTGGTCCCCATCGCCTACACGACATCCATGTCACTACCATACAACTAGTGTCACCTTCCACGCAGATTGGTCCCACCTTAATTGCGCACTATGGTTCCACTCCACCAGCACATCAAGGGAACTATAGTCTATGTCCCGACGATGTTCTCCACTCCTACCAACAAGAGTCCCTAGCCTCCCATCGGGATGTTGACGGGACACTATTCAAGCTCGCAATGATAAGAACAAGTCACCTCGATGCAGTCTCATCAAAGTATTGAGGGGATTTATTAGGGACTCCCTTTGACATATACATGTATCACCAATGATACTTATCCTTATTGCTAATGCAACACCGAAGAATGAAGTCCTTTTTCGGTCAGGACTCAGGGTTTCTCAATACCCGATATTTTCTAAGACCTTACAACTAAATTTAGTAAGTGATAAGCCTGAAGGTCAATGCTCAATTACCTGCAAAACATCTAAGGCTTTTACCATGCATTTGATAAGCGACAAGGCCAAAGAATGAACTCTAAAACTGTAAAACTTCTAAGTGTTTTCACAATTTCAGAGAGCCTTAACCAGTAAGTTTGAGAAACATTTTTCTAAATATTCGCCCACTTGATGAAGAACTTACTAGCTCCTAATCAATGCTCGAAGTCATTGTATCACCCTAGACACCTGCGACAACATCCAAGATGTCCACCATCTCAGGCAACAACTCTAACCATCCTCCAAAGGAAAGAAAAGAGACATGGTGTATATGCACCAGTCTAAAGAAGACAAGCATAAGATCAAACTGATAGAAAAGGCTATAGAATATTTTAACCACTCCACTATGCTCACAAGCTATACAAAAGAATCAACAACATCAACTTCACAGCCCTCAACCTGAACACAAATGTGAAGACATCCTCAATAAAACAAGATAGAACATCAACTAGAACAAGAACCAAAAAAATGACTACTTCCATCCAATCACCTATACCTCGAAGGTATCCACATTAGAAAACTTGTGCCACCTGCATAGCCAACCCAACAATTGCAAATACAAGCTCCATGTGCCAACCAATCAAAGAAGACTAAACACATCTAGGAACTCCCACTACATGGGTAATGCCAAATCTGAAAGATCAAAGGCATAATGATTCTACCAATAGCATAATATAGAAGGTGTAAACAAAATCATGTGGTACCAATAAAAATCCACAATGATATGTAGAACTTGTAAACCAATAACCTATAAGAACAATTCTTGCCACAAGTATCCATAGCTCTCCCAAGTTTTCCACACTCAACAAAGGAAAGAGATAAAAGAACCTCCATGTAATCACCCAAGAACATAAGTGAAAACACATGACCACAAGCTAGTGATCATAACAACTATGAACAAATCTCAAACCAATGTAATGTGAAACCAAACATCTAAGAAGATAACTAAGACCAAAGAGCGAAACTTTGCACATCATATACCTATAGAAAATCCTCCTACATATACCTCCAAATTCCAACTGTGTCAAGTATGATCTCCTTCACTACCTTAAGATATAATCCATAACAACATCCAAGCCCTGTTCAACCTCAAGAGATCAAACATAACATATATTTATCATGTATCTACATGGATGTAAGCTTCTCAAGGAAGATCAAACTACTCCATTTCCCATCTCAAAAAATCAACCCACTACCATCCCCTATAATCATCATAAAAGAAAATGAAAACCCAAGGAGATAACCATGCTATCCATATCTCAGAATGAATCACCCAAAACCATCTAATAGCAGCTCAAGATCCATGTCTATGAAAGAAAGCATTACCTCTCAAGTGATAAACCACTGAGTAGACCAAGAGTGGGGAATGAGAATGATCCTCCAAGATATGAAAGCCATCATGAATCACTCCAAGAACAATCTCCTCATAGGTCTCTATTGAACTCATGTCCAACCAAGGTGTAGGATCCTCAGACTTTCTATTGATATCTCATCAAGAGTACCCATCTCAACAACACTTCTCTTATCTCAAGAGAAATACAACCTCACCTTATTCTCTAAGTATTCATGAGCACCTACAAACAATCATCCCATGCTAAACTCCAAATGCATCATTACATTATCATGAATTTCACATGGCATATGAACAATGCACCCAAATAAAGAGAATCACCAGATCACTATCAAAGCTCCAATCATCTGAATCGGGAACTTATCATGAAATCATGATCTTACCATCCCCCTTAGGAGATCCCATGCTCCAAGTGAACATACCACGGTCTCTAGAAAAATGTATCATGTTGAAACTCTAAACTAGCATCACTTATCAAGCACCATCACCAACACATCAACCCAAAGAACACAACTCTGGGATGTTACACATCTTCAAATCATGTCCATGCAAATTCGAAATAACCCTTCTATATCAAAAGGATCTAAGAGTCCCTCCTAGTATCATCTACAACACTAAAGAAGATTACTCATTCATAGTCATTCCTAAATCTCCCACCGAACCATGACAACTAAGATCCCCAAGAATCATGACCAAGCATCTGCTAATCTGAAAATCCTCCAAGTCCACACATCAACATGTCCATCTGACAATAATACCAAGTGGCACCAAGATCTCCAAACCAATCAAAAATACCATCATTGTCAAAATATTACACAAGGTTGTGTATCAAATCTATTCATGATATCGTGATACACATACTATAGGTCCCCATAACTGAATATCCAAGTACTCAACATCATCCATCCTCTCATCTCAAAGAAACTACACCAATGCACAAGTGACCATAGACAAGGCCAACTAACAATTCTGCATTAACATTGAACCAAACCTTGTTGATATAGATAGTCCACTTCTGAGTTTTCCCACAACAAATATGTAGGTAAATACTATTGGCATATGGATTGTAAGTGTTTTTATTGATGGCAACCTAAATGGCAACCTAAGTCATACATCCAGTCCGCAATCTAGTTTTTGTATCTATCAGTTGAATAGGGTAAAGAATAGGGCATCCGGTCATAAGTATAAAATTTGATCTATATATCTCACTGGACTATCATTTTGTGTTGTGGACCCCAAACAAAGGATTTTTTATGTTTGGAATACCTTGGCGAAGGATTTTTTTGATACGCATTCACTGGTACGCGATCTAGGTGATCCGATGCACTAATCTATTGGTTATTTGTGCTAGAAGGCCAACTTGGAAAATATAGTAATCACAAATGTATAAGGAGTAATTAATTAAATGATTTCATGCTTGACTATGTTTTGTTTAGGTTCTCTCTTTTTCTTAACCGAATTTGGGGGATGCACATAAAGATTTAATGGTGGATCTGGTCGACAAGTTGAAAGGAACTTAATGTTTCATAAAGCCCACTGATGGATGAATAAATCTTTGGTAGCAGATATATATATGAGATCATTGTATATATGAGAAAGTTGTGTGTAAGAAAAAGAAGCATGTGAATATGGGTGTAATGCAAAAATCAGAAGAGTAATAGTGTGAGTGTTGGATTTGTGATATGAATTGGAGAGCAGAGTAGAGTGAAGAGTAGAATCAGTCTGCAGATCTAGAAATCAATCTATGAGCTTCACCAGAACTATAACATAGCATAAATAGATGCTATAATCTTAGTTCAATCTTCAGATAGTTTTAATCTGAACTTTTGTAAAGCAGTGAACCTTTCCTTTTGTGCAGTAAGCTCTAGGAAGTGTGCTTGAATGCAAGTGCATTCTCTTTTGTAAACATTTATATTTGAGTACTCAAATTGTGGATTAACCTCCACCGTGGTTTTTCCCCTAATAGGGTTTCCATGCAAAAAATTGTGTGTCATGGTGTTATGAATGTTTCCTTGAATGCTTGCATCTTTCTTTTAATATAATGTTAGAATGGTTTAAGTTTCAGAGTTATAAAATTTAATATTTGTTGAACACTAATTCACCCCCCCCTCTCAGTGTTCCCTTCAGTCCAAAAATTGGTATCAGAGCACAGTTCCTCTGAAGAATTATAGAAGCTTGAGGTGGATCTTGGAATGTGATGGACCATGGTAGTCTTCAATAGCAACTTTTGGTGGAACCTAATGACCTTGATCAATCTAAAGAAGAAGTACATGAATTAAAAGCAAATCTTAGAGATGCTGAGAAATTCATTCAGTCATTAAAAGATTAGATTTTTAAATCCAGGGAGAAAAGAAAGGATCTTTGTGATAAGATACAGTGGAAGGAGAACAAAAATATGGATGATGCTCACTCGAATCAAAACTTGAAGGAAATAATTGAAGAATGTGAAAAGCTCGCTAGAGATAATACAAACCTAAAAAATGAGATGGAATCTATGATGATGAAGATGACTAAAGAAATTGAAGAAAGGAAGAAAAATGAGGAAAATCTTGCTCAAACCTTGAAAGAGATATCTGATGAATGCAGTAGAATAAATGGGGTATTCACTCAGCTAGAAAGTGAATTACAAAGATCCAGAAACAATGAAGAAGAACTTGGTAAGCAGATTGCTACTCTTAGGAATGATCTTGTAATTGCAAATGAGTACAGAGAAAAGTTTAAGATCAATGCAGTAAGGCTCAATGAGCTAACTCAAGGACAAAAGAGTGGAAATGATAAGAGAGGTATTGGATATGAAAAAGGAGAAAGTTTCAAATAAGGACAAAAGAATTTCAGATAGAACAAAGATGGAAGGTATCTGGTAAGACAACCTAATGCTCAAAAGTTTAATGGATATTGTTCTGCTTGTAAAAAATTTGGTCATATGATTGCTCAGTGTAGAAGTAATATGAATTCAAGAGTTCATCATTCTCTGGTCAGTGCTTAAATTGCAAAAAGTTTTGTCATAAATCCATTGAATGCAGAAATATGTTAAGAAGGAATGTTGAATGTTATACATGTGGAAAATTTGGGCACGTTGCTAATCAATGTAGATCAAGAAGAAGCCATTGGAATGATTGGTCAGGAAAATAAATCATTGTGTTCTACAACTGCAATAAGTATGGTCACATTGCAAAATTTTGCAGAAACAAAAATGTAGACAAAAGAGGTTTGGTATATAGAGGCAAAAATATAGAGAAAAATGATAAAGGGAAAGAAAAAGTGACTACAGAAGAAATCAGAGATCAGATGAAAATGATATGGGTAAGGAAGAATGATTGTGGTACTAGAAATGGTTCCATACCAGAACTTGCTTCCGGTAATTGATTTCAGGCCACTGGCCTAGGGGGAGTCCATCAATAAAATATTTCCACCCTTGTCTATGATGGTACCAGAACGTAGAGAATAGTCAAGAAGGTGTATTTATGGTGTACAAAGGTTTTGGATAACTTTACAAAAATAATTCAGAGAATTCATAGGTCCGTAGAAGATCTTTCTATAGCTATTTGAGAAAATAGAGTATCCAGAAAACTTAGGGAAAATGCATTTATTGCACATGTGCGGACTATAAAATTCAAGTTCGAATCGTCATTTGTCACTTTGCATCAAAGAAGAGAAGGAGAGCACTCAGTAGATGGATTAAAAAGTAGTCAAATTGATTCATCGACAAATCTCATAATCTATCAAGTATTTCAAATTATTCTCAAAATCTTCATACAATTTGGTGTGCGGTTGCAAACCCTAAATATGAAAAGAAAATGGTACAAATCAAAGGCTTGATCACTCTAGATGAATATAATAGTGCAAATATTAGGTCTATGAGGAATTTTTGACTACCTAACGAATTGAAGCAATTGAGCAAAGCTAAACATAGAAATTTGGATATTTGGAATGAGTTTCCATACTTTGAAAATGTGGAATTCATAAAATTCATCTTGAGAAGATTGCATGATGATTGTCGGCCTCCTATAATAATTTTAATAACTAATCCCTTACAGCCATGATTCAAAGATTGGACATCTGACCTGAATAGCTATCTTAACCACCATGAAGGTACATTTAAATTCTCAACCCAGGGATGTGAACTTGAAATGGGTTAGCACAGTATGTGCACTAGGAATTTCAAAGTAGTCATCTTCATTCTAAAACTAAGAAAGACTTAATGCTGAAAGTAAACTGCATGAAAGAAAACAAATAAAATGTTGAACATAACTTAATCAAATCTAAACTGATTATGCATAATAGGAAGGAAAAATATGGATCAAATAGGAAACTACTCTACCCACTTTAGCTGCAAGAACAGTCATAGAATGGAATTCTAGTGGTTGCAGGAGTAGTCAATGCCAAAATCTTAACTAAGTATTGAACAAAACTTACACTAATCTAACTAAACTAAAGGAATGGATTACACGCCAAGTGGGCCACCTTGGATGACTATCCTCTAAACTAATGCAACTCAGATACCCAACTTAGAATATTATTTCATTCATCAGAAAATGCAATTACAAAAGTATGGTTGATTATCAGCTTGTACAAGAACTTGGTGATCGACTGACTAACTCGCTAGCTCGAGGAAGGAGGATTCAAGCCTTATCTATCAACTAAATAGGGCCATCAAATCCCATTAACTAAGATGATTCTGTTTAAGGAAAATGAGAAGAAAGTTGAAGGAACAATTATACATGCAGGGGAATCCATTCGGACATGCATGCCCAAACACGGACTCAATGACTGTAGTAACATCTGTAATGCTCAATGCCATTAAATATTGGTACAAGGCAGTTACATGTGGCTGACACAAGAATCTTTTGCCATCATCTTCAGTTGACCATTGCGCAACTCCTCAACCTAACCGACTGGTGGCTGCATTTCTCAAGTTATCATTTTAATCATGTTTGCAGAGGAATGTCAGTACACAAAATAATTGCATAATCATAACCACCTTAAAGAACATTCATCAATCACATGCAAAATAAATATAGATGGTCCACATAATAGGTAAATTTCATTAAAACCAATAGAAATGAAATTAATCCCAAGTGTCTTATGACTGAGAGAAATTATATAAAAGTTCCAACATATAATATCAAAGTCTGTGGTAATTTTAGCAAATAACAAGAGATTCTATCCCCCAACTAGGAAAAAATCTAGACTCATCACTCCCCCCAACCTAACATTTTTTTGGTCCTCTAGCAGCGGAAGAGTTATGCTTCTTCTTTGTTAAGGCCCTGAAGTCTGTGATTGATAGCTATCCAATGTTGGTGTTTGTCATGGGTGAATCAGGATTCCAGTAAAATCCCCCCAAATTATCAAGTCTCCTCCATTGTTGTTGTTCCCCTACAATGTCATACCTGTAGAATCTAAAATTAGGCACATGCCATAGGAGGGTAGGTGGCTGAAAAGTTAGGGGAAGCCATTCTCACCCCTTGGTCCTCCCAAGATGGATGTATCTTCCAACTCTCTTTAGTGTAGCAGTGTAGTTATGGATAGAATGTGGTTCAGCCTATTTTAGCTCATCAATTAATAGGTTCCATCTTTGGGATAGATATCCCCTCATAGTATCCTCTTTTGTTGTATTTTTTAATTCATTTTCACTGTAAACAACTTCAACCCAAGGCATAATTTTGTTCCCATAGCTTGGTCTAAAGATCAATCTATTCCAATCTATATAAATGTCTTTGGGGTTCTTCAATTTAACCCTGATGGCTAGGGGAATACTGGATTCCTTCTTCTTGTAAGCATTGTGTTGTTCACCCCAACTGATTTCATTATGTACCTAGGACATAAATGCTCTCAATTGTATGTCTCCAACATAAGGCACTGGGTTTTAGTCTTGGTCTTTTGGAACAACAAAGTTGTGTAAATAAAATTCACATAACAAATTTTTCATTTTAGGGGAAGCAATCCTGTAGGCATTGAAAAATTCAATAGGAGTTTCAATGGAGGGGTTCAAACCTAAGATGATTCTTGACATTCTAAAGGAAAGGTACTTCTCCTTCAAGTGCAAAACATAAACCCTTGGAGGGGTTTTGCATTCCAAAATTTATGGTACTAGAGTTGCAATGCCGCTTACCCTTTCCTCCAAGAAGACAATTTCCTCATTATTTTCTTCTATCATCTCATCTCTCTCTTGGATTTCCTTTTTCAACCGCTTCTTCTCCTCCTTCCATTCTTCCTCTCTTCTCTATATTTCCTTCCATAAATTTAAAATTGCCATATGTACTAAAAAATCAGGAGGGTTATGTATTCCAGCCAGTGCTTTCATAGATGGTTGCTTCCCATATAGAACTATCTACATAGATTCAAGATTTCCCACCGATTCAAGCTATTGAGGTATGATTCCTCTTTCCTCATTCTACTGCAGGGCCTCTTGTTCTTCTTCTGGTGGTGGTTGTAGTAACTCCTAATCTATGTCCTGAATTTTCTGTAGGAACTCCCACTATTGGTCTTGTTGTAGGAACTCCTAACTTTCTTCCTTTTCTTGAGTCTCAACTTCTTCTGCAATGGTAGCAAGATCTGCCAGGGTCATTTTTGCTGCCTTTTTGAACAAATCTTCTTCTTGTTCATTCTCCTGCTCCATTAGAGCATCTATGCTTTCACATGATGTCCCACCAAGCTTAGGATCGACTGAATTTTATTTCTTGAGAGGGATTTTTCATTTCCCTTTGGCTGCAGGATGAACAATGCTAGCCTTCCTTTTCTTAGGAATTGGCATCTCTTTTTACGTAGGTTGCATTTTTCTTTTCCTTGATTTTTCCTCCCTCTTTTGTGCTCTTGTTTTTATTACAGTTTTCAGTGGAACATCATCATCATCAAAATCTGATGAGGAATTTTATTTTTCATTCTCATTATCAGAGGAGCTAACACTTATAGTCTTTTCTTCAATAAGGGAATTCACACCAGCACCAGAGATCGATGCACCAGGGTGCCTTCGGTCATGCTCAATTTTCTAGTAGACCTATGAGTTTGAGGTGAAACCCTAGGATGAGATGGCTCAGGTCTATACTGCTAAGTGTTCACAAAATCATCCTAGGCAATTCTAAGTGTTGTATCAAGCAAATATCTTATAACCAACAATTTAATTATACAATGGTGGGATACAAAGTTTTCTCTAGCTTTTTGAGTTTCTACTGCCATAATGGAGAGAAGGTTGTACAATACATTGGGCACGTTCATCTTTCTTCTATGCCTTATATGACTCAACAATTTGAAGTGCATTGAATTCGGGTTCGATAGTCGACCATCGTAGGTAATGTATTTGATGATGTGTATGACTGCCTGCTTCCATGGCTCGGGTAGAGAGTCTTTTAGCACCATGTTTGTCAATTGTGGGTGGAGGGTCACCATGCATTATGAATATGGCTCTGGCTATCCTAGCATACTTAGAAATAGGGTAGGCTTCACCATCAGCTGGCAACCTTGAAACTTTTTTAATTATTTCTTCCGTCTCTATGTCCTCTAGTCCTTTCACTATGGCCTTCCCGTCTAAAAATGTCTGAGAAAACTTCAATGCAATACCCTCGTCAAAACCATCTAACTTCATAAAATAATCTAACCAACCACAATTTTGAAATTTGGTTAAGCACATTGCATCCTATAACAAAGCGTCATGAGCTGAGGGCTCCTTCTGAATGAGTCCACCTCCCATTGTCTCAACTTGTCACTCTGCAAAATTACCTTTGTAATTCTAAAATTCTTTCTTGTTTTCTCATTGGGTGAATCATCGACTGAATTTTCTTCACTCTATTTTTAGAAATTACCACTTGCATTTCAAAATTATGATAGAGTAAATAATATAAAGAAATGGTAATAAAAGGGAATCATAATGAGAGGAAATGGCGGCAGAAATTTAGTGTCACATCACACATGTGAGCCATCTTTCATTTTAAATTTTGAATCAGCTCAACAAGATTTGTTGATGCAGACATTCATGTATCTTCATGTGGAAATATTTCTTCATCTTTCTTACCCCTTCCCCCCAATCTAAATTTGGACATGTGTCCACACATGCGAGATGGCAATATTGATTTGACGAGGGATTAAAAAAAATTATGTGAACATCCATATTATCATACAATGATTAAATGAAACACTCAAAAGGATAATTAAGAATGCAATTAATGTGCATGTAATTGAGTGTGTACAAACATGATTGTGGATAATTCATTTCAATGATCGGGGGGGAAGTACAGCTTGAATTGTTGAGAAATAATTAAGCAATTAATGATGATGAGGTGGAATGGTGTGAGGTGAAAAGAAATGATGGAAGAGAGAGAAAGGTGGTACGGATGGGCGGATGGGTGGATGGGTGAAGAAATGGATTTCTATAAAAGTAGAAATATTTATTATGACAAGTATGTACCTCATTTAGTCGAAAGGAGGGACACTAGGTCCACTGCCTTCGGCTATAGGAACTTCTTGATTGCAGGAACTGTGCTCGGGCATTGTGTGTTGGATAAACTCTTGCAGGAACTCTTCTTTTGAAGCTAGCCTTTGATATAGTCTGAGATGGTGCCCATTCACCAATATTTTGATTTTCATAGGGTCAATGATCATGAGCTACACAACTCCATTGGGAATTATCTCTACAACTTCATATGGCCCAAGCCACCTTATCTACAATTTACCTATATTATCTTTGTATCATGAATCATAAAGTAATGCATAGTCACCTGGCTAAAATTTCTTCTCTTTGTTAAATTTATCATGCCATTTGAATCTTTGACTTTGCACAAGTTCAGTATGGTGTAATGTAGATTTCCTCATCTCATCCAATTCATTCAGCTACATAATTTGTTCTTTCTATGCCTTGGAAATGTCCATCCCCAACTCCATAGCAGTTCTAAGAGTCTTGTGCTCAAATTCTATAGGCATCATGGTTGTTTTCTTATATAGAAACTCAAATGGGGTGAAGCCTGTAGTTGTCTTCCAGGTGGTCCTGTAAGCCCAAACTGCGTCTGATAATCTATTTTCCCAATCCTTTATGTGAATATGCACTGTTTTGGTGAGGATGGCCTCAAGCTCTTTGTTTGTCACCTCAACTTGTCCATTTGCTTCAAGGTGATAAGGAGTGGATTTCCTGTGCCTGATGTTATATTCATTAACTAATGTTGTAACAAAGGTTGATGTAAACTGAGTGCCTTGATCAGTCAGTATTTCTCTTAGTACTCCATATCTTATGAAATTTTCTTCATAAGGAAATTCTGCAACTTTGTTGTCTCTTGCATGCTTCATGGCTTTGACTTCTACCCACTTTGTTACATAATCAGTGCACACTAGAATATAGGAATTACTATTGGGTGGAGGATCAATGGATCCCACAAATTCTAGACCCCACTTGTCAAATGGAGTGACTACCACTTGTGGACAGAGCGACATATCATCTGATTTCGTTGGCCTGCCCATTCTTTGGCATCTATCACATCTCCTTGTATACCTTCTTGCATCTTTGTGTAATGTAGGCCAATAGTATCTTGTGCTTAGGATTTTCATTGTTGTCCTTTTAGCTACAAAGTGGCCTCCATAGGGTTCACCATGGAATGCATACAAAATTTCATACGTCTCATCTTCCCTCACACACCGTCTCATAATGTGATTTGGTCCAGTATAAAATAGGCGTATAGCTATCCATAAAAAAGGGAAGGATTTTTCAATCAACACTCTTCTCTCTTTTGGGGAGAAGTGAGGAGGAACTCTCCCTGTCACAAGGTAATTAGCTATGTTAGCATAATAGGGTGTCTATAGACTAATGGATAATAGATGCTCATTAGGAAAGGAGTCATCTATGGCTTGACTATCTTCTAATGTGGTCAACCTTGAAAGAAAATCTGCAACCACGTTTTCCTTCCCTGGTTTATTACCTCAAATTTTGCAGGATCAACTTGAATTCCATGGTGGGAAATATAGTGGCCAAGAACTACACCTTCCTGAAGCACTTTTCACTATTTAATGATAGGTTTTGTTCTTCACATCTCTGTACAATTTTCTTCAAATTATCCAATGCTTCATCAAAGGTGGCACCATAGGTAGTAAAATCGTCCATATAGATCTCCATGTAGTCAAGGGAGATATTTGATAATATGCTAATGACTGCTCTCTGAAAAGTGGTAGGTGCATTGAATAACCCAAAGGGAAGTATAGAATAGGGATATGTCCCCCAAGGACATGTAAATGTAGTCTTCTCTTGATCTTCAAGTGCAATTTGAATCTGATTGTATACACTAAATTCATCAAGAAAAGAGAAGTACGATTTTCTTGCAAGAGAGTCCAGGACTTGATCTACAAAAGGTAGGGGAGAATGATCCTTCTTAGTGGAAGCATTGAGTTCCCTGTAGTCAACAAAAACTCACCATTTTGCTCCATTTTTGGGCACAATTACCAATGGAGACACCCACTGGCTGTCTAAAATAGGGTAGATAAATCCCATGTCTAGCAGCTTTTGTGGTTTTGTTTTGAAAATTTATCTCAAGGTAGGGTTGATTCTCTATTGTGGCTACCTTACATGTGTAAACTCATCTTTGATATATATTCTATGAGTGAAAATCTTTGGGTCTAATCCCTTCATGTCATGATAATCCCAAGTAAATTATTTTTGATGTGCTTTTAGCAAGTTTACCAATATCAATTGTTGTCCCTCATTCAGTTTACTATTGATGTTTAAATGTCGTCCCTCAGACACCTATACTTGTGTGACTAGTTCTATCATAGTTGCTTCATTAATACAAGTTATCTTAAGTTCAAGTGGCAACATTATGTGAAATATACCTATTGTTGCAAGAATTGTTTTTGTCGGAAGAGTGGCTGCAGGAAGTTTGTCTGTAGAGATAGTGGCTACAGGAAGAGTGGTTGCAGGAAGATCATGTAGAACTGATAGAAGTGTCTATTCAATGTCTACGGAACCAAACACGTGAGTAGATGATGCTTCCTCTTTTTGACACTGGTTCTAAATGATACTAGATAACACCTCATCTTCATCTTGAATTTGTAGGAAAGGACTTCTTCCAAGCATCATGAGTTGTGCCACAGAGTTGACTTCTTCGGCTTCTTCACCAATATGTGGCCATACTGATTTTTCTTCATTATAGGATGGTTGAGCAGGAGGATACATAACAATCTTTTTAGTGCTTGTGCCATCAGAAATGGTCATGTCACCTGATCGACATTCAATATATGTGTCTATAGTTGCTAACCATGGCCGACCAAGGATAAGTGGATATCCTCCCAGTGTGGCTTTAGGGGAAAGAACCATGAAGTCAATTGGATATTCCCAGGAGTCTGGGATCACCAAAAGGTCTTATACTATGTCATCAAGCATGATAGTGGAACTATCAACAAGCTGTAGGACTATAGGAGTGGATCTTATGTTTTCAATATTCAATTGTTGTAGGATTTCTTTAGTCATCAGATTGATTTTTTCACCCAAGTCAATCAAAACATTCTTTATATTCATACCATTTATGACAACTTCAACTACTGGGCTACTTGGAACACTGTACTTGAGAATAGTTACTTTTCCAAGCATGATGTTAGCAAGTTGTCCTACTACAAGGACTGTAGTGGGGTCCTTCTTTTTCCTGCCCTATTTTTTGAGGCATGCTTCTTTGATTGCTTTTCCATAGATAGGGACATCATTTATGGCCTAGAATAGAGGTATCTAGACACATATATGCTTTAGCTGATGTAGGATATCAAAACTAGTTTCCTCCTTGTCTTCTTTTTTCTTGGTAGCTTCTAATCTCTACGAGAATGATGGTTATTGTGTTTTCTACTTTGTTGGAGGTGGTTCAAGAGTTTTAGTTGCACAAGGCTGAATGGGATCAGTCAAATATTCTTCTTGCTCTTCCGTAGGGATCTCAGTGATAACGGGGGTGGAAGGAGCTGACAAAGTTGTTCTTGAACGTAGATGGATGTCACTTAAATTCACAAAATATGCAGGAAATTGATTTGGAGCAACAGAATATACAGGCTATTGTTGTGATTTATTATTTGGGTTGGGTGTGGCTTGGGCTAGTAACTGGGTAGGTTTAGGTATATTTTCAGTTGGATTAGTAGGAGGGGGCATTATAGAAGGTTGTTGGGTTTGAGAAGATGGCTGCATATAGCTGGTGGTTTGGTTTGGCCATTGCTGGCCACCTCTCCATTGAGATGTTTGATGCCAATTATTTGGAGGTTGTTGCTAAGGCCCCTAAAACTGTTGCCAATTCCCCTGAGGTTTTTTCCATTGAGGTGAGGTATTTTGATAATTGGACCAAGCATTGGGTGGGTTATTCTAAGATTGGGGTGGGTATCCTCCATAGTTGGATGGATAGGGTGGCTGGCACTGGTTATCAAATGAATATGAATTAAAATATGATCCATTAAAAGATAATGGATCTGGTGGCATACCTTGTCTTGAAGCCCATGGCCTTTTCTGTGCAACAAAGTAGACTTGGTCTTCTTCACTTTGGATTGGTTTGAACTCAGGTGGAATCTGTTTGTTGTCAATGTTGGCTATTACCTTGCATCTATAGGCCCTCTTCTTCTATCTACAATAAGCGCAATATTCTATCAGTATTGCCTCTGCCTCCTCATGTTTCTTCTTAGGTTGAAGTGTATCCATCTAAGTAGCTAGATTCTTGATTATATCCTATTAGAAATCTGCCAACAAATTAGTAATCTCCATCCTTGAGACTCCATTGGTGGATGTCTTACCCATAGAGGATTGGTAGGCTCTTCCTTTATTTGAAGCTTCCTTAGAATAGTTCTGACATATCTTCTTGATATCATCCCAAGGGACCTGAGTGATATCTCCTCCTGCCATCAGGTCCAAGGCATCAGTGCAACTTTCATTAATTACTCTCAAGAAAAGCAACTTTTGTGAGTCTTCATTAAGTGTATGATGTGGATATTTCTGTAGACAAAACAAAAACCTTGAAATGAAGTCTTCCAAGCTCTCATCTTCCTTTTACTGCACTCTGAAAATGTCACCTCCTCTCATGTCACTACCCCTACAATATTCTTTGTATTTCTAAAGAAATTTTGTCTTCATATCTTCCCAAGTTCTCACAGTATTTATACCAAGGCTCATAAACCATCTTAATGAAACTTCTTTCAAAGTAGTAGGAAATAGCTTGAGTCTGTGGGCATCAGTGGTATAGTCATATCTTTTGCAGAGTATATCAAACTCAAACAAGAAGGTATCAGGATCTTTTGTAACAAGTCCATAGAATTTAGGAAGGACTAAAGTAGGGATATTTTTGAGGCTATTTACTTCATTTTGTTAAGAAATGGGAAAAGGGAAAGCTGGTTGGTTCTACCTGTTAGGCTTATCTCCATTTGCATCAACCATGTCTCCTTGATGAAATTCCAAAATAAGGGGTTCTTCAACAAGATTTTGATCTTCAGGGGAAACTTTAGAATTGCTCAAGTCAGGGAATATATTAGCAAAGGGTTGTGACTCTTCTTCTTCTTCATTTCTGGGCATATTTGGAAGCTCTAATGGTTGAAATGGCTCAAGATTATTAGGAATGAATATCCCATAAGAATCTCTTCTGTAGAAACCCCTTGCACTTGAAACTCATTGAGAAGCCATATCTTCATATCACGAACAGGCAATGGTAGGTCTAGAGCTCTAATACCATGTTAGAATCCAAGACCACCTATATGCAAATGGATACCTGTCACATGCAAAAGACATGCAAAACCAACAAGATGTTCTGTAAACCTCAAAGTGTAAAATGCATTATGAGAATCTCCTATTACAAAGAGATCAATCCTTATGAAGGAGATCAAGAAACCCTAAAAGGGAAACCCTAAATGAAACCCTAGTGTGCACACTTAATAATTAATAAATAATTATTAATGCACCTAAGTTTAGCTTAAGCAACTAGAGGAATAAGTGACTTAATTAATTAACCAGTATGATATAATTAATTAAGCATAATAAATTATTACTCTAACACCCCCCCTTAAGATGAACTTAGGAAGAAGCTAAAACACTAGAATAAGATGCATGCAAGAAAAGATGGGTCCCGGCAACTAGGCCTGATCAGGTACCCATTTACAAATGCAAGAAAGAGGTAGAGGAGGAAAACCCAGTGGGACAAAACCCCCCTACAATGATATGACATGCTGCAAAGAAGCACTAGAAGAACACTGTAGAGTAACACTGGAACCACAATCTGGCAAGCAAGGAAAGATACTTCTGTCTACACGAAACCATATCGGAATCATAATGATGCAACAGCAGACCCGATGCCACGGAACACTCAAAAACTCCAAACGGGAACAACGCTAGAATCTATGAAGCAGCAGTCAATTATTGAATGATGTATCACTGAAAATGAAGTGCAAAGATGCAAGATGCACTCTCCCAACTGCCAAAATATCCAGGTAATCTCCAAAACACCCATCAGGCCAAATCTGGATTAATGAAAAACTTGGGATAGATACAGAAAAAAGTGCATGACAGCAACATAGAGCTCCTCAATACCTTTCCAACGTCGCAAAGATAGCGAAAATCGGAGATCGTGGCAAAAAGTTGTGAGCTCGGAAGCATAAAAATTACATCTGACTTCAACCAGAAATAAATGCAGTAAAACAGGACAATACTGGAAAATAAACTGCACCAAATGAAAGTACTCAGAACCAGCTTTCCAGTGATATCTTGTTTGCCCGATTTCGATACCGTATGCCCAAGTTATGCCAAAAACAAAAAAAACTGCTCTTTTAAGGCAAATAAGGGTTAGGGGGACAAACTGCCGTACAACCGATGACGTCATGCTAACGTCAGCACTTCATTGCAAAAAATTTGATGGCCATCTGGCCGTCGACGCAAAAATTCAGCCCCCTTGCAAAAAAATTTGGGCCCCTGGTCGCCATATGACCGTGGGTGGAGGCTCAGGGGGCTGAAGTTGGGCAGAGCCCTTGGTTCTCCATACGACCGCGCGGGTGCTTTGAGGCCGGCCAGGGGCTGGGCGCATAGCACCCGGTCCCCCATGTGACTGCAACCTAGCTGCATAGAGCCCACCGGGGCTGGTCCGGCCGGCAGAGCCACTGGCGGCGGTGGCGCGTGGGTGGCGCGTGGGTGGCGCCTGGGTGGCGGGCCGGCGGCGGCTTTCGTTCTGAACTAGGAGCGCCAGCGCAGAACCCAAGAAAGGTCGTTTTCTCAAATTTTGAGCCATTTTTGACCTCGGAATGCGTGTTGGGGAGGTCGTACGGCTTCCCTAGCAAAAAAATTTTGCCTCAGAAACCAACTGCTCGAAAATGGACGATTTGACAAGCATTTCTAGGGTTTTGGGGCGATGCGAACGTGATGGCGACGTCCATTTGAGCCCATAGTGTCCCAAAAATTCGGCTACCCCCAGATCTTGCAAAAAAAATGCCTATGGAAACCCCTTGCACTTGAAACTCACTAAGAAGCCATATCTTCAGATCACGAATAGGCAGCGGCAGGTTCGGAGCTCTGATACCATGTTAGAATCCAAGATCACCTGCATGCAAATGGATACCTGTCACATGCAAAAGACATGCAAAACCAACAAGATGTTCTGTAAACCTCAAAGTGTAAAATGCATTATGAGAATCTCCTATTACAAAGAGATCAATCCTTATGAAGGAGATCAAGAAACCCTAAAAGGGAAACCCTAAATGAAACCCTAGTGTGCACACTTAATAATTAATAAATAATTATTAATGCGCCTAAGTTTAGCTTAAGCAACTAGAGGAATAAGTGACTTAATTAATTAACCAGTATGATATAATTAATTAAGCATAATAAATTATTACTCTAACATCTTCTTCTATGCATGCAATATCAACTCAGTATCAACCAACTCACACAAAGAATGGGTGGGGAGAAATAGTGTAGCATAACTTCTATCACTAAGAGAAAATTCCAGAAATACTACAGCAGAAAAGCTATCAATGACTCCAAAGGATTCCCTAGTTTTACACCATCCCCGACAATGGCGCCAAAAATGTTGGCCTCCTACAATGATTTTAATAACTAAGCCCTTACAACCATGATTTAGAGATTGGACATTTGACCTGAATAGCTATCTTAACCACTATGAAGGTACATTTAAATTGTCAACCCAAGGACATGAAATTGAAATGGGTCAGCATAGTATGTGCACTAGGAATTTCAAAGTAGTCATCTTCGTTCTACAACTAAGAAAGACCTAATGCTAAAAGTAAACTGGATGAAAGGAAACAAAGAAAATGTTGAAAATCACTTAATCAAATCTAAACTGATTATGTATAACAAGAAGGAAAATTGTGCATCAAACAAGAAACTACTTTGCCCGCTTTGGCTACAGGAACAGTCACATAATGTAATTCTAGTGGCTATAGGAACAGTCAATGCTAGAATCTTAACTAAGTACTGAACAAAACTTACACTAATCTAACTAAACTAAAGGAACAAATTACTCACCAAGTGTCCCCCCCTTGGATGACTATCCTCTAAACTAATGCAACTCAGATACTCAACTCAGAATCTTATTTCATTCATCAGAAAATGCAATTACAAAAGTATGGTTGATTATCAACCTGTACAAGAACTTGGCGATCAAATCACTAACTTGCTAGCTCAAGGAAGGAGGATTTGAGCCTTATTTATCAACTAAATAGGGCCATAAACTCCCACTATTTGAGAGGATTCCATTTAGGGAAAATGATAAGAAAGTGGAAGGAGCGGTTACGCATGTAGGGGAATCCATTTGGACATGCATGCCCAAACATGAACTCAACCACTACAGTAAGGCCTACAATGCTCAATGCCATTAAAGCTTGGTACAAGGTGGTTACATGTGGTTGATACAGGAATCTCCCACTATCGTTTTCAGTTGACCATCGTGTGACTCCTCATCTTGACCGATTGGCGGCTGCATTTCTCAACTTAGCATTTCAATCATGTCTACAGAGTAATATCAGTAGACATAATAATTGCATAATCATAACCACCTTAAAGAGCATTCATCAATCACATGAAAAATAAATATAGATGGTCCACATAATAGGTAAATGTCATTAAAACCAACAAAAATGAAATTAGTCCCAAGTGTCTTATGACTGAGAGAAATTATATAAAAGTGCGAGTATAGAACATCAAAGTCTACAGTAATTTTAGAAAATAACAAAAGATTCTATCCCCCAACTAGGCAAAAATCTAGACTCATCAATGATATTTTAACTTTGGACAAACCCTACATCATTTCAAAGGAGATAATTTAGAATTTGACTGGATTATGCAAAGTTAGAGATGTACCAAGGAACAAATCTATTTGAAACAAAGAGGTTGAAGCCCTAACTAGAATAATCAGAGATCAGAGGGCACTGATAATTGCGACAATCAAGAATCCTATTACAACATACATTGCTCATGAGATAACATACAAAATATTCTATAGAAATCGAGAAGGTGGTACATCGGCTGGCGCAGCCTACATTTCTCACAAGATGATAATCGAAGGTCAGGACTTTGACCAGTGTGGGTTGATAAAGGATCAACTAATGGAGAATATGGAACTGACAAAATAAACAGGCCACCCTTTCAGGTTTGGTACCTTGATCATATGCCTAGTAATGTATTTCTTGAATTGTTTACCAAAAATCAACAGTATGGTGTGGAAGACAAACAAACTACTATGCAAACAAATATATTCATACTCTAGAAGCTTGGCTGATTGGGATATAGAATTTGAAAATTTCTTTAAGAATTTGTTTGCAAAGTGTGGTTTAGTCAATATTTACCTTCTTGTAAGAAAAATTGAAGTTGGTTCCTCTTCCGATGGCATGGATAAAGGAAAAAAAAGAGGTAAAGAAATTGTTGAATACAACCCTTCAGAAAGAAAATTTCCCAGAATTGAAGGAAAAGGTAAATATAAGGAAATTGTGGATATTCCAGATGAAGAATTTGAAGAAGAAACTGAGAAAAATGAATCAGAACTAGAAAAAGTGAGTGAGGAAGAGAATGATTTGTCAAAAGAAATGCTACAACAACTTATTCAGGAAGAAGGTGGAATGCAGAAGATCACTAGGTTATGGTCTGTTAGACCATCATATGATCAAGACATGATCTTGAGTGTATTAAATGATCATATTGAGCATTGCAAGATCAAAGTAGAAAGATTACAGAACATTTTTCCCGATGAGATGATTGAATGAAGTAAATAGACATTGAATTCTGAAGGTCAAGAAAAGGAAGCTGGTGAAGTTATCTCTCACTTGAAGAAGTAATTCAGACTATCCCTTTCCAAGTCGAAGAAAAAAATGAATGAATTGAGGTAGGGCATAAATTCAGCTAACAGTATCTACAACTATTGCATCCACTGGCCCCATGCTATAAGTAATTACAAAGAGAAATTGGAACAGATTGAAATAGAGTTGAATAGTATTGGGAAAAGCTCTGACATGTTGCAGGATCAGGATGGCACCATCAAAAAAGGAATTTGAGAGTTACAGTTAGAACACACAAAAAATTCAACTCACCAAGAACACACTGGTTGATACCTTCTGGAAGGTAAAGGATCTAACCGAATGAAGATTGGAGAAGATGGTGGAAATACTAAGAAATGGTGAGAAACTAGAAGAAGCAATTACAATTCTACACTCCTTAACTGAAATTGTTAACAAAACATCCAAGAATAATAGTCTAATCATTATCATTAGAATCACAATAGATGCCTACAATAAATTCCTTCCATAAGTGAAGAAAAACCATAATACAATCTTCTAAATGTAGTAGTTAATTGTTTTCAAGTTTTTGAAGTTTTTTATCAAAGGAGGAGAACTGTCAGCATATATGTCTTTTAGCTTTGAAGCCTTGAGGATTTTGAACACATGTATTGTCACTATCTTGTCAGTATCACTTTTTTCCTTTTTGGCATATGGCTTCCATGCTTTTTCATTGATGTCAAAGGGGGAGAGAATGCAGTGAAAAATGCCTCATAGGGGGAGAGAATGCAATGAAAAATGCTTTGTAAATCTTAGGAGAAGAGAATGCAACAAAGTTTGGTAGTATACCTATTATGATTCTGACACTTAGTCATTTTTCACTAAGTGTTTCTATTAATGCCAAAGGGGGAGATTTTTGGCATATGGCTTGTAATTTTTGTCATTGATGGCAACCTAAGTCATACATCCAGTCCATAGTCTAGTTTTTGTGTCGACCAGCTGAACAGGGTGAAGAACAAGGCATCCAATCATAAGCATAAAAGTTGATCTGTATATCTCACAGGACTATAGTTTTATGTTGTGGACCCCACACAAAGGATTTTTGATGTTTGGAATACCTTGGTGAAGGATTTTTTTGATACGCATTCACTAGTACGTGATTTAGGTGATCCAGTGCACTAATCTATTGGTTATCTGTGCTAGAAGGCCAACTTGGGGAATATAGTAATCCTGGATGTATAAGGAGTAATTAATTAAATGATTTCATGCTTGAATATGTTTTGTTTGGGTCCTCTCTTTGTCTTAACCAAATTTGGAGGATGCGCATAAAGATTTAATGGTGGATCTGGCTGAAAAGTTGAAAAGAACTTAATGTTTCATAAAGCCAATTGATGGATGAATAAATATTTTGTAGAGGATATATATATGAGATCATTGTATATATGAGAAAGGTGTGTGTAAGAAAAATAAGCATGTGAATATGGGTGTAATGTGAAAATCAGAAGATTAATAGTGCGAGTGTTGGATTTGTGATGTGAATTGGAGAGCATAGCAAATCGAAGAGAAGAATCAGTCTACAGATCCAGAAATCAATGTATGAGCGTCACTGAAACTGTAACATGGCATAAATAGATGTTATCATCTTAGTTCAATCTTTACATGGTTTTAATCTGAACTTTTGTAAAGCAGTGAGCCTCCCCTTTTGAGCAATGAGCTCTAGGAAGTGTGCATGGATGCAAGTGCATTCTCTTTTGTAAACATTTATATTTGAGTACTCAAATTATGGATTAACCTCCATCGTGGTTTTTCCCCTAGCAAGGTTTCCACGCAAAAATATTTGTGTCATGGTGTTATGAATGTTTCCTTGAATTCTTGCATCTTTCTCTTAATACAATGTTAGAATGGTTTAAGTTTCAGAGTTATAAAATTTAACATTTGCTGAACACTGATTCAGCCCCCCTCTCAGTGTTCCCTTGAGTCCAACAAAGACAACCCACAATTTTGCACAACTCGTAGATCCAATCAATATAGCATGCAAACCCACTATCACACTAGAAACTAAAAAACTAAGATCTCAAAGAGAATAAACATGTAGATAGCATGACTCGATCACCATATCAAGTTCAAATTCAATTTTCCAATCATGTCCACAACTCGAGCACCATAGTCAAGGAACACACCAAGCATTACCATATAAATGTTAAGTGACTAGTCATGTACCAGCACTCCCATGTAGAGAAAGGATCTTTCCTCCTCATACCATTCACAAAGCATGCAAGCATAACTACAACTATCTCATTTAGTAACACCCCAAAAACTAGGGTATAGAAAATAGCTTACTAGTAGCTCCACAAAACCATAATTTTTTTTTTACTCTCTAAAACCTACAAAACCATTGTGTTTAAAACACCCATGCGCATCCACCCCCAATTTTCATCTAGAAGACCAAAAGTTTGAAATAAAAGCACCATAACAGTTAAACCAGAATTAATGGATTATCATGAATAAGAATCACCATATTTGTTTTTTATGAAAATCTATAAAACCCTCAGATCCAAAGAACATGAATCTAATCCATGCAAATACAAAGAATCCGTAAAAAAAAAAAGAATTTTAGGAACTCCATGCCCGTTATAGGCTAACTCTAAAACCACCAACATGCACATGCATTTGACGGAGACAAGATATTGCAAAAGCTTCCAGATCATCCAATGATCAACTCCATAGCCTACATGAAATCGAGATAACAAAATCAATGTCTTCCAATACAAAAGAAAAGCACCCAACATAAGTACATTACTCCATATCTGAAAAATAACCCAAGCTTATCCATATCATCAAGGAGCCTCTCACATAGACACCCAACATGAAATATTTACTGCAATACAACCAAAAAGCAAAAAATCCCACCCCATGCATCAGGATTATTTCGTTGTCAACTATGAGCTTCAGATCACATCATTTTAATATGACCAACTCTATTTTCTCCATCTTCACAATCCTTCAAGTTGTGAGTTGTCTCAAGAAACTAATACAAAAAGAAAAGAACTTCCACTCACCAAAGGATCAATGTTGAGTCGATTCCTTTAGATTTCCTCAAGCTTGCCAAACTAGCAAATCTTCACAGAAGGAATACCTAGAACCAAAAACACCAAGAATAAGGAAATCTTGGGCAAAGTGATGGATTTGATACCATTTGTAGGGAAATTTATTCATCTCAAAATCAGTTTATGAAACCAGTAAGTTCCTTCAATAACACTAGTTTCTTCAATCATCCTCAAAAGCATGTACTACTATTCCATATAGTGGAACCAAGCATAGTTTATTTCCCACCATTAACCCTTAGAGGAAATTTTATGCAATTTAGACCTTTCTAGATCAACCAATTCCAACAAAAAGCATTAAAAAGATTTAGTAAATGTGGATATTTATATACCCCCATGCTCCCTTCGAATTGATTTTGATGTTTTGCTCAGTTTTTGACTACCATGTGTCACTGAATCGCTCACTGAAGGAATGCTTCCCTTCCTTTCTCTTCTAAGCCTTGACCTGCTCCCACATGTCGATGAATCGGGTGTGTTCAGCCTATTTCCATGTCACTCTCTTTCAAGCCTCAACTGCCTGCCACGTAGCCTTCACACGTACAAGCTTTGAGCGGGCCCCTCAAGCGGTGTTGATAACAAAGAATGTTGCCACATGTCTTCCCGTTGCAAAATCTCATCAAAGGATGAGGAGGATGAACTATGGAATGCAATATTCCACCATGTATTCCTTTGGTGTGGCTACATAAAAGGGAGGAGTGATGCAAACGCCAAGCTACCATAATATGCCATGTGTTCTAACTGCTTTCGCTAAAAGGAAACACTTGCTTACACAAGATAAGTCAAGACCACTGCCATCATTTGTAGGGTATGCAACTTGCCAACGAGTGACTAGGTTCATGCTCAAGAATCTTTCTATTATAACAAACTGTGATGAATCATTGCTACAAGCATTATGATTCATGATGAGAAATCAGGCTCTCAAGCGGTGGATGCCCTTGGCTATATATACTACTTCTTTCAAGGAGAATATATATATAGCAAGAGAGGGAAGAAAACCATTATTGTTAGTTCAAAATATCCATAGAAGAATTTGGGAGACACCAGGCCTTTGTTTTGTTAGATAACTGTAAATACTCATAGACTCTGCCCTTGTAATTTGGCCTTTTTGTTTCTTAACTATTAATAACATTATACTGTGTTGTTTCTGAATAGTCTGTTTGCAACTTCAATGATTTGAATAGAATGCTGATTTAGAACCACGTCTTCAACTCTTTTTGTTCAGTAAAAGCTCTGTGCAAATTATTTTATGTCATGAAATGAATTATTTAAGTCTTTCTCCTTAACAGTTTTTATTTCAGACATAACAGATTGCTTAATAGGCCCTTAGACTACATCTACAAGATAGGTTTATTGTGCCTTACATCTAAGTCTTGGCACATCACCCTAGTTAGATATTTTATTTTATATTTTCTTTATTTTCCCTTTCAAAACCCCAGTTATAAAAGAAGTCAGCTTCTTTAAAATCTAGAGGTTACTCAGTTTGGCGCAATAGGTCCCCCCTTAAAACTGAGTTTCCCATAGAGGACTATTACCTTGTCAATTTTTAGCATCAATAGTTTTTTCTTTCTTGGCGTGCCCGATGGGACCGTAAATGATATGCTTAAGCTTTAAGCAAGTACATAAGCCACCGACCTATCACAAGATCCCAAACAGTGAACAACCCTACTTTGTTGGTACCTCCATTAGGGTCAATACTAGCTAGAACCCATCACATAAATGTTCAAGTTCCTCCACCAGCCATGCTGCCTATCACTAACCAAAATTATGTGGATTGGGATGCCAGGATTTCCCTTGTTCCCCTAGTAGCACCTACCATTTCGGCCCCCATTCTAGTTTTTGCTCTCAAGTCTATCCCTAAATTCATCAGAGATGGCTCAAGAACACCATTTGAACATCTGCAAGATGTCGCAAATGTGTCTCTCATGCATAGAGTAATAGATGAAAACATAGCATTGAGGTTGCTCACAACTTCTTTCAGAGGAAAAGCATCAAATTGGTATCGCACTTTTCTGACTAACTCCATTAACACATGGGATTAGCTCAGAGACCCCGTTTTTGAGAGATTCTTGAGCGACAACGATAGATATTCTTAGTATCATTAGCTAGAGATTATCAAATGAGCTCCATATGAGGCCTTGGTCGACTTCAATGCTCAGTTCCACATAACTTGGAAAAGAATTCAGGCAGCAATTCACCCACCACTCAATCTGGCATTCATGTTTTACCTGAAGTCCATCAATGCAGATATCTCAATAATGATCCAGTCACTCAGTAGAGCCACTCTACCTAATGCATATAGCATCACAATTAAAGTAGAGAACAATCTGATCGACACTAGAAAGTTGTCACCTCAGCCCATCATGCCTATATTCCCCGAAATACTAGCTTCCGCCCAAGCAATGACATCTACCCAACTAGTTGCTACTCCACAATCTATGTACACATACACGAGCACACCACAAAACATCGCACCTGGTTCCTCAAAGGATGAGATGAGCAACATAAAGGAAATGTTGCGGGCTATGGCCAATGAGATAACTATCATCAAGCGCAAATAGGCCACTCCTCTGAAGCTGACCTATTAGAATTATTAGGGCGAAAGGCCATCTTACCAACATAACCATTTCCAAGGAGGCACTCACCCAAATCCTTAGGCACAAACAACAAATCAAATAGTACTGGTACCCACTTCATTGTAGAATACCAGCCTAAGATCTAATAGAGAGTTGACTGTGGGGCAAAAAAATTTTATTGATGATGGAAAACCCTGATGTTTTCCTTGCGGCGATTCACATATGCCCTGAAACTACCCACGTGGCAATCTACAATAGAAGGTAGCAGAGCAGCACAACCAAGGTGCAATGTCAGACAATGGGGGCTATGCATATACCTCCTCGCAAATGGAAAACATGGTACTCACCACTTAAATACAAGAAATATCTCTAGAACAAGAGACCAATATAGCTCCCGACTGCACCCTCTTCTCATGGATGGAAGGAGAGGAGGCAGTGTTCACATTCAAATCATCCACTTCTGAAACTATGTAGGTACAGTTTGATTGCAACACCCGTTCTGAAGGAAGGTTAGCGGGAAAAGGAGCCATCCCACAATTAGTTAGTCCATATCCAAAAATAACCCTCGACCATAGATCTAGTGCCTCCACAGCAGCATCGCAATGTTCACCACAAAAGGAGATCATGACAAAAAAAGCTAAAGATAAAAAGCCTCCAAGGCCACCCCCTTTTGATGTACTGGAACAGTTAAAAAAATCATCTGATAATGTTTCCCTGTGGGAAATCGTGGCCATACTAGAGCATAAAACATTGCTACAAAGGGCTCTCCAAGAAGACCCGATCACAGAACCAAAGGAGCAATCACTTCAAGGGAAGTCTACTAAGCAGCCACCATCAACCAAAGTTCTTACAAATACTACAAAAGAGGCCTATATTGAGAGTCAAGATGAAAATTCGATAGTCAAAGCTAGTGAAGGCAAACCAAATCCGAAACCATTTTTTTAACTCTTATTGTAGGAAAGAAGTTACTACATAACTCCATGATTGACTCCAGCACTAGCACCACAGTCATGCCTAGGAAAATAGTTGAAGCCCTAGGACTGAGCTACAAACCCTTGAATAAATGAGTCATGCAATTAGATGGAAATATGGTTATTACTGCGGGGATCACTAAGAACCTCCCATTAACTCTGTTTGCCTACCCAAATATCAATGTCAAATAGGATACCATAATTATTGATATTCTTCCAATATTCAGTTTACGATTGTCAAGATAATTCACTTCTAAACTAGGTGGGTACCTTTCCTTTGATTGGTCACACTTGATTATAAGGACCAAGCATGGAGCCAAAATGAAACTTGTATCTAAACCTCTACTTTCAAAACATGTTGTAGAGGAAGCTAAGACAATCTTTGAGTCCACTCACACTTCCATCACCAAGGAGGAAATGTACTACACAAAGCTTCTAGAAGATGAAGAAACCGCCAAAGATTGGGCTGAGCAAGAAGAAGTTCTCCTAAGTGAATTCATTGACAAAGACCCTTTCAACAATTATCATGACACTGGACTAGGAACCTATGCCATTTATGATGAAGACCAAGCCATCCCGAAGGTGAAATGAGCACATGAAGGTGTTCGAACAACAAGACTATGGCCACTGCACTTCAATGGTGCAAAATGAAAGATTAGTATGAAAATTGAAGTACACCTAACTTCCCCGAGTGGCGAAAAGACAATCAGACCTTTCTAAACCTGATTTTCCTATTTAAGCGATGAAGCTAAAATCGAATGCCTCATTATAGGTTCAAACCTGGTAGAAAAAATGGACATCAAGCACATGAAGCTATTCGAGCAATCTGAGCTAGTCATTAATCAGATTCATCATATCAATACTGCAAGAGATGTTTGTATGGGACCCCACAGAGATAAAGTCTGGGACCTAGTCAAGAGCTTTGAAAATTTCAATATTCAAGTTGTTCCTCAAGATCAGAATGATGGTATAATAGGCTTGGCCAAAACTAGATCCCAGTCCAAACCAATGCCCAACCCAATTCATAACCAATATTCTATGTGGATGATGAGCCGACCAACAACTCTAGATGTTGGTCAGAGCTAGCAAGTGTTTGACATCAATGAATATATCACCTTATTCAGTTCACAGTCAGATAAATCTATTGACTAACTCCAATCACGAGTCATCGAAACCAATGAAAAAAAGACATTCAACAAGGATTCCATAAGCTTATGAAAGTTTTGGTTAATCTCAAAACCCCTTTTATTCTGACAGTACAGGAAGCAAAAATAGGAAGTTTATAGCAAATGGAGGTGAATATGAAAATTTTCATGTTAGGGATGAGAGAAGGTTCAAAATCAGAAGGGATGCCCAAAATCAAGGAGAAGAGAGGCTCATCCCCCTTCTAAAAGGAAATGTTGAGGGAACAATAGCCTGGCCATATGATAACCTCAGAGGATATGATCCTAGCATCATCCAACCTATGATATATCTGAAAAGGGAAATCAAATCAACTTGCCTAAAGAATTCGGTGAACCTCAATATGGAAGCACTAATGGTGGAAAGGTTAGTAAGGCTAGTTCAGCCATGTTTTAACCTCTCAGTCGAGCCTAACATGTGGGTATGCAACCTAAAACTGGTCCAAAAGAAGAACAGAGGTATCCGCTTGTGTATTGATTTCTACAACTTAGACCAAGTGTCACTAAGAAAATATCACTTACTACCCTTCATGGTAATTCAGTACAGATAATACAAATCATTTAAAATAGAAATCCTAGAGGGAAAAGCAATTAGGGGATTCTCGTCAGGGGGATTCACCTTAAATTCTCTATAAAGCTCGTTTAGATAGTTCTACCATGTAAATATGTAATTAGCATGGTTTCTTTCTTTTATGTTCTTTTGTTTGTTCAGTTGGTCTTCCTAATCAATGATACAATAGAGATTTACAATTTGATACAGAGGATAACACATATACCAAAGGGACAAGAATATGCAGCAAAATAGAGTTTTAAAACATAAGCTACATTCTCATTCTATTTATATACTATGATAAGTACAATAGAAAAATGGCTCAAAGGCCATGCCTTTAAAAGTATATATTTATAGATTTTATATCATGAAAGCCTTTTCTGGGCTATATACAAAGAGACTAACAAAATTTTCAATCTTAAATTAACAAAAAGAAGGGGTTTTCAATCTCAAAGAGAAGCTTTAATTATGAGAACAGGCAACAACAACAATGGTATCCGGGTCCATGTCATTTCCAGTAGCAGTGGAGTTAGTGGCAGCATCTGAAACAACAATAGGTGATGGAGGAAATGCCAGGTTCCTAAAATTAGTATACCAGTCTATATTGTAGAATGACACCGCATTGTATATCCAAAACAGAAAGTGGCAAGCACAAGAAACCTTCTAGTGATGGAGTTCTCATGATTGAAGGCGAAAACTGCTCAATAACGATAACCATGGGATGACTGCATCCTCTTCAACAAATAGGTGAAGGTCGCTCACAGTCGGTATCCTGCCAAATGCAGCATGTGCCAACACCTCTCCAAGGCCATTCAGATACTTCTTTAGGAATATTTCTGTCACCAACCAGATGATAAGTGGCTTGGGGACTTGAATGTCGAGCAACAATGCCATGAAGTGAGAGATCACATTAGTATTCACCCTATACTTGTCCTTGTATTCAAGGCAGTCATGACCAAGGACCCATTTCATAGCTATGATGGCCAAAGAATGTTTATTCTTTGTCATCCTCTGCAGGTGCCTAGTTGAGATTTCTCCAAGAAAATCCATTTGTGGTTTATGAGAAGTTAGCATAATTGGGGTATCCATGGCGTCAGATACTATATGACTATTAGGTAGCAACGAATGGAAAACACCTAAGTCTGAACTCTATGCAATTGTTATGCAGACCACAATTACCAAATAAAAATCCAATTGCCTAGTGCTAGCTCTGCTAAGATTGTTAAGTATGATTTCATTACTTCCTAGGTGCCTATTTATAGGTGCAACAAGGAATAAGCATGAGGTTTTCTAGGTACCACCTCAAACATTGTGCCAAGGCTTGATTAAGACTCTCATCCAGTTGTGATTATAGGTATGATTTGATGCAGGCATGCTAATTAATTAGCACAAGCTATTGGCGGCATTCAACAATATCCTTTTCAGCTGAGCACTGAGGTGTCATCCTGCTAGGCGCTCCTCAGACCCCGAGAAAGGATGTAGATCTGTACAATTCTTATCACACACTTTGGCATGATCATTCTATTTGGGGTATTAATTTCCATAGCATATGATGCCTAGTCTACTGTCAAATTGTCAGCTCAATTTCCAAGGAAAATTGTGCCAAGAGTTGCAAGTTCCTAGGGTCATTATGAATCCTTGTCATTTCAAAATGACAAGTGGTTCACTTCACATAAACTGATAGGTTGGCAGTATATGCCAAATTTAATGCAGAAAATCCAACTGTCATCTACCACTCAAAGGAGGATAGAAAAGCTAAGTATTGCATGCGATTGTTTTTAAGTAGAAAGGTTTTTTGAATACAAGAACTATGCAAAGATTTTTCAAAGTGCAGAGTTGCAAAGAGACGCGAAGCAAATTTCAAAAGTTGGAGGAAAAATGGAATCTGTTCCGCCTAAAGTAACACATAACTCATAGATGAATGAACTAGGAAAAACGTCTAAAAGCTTGGTCAATGCGATAATCACCACACCAATGGTCAATATTTTTGAGGAACAAAGATCCTATGCTACGCCTGGAATTCCAGAAAAAACAGAATGGTCTCACACGCAGCCAACAAAGAAGGGTCCACTTAGAGGTTCTAACTTGGTAAAGGAGGAGTGGGATAACATCTATGACCTCAAGCTCAAAACTAACCCTAAGGGCCTTATGGAAGCTACTTTCACAAGGATGAAGAACTCCTTCGAAAATAAACTACCATTAAAGAAATGGCACTACGAACTTCCCTAATATATGGTCCCTTATGTGCACCACTGCCTAGAGATAATCCATGAAGGTTTTTCGCATTTCAATTCGGTGACTGGCACCATTGAATGAAGGAAGTTGAGATTCGTGCTAACTATGGAGGGTCTGAGGCACATGTTGTGCATTCCCAAGATGGGAACTAGAGAGCGACTGATGCAAAACTTCAACCAGAAAAGGGGTTCTGAATACTAGAAGGGTAGGAAACAAGCCCTTGAATTTTATAATGTAGAGACTAAAAGGCCCCATGATTGCAAGCAAATGCTAGGAAATCCAAATTGTCATGATGACTATTCACAGACAGACATGAAGGATGCCTTCTCCATGATGGCTTTTGTGTTTGTATTGGAAGATGATGAGATCGTATCTGAAGCATAGTTGGGCTTGGGTTTCCAACTCAGGAGGTAGAAGGAGCCTTTTTGGTATGATTTCACAGACATGATTATTAAAGATATGAAGAATATTGGTGAGTTCAATACTATGGGTAAGTTTAGGTATCCTTCTCTTCTTGCCTATATGTTTCTACACCAAAATCCTGATTTCTTGAAGGAAAAAATTGAGTTGTCAATATTCGATGAGAAAATACATTGGAAGCCAGTTTCAGTATCGACTCCCATCCTCTATTCCACCTATGATTATTATGCATTTTTGGAGAAATTCTTGAGTCCAATTTTGCATGACCTAAGCGAGGATGGTGACTACTATCGCATGTTGGGTGATCAGACTAGCTGGATGTGATCCCTATTCCCAAAGTGTGACTAGTTCCTCGGTGAAGATTTCACTTGTGTCTGAGTGCGTGGCTTTTATGAAGGGCCAATCCAACTACCTACATCCATCACTGATTGGGTATTAGCTCTTGAAGTCTTTTGAAAAATGTCTATTATGGACTGCAACTTTTGCTCCTATCCGAAGAAGAAAAGTAAGGTATTTTTTGATTTCCCTATGAGCTACAAAATAGTGATCATGGTAAAGAGGAAGTCTACCGAGCTACTAGAAGCTAAGCTAGAACAGCTTGGGTTGGTTTTCATTTGTGATAAATGGGACTACAACCTTGAGGATGAATTGGGCAACACATCTATTAAGGTAAAGCATAACCCTCAACCATATTAGGAAGCACAGAGAAATCTGCTTAAGGATGACAGCAGAATCTGGGTGAACTTGGTGCTCATGCCGATAGATAATCGGAGGCCGTCATGGCTCAGTTTCTACCTCATCAAGGGGAAGGTGGATAAAAATAAATACATAGGTACTACCCTCTAAAACAACTTGGAAAGGAAACAGGGCTGGAAACAAGAAAAGATTCAAGATTTCTAGATCTACCACCAAGATATCAATAACACCATTAAATCTTTCCAACATTCATCGGTGTTAAACATCGATGATAAATTTGATACCCTCTAGAACCATGAACATACAGATTCTAATGCAAGTGATGTGGAAGATCTTGACCTCGAGGATGCCCAACCACACTTCAACAAGGGAAAGCAAAAACAAAAAATGACGACACAACCTAGCATTGCTATTAGGGGTGTGCAAATGAATACTTCGTAATTAGGGTCTTCATAGTATCGACCAGTATCTATGGGAAACCTTGGAGCAACGTAACAATCGATGAAAGTGGTGGATTTGGAGAATCCTCCACCAAGGAAATGACATCACATTGATACCACTATCAAAGATAGTTTGTCGGAGGTTGCGATTGGTCAAGAGTTGAAAATGGATACAGTCGCTTAGGTATCTTTCTCTCCCTCTCTTCTCAGCTCACAGTCTCTTATTTCTTGCTCGGTCCCCACAACACCCATTTCTCTAGGTGTGAACCCATCTTTCTTTATCCCCTCTATGGTGGTTGTGGGAGGTTTCTCCCAGTTTTCTCATATCAGACACATGGCTTTCACTCTCCCTCAAGCTTCTCCATCAATGGTTGGGGCCCCTTCGACCACCCCATCTACCTCCTCATCTATATTAGAAACTTTTTCTCCCTTGGTGTTTGAAGTAGTCATCCTATTGTGTCATCTGAGTCAATTTCGACTCAACCTTTGTAGCAGTCAAAGCCCGGTGCACCCCATTTTCCACCACCATTCCCCATGAGCCCCTCCACACCTTCGTCACTAGGGATTTAGAATATTCCTCCCTTCTCTCCACTCATGGTTGCCCTTCTAAAGAAGAAATCATCCAAGGTCATCCGTCTCTCTTTTCCTTTCATTGTCCCTCTCGGTGCACCCTTTGTAGGCAAACAAATCATATCACCGGATCAAATTTTGTCTCAGAGAGATACAAAAAAGAAAGCTCAAGCTCTCTGACTCCAAAAACAAAAGGAAAAATATGCCAGGAGGCCAGCAAAGCCTAGAGTCCATACAATCTATAACGAGGCTCAACAATTGTTACATTTTGTGACCCTGCATCGAAATGTTGCCAAATCACAGGGAGAAATGCAACCCGATGACTACAATATTCATGCCATCAGACTGGACTTGCATGTTGTCCGACCATAGGAGAAAGTTGAGTTAATGGAAGAGACGCAACGGGTAGTGACTACTGACTTTCTTAAGTCTGGTCGTAAATTGAAAAAGATGGAGGATGAGCTGAAGGTTGTCAAGGGAAGGCTAGAAGTTGTGTTGGCCAAGGACAAAGCAAAGGAAGCTGAAAAGGTGCACCTCACACATAATATGCAGGTTGAGCAAGCTAGCTTGCAAAGGGAGCTCAATAAACTCCAATCCCAGGAGTCTGATCAGATAGCTGAACTATGGAAAAATAACTAATAATTATCTGATAGGTTGGCCTCGTCAGAGGAGGAATTTTAGTAAAATATCAAAGAATTGCAACAACTGTGTGCTCATCTGGAGCAAATGGTATGAGAGAGGGAGGAAAATCAAGCAAGCACAAAGGCTCAATTCCAATAAGACCTCCAAAAGTCCAGGCTTTGCTTGGAGAAATAATCTGCAACCCGAAACCAGGCCAAGGAAAAGTGGTTGGCCACACAAAAGGACATGCAGGAGAAGCTCTCTTCCACCACAGAATAAATTATTGGGCTAATGCAAGAGATTGGGACAAAGGATGCAGAGATTAATCTCTTGAAGAAGATCATTTAAAATCCTACTCCACAATCGAACCTTTGCTTAGTAGCCCAAGAACTGTATGCTTCCTACTAGGAGACAGTTAAAGCTTTATGTCTGACTCTCCAGCCCTCACTTGAATTCATGCCATAGGTGACAAATTTATGCAGGGAGGTTCACAGTACAATCGAGCAATTCCCACAATTCATAAGGGAAAAGATTCCTGAAGTGGAAAAGTTGCTAGGAAAGCTATAATTGTGCCAAGTGAGGATCTGGTTCAAGCATGGATTGAGATCCGGAGGTCAACAACTATGATCACAAGAGATTTTATCCACTGCCATGAGGCCACCCTTTAGGCTCAATAATGTTTAATCACATTGGGGAAAACTATGGACAACATACGGGCAAGGTTCTCCCAACTAACCTAGATAGGCTTTCCCTCTCCATTTCTTTCTGATGAATCGGTAGCTACCATAGAGAAAATTTCAGCCAAAATTGAGGAGAAGAAGCAGGATTTATTAGTTTTTCAGAGCTTTAGCCAACCTCCTATTACTGAGGACTTTGAGGGTGTAACTCATCAGATCTCATGGTTAATTTTTCAGCTCGAGGTCGAGTCAGGGATATCTGTAAAGCTTCCTTTTAAGGAAATGATTGATCTACACTAGGTGCACTGGATTCTGCACACCATATCAACACCTTCCAAGGCTGACTGGCTACCCTTGTAGGTTGCCCTTTCTAGGCTCTAACTCTGATGCTCAATGAATAAGGCTCTAGACATGAAACCATAAAATTATGGGTTCATTGTTCCGCAAGCGAAACGCCCCTGTTAGTTGCTAAAAGTTGTGGATATTTATATACCCCCATGCTCCCTTCGAGTTGATTTTGATGATTTTCTCGATTTTTGACCACCACGTGTCACCGAATTTCTCACCAAAGGAATGCCTCCCTTCCTTTCTCTTTCGAGCCCCAACTTGCTCCCATGTGTCAATGAATTGAGCGTGTGGAGCCTGTTTCCATGTAACTCTCTTTCGAGCCCAAAATTCCTACCACGTAGCCTTTTCCTGTACAAGCTTTGAGCAGGCCTCTCAAGCAATGCCAATAACAAAGAATGCTGCTACATGTCTTCCCATCACAAGATCTCATCGAATGACGGGGAGGACAAACTATGGACTATGATATTCCACCATGTATTCCTTTGGTGTGGCTAAATAAAATAGAGGAGTGATGTGAATGCCAAGCTGCCATAATATGCCACGTGTTCTAACTTCTTGCACTAAAAGGAAACACTTGTTTACACAAGATAATCCGAGACCACTACCATCATTTGCAGGGTATGCCACTGGCCAGTGAGTGACTGGGTTCATGCTTGAGAATCTTTTTGTTACAAAAAACCATGATGAATCATTACTGCAAGCATTATGATTCATGATGAGAAATCAAGCTCTCAAGTGGTGGATTCCCTTAGCTATATATACTACTTCTTTCAAGGAGAATATATATATAGGGAGATAGGGAAGAAAACCATTATTTTTAGTTTGAAGTATCTGTAGAAGAATTTGGGAGACACTAGACCTTCGTTTTGATAGATAACTATAAAGACTCACAGACTGTGCCCTTGCAATTTGGCCTTTCTATTTCCTAACTATTGATAACATTATACTTTGTTATTTTTGAATAGTTTGTTTGCAAATTCAATGATTTGAATAGAATACTGATTTAGAACCATGTCTTCGACTCTTTCTTTTCAGTAAAAGCTCTATGCAAATTATTTTATGTCATGAAATGAATTATTCAGGTATTTCTCTTTAACATTTTTAATTTCAAACATAACAGATTGCTTAATAGGCCCTTAGACCGCATCTACAAGATAGGTCTATTGTGCCTTACATCTAAGTCTTGGTGCATCACCCTAGTTAGATATTTTATTTTATATTTGCTTCATTTTCCCATTCAAAACCCTAGTTATAGAAGAAGTCAGCTTATTTAAAATCCAGAGGTCACTTAGTTTGGTGCAATAGGTCCCCCCATAAAATTGAGTTTCCCACAGAGGACTGTTACTTTGTCAATTTTTGGCATCAACAATAAACAAAATCATTAAACATAAAAGATAGAACATAAGACATGAATACAAAGATTTACATTGGGAAACCCTTTTAGGTAAAAAACCCCACACTCCAAAATACATAGATTCATTGTATTATTTAGTAAAAACATAAATAGTTACAATACGATGTAGGATCTAAGCTTCTACATGGAGATTTACATCCTATTCCATCTAGAGATAGTCCAATAGCATAACCCCTCTCAAAATCGGTCTCTCCTCTCTTTGTACTACTACATTACATATAAAATTCACAAGAATATTAGGAGAACCAATGCTTCAACTTCCATAACTGACAAATAGCCACAACAACTTAACCATCAATACTTTCTCCCACTGTCAAAGTCATATTGGAGTGTCAGGGAGATCCAAAGCCACGTCCCTCCAAAATCTTATCATCACACCAATATGCGTATTGCTTATTGTTGTTACCTCATACTATCGAGAGTTCAAGAGGATGACATAACACCTCCCTCTGACGCAAAGAGATATTTCAGATAAAGCTTATAGCATTTGACCAAGTGGTCCCCATCACCTATGTGGCATCCATGTCACAACCGTACAACTGATATAACTCTCCAGGCAGATTGATCCCACCTTAATAGTGCACAATGGTTCCACTCCATCGGTGCATTGAGGGGACTATAGTCTATGTCCCGGTGATGTTCTCCACTCCTACCAACAAGATTCCCCAACCTCTCATCGGATGTCAAGGGGACAATATTCAAGGTCCCAAAGATAACAACAAGTCACCTCGATGCAGCCTCATCGGAGTATCAAGGGGAATACTTAGGGACTCCCTTTTACATATACATGTATCGCTAATGATGCTTCTCCTTATTTCCAATGCAACACCAAAGAATGAAGTCCTTTCACGGGTCAAGACTTGGGGTTTCTCAATACCCAATATCACAGACGCGACTAGTAAAGCATACAATGGAACTTCAAAGTCCAATTGCCAACACTTTTCAACTTTTCTAAGACTTTGTGACTACATTCGGTAAGTGATAAGCCTGAAGCCCAATTCTTGATTAATTGAAAAACTTCTAAGGATTTTACCATGTATTTGGTAAGCGACAAGCCTGAAGTACGAACTCCGAAACTACAAAACTTCTAAGTGTTTTCTTGATTTTAGAGAGCCTTAACTAATAATTTTGAGACACCTTTTTCTCAACAAAGTGTAAAATGGGAATAGCTAAATAAATATTTTATTTACTTTATAATTAAAAAGATCAAGATTAAGGCTACAAGGATGACCTCATAACTATAGACATGACCCAGGACAAACATCCAAGGAGGATTGATATTTGATTGGATTAAATTATGGATTAAAATTTATTCATCATCAAAATCAAATAGATAACATAATAAAATTGGTATTATGTTAACATAAGAATAAGGATAAGAAATAAGAAAAATTCTAGGTACATTGGCCCAATTTTACACAAAAATATGTCATTTGTAGCTTTAAAAATGCATTAAGATATTAACCCAGAATAGGCACAAACTAATTGGGGAAATTCATTGAAGATGTATTTTTTCACCATTCCATTTTGTGCCTACTTTGAGATGCATGTGAATCTCTTAAGTATGAGTCATGTATCTCTAAGTATGTAGCATAATCAAACATGTATTAATTAAATGAAATGGACTATAAACATGTAGTCCTTGAAGGATAAAGATTCTCCATCAAAGTTCATTTGTTTTGCATACATTCTCCCTTGAATTTACATATATGGGACAAAATATTCCCTTAGTATTTTCTATCTTACTTGATAAATCAAATATAAAAATGAGAACATTAGTGATCGTGTATGTCTCCCCTTTAATTATATACCTCAATAGGGTTCAATTGAAGGAATAGTTTTTTAGATAGATCAATTAGAAAAATGAACAAAATAAATTGACATAGCATCATGAGATAATCATAATAATAATCATGTGATAAATCAATGATAAATTATAAGTATATAAGCATAAATAATTATCATGAGAATCATAGTAATGGAGTGGAGATAAAGTCAAGGATAATACTCCAACACGGGTAAAATAATGGTGATGCAAACCCTTAGCAACCATAAAATTGTAAAAATAAAATAAAAAGGAATAAAAGGTAGGACTAGTGACAAAGGGCCTAACAATGGTATGAATCCTAACAAGATTAATATGATCAATATGATAGATAGGATCAATCGGTTGCTACATAAATTAAGGAATCAATGAATAAATAGACACAAACATCTTCATGAATGACTCCAAGAACACCACACACAATGAAGAAGGTGTTGATATGCTCATTTTTTATAACTTTTCCATCGACACTAAACTTATGCAAAATCTTTCTAGATCTTGTAGGAAAATCTCTACTCCCAATATGAGTGGCTAAGCCATAGCTCTTGGGGTATGTTTGACTTAAAATTAATCCCTATTTAGGTGATATCATTCCATGCAATACCAAAGCTTGTAAAATTGGAGACTACAAAATAGTTCTAGTAGGTGATGTGGACCTTCTTGTAGATTTGACCTTTCTTCTTGAAGAGGGAGATGCTATGAAAAAAACTTTTTGCAAATATTTTAATTCTAGATCAATAATACCTTTAATTCTATCTCCTCTTGTGTATATTTTACTAGCTAGTGTGTTTTGCTAAGGTGGATAATTGTGAGGGAATCTTGTAGGTGGGTTACCTTGTATTTGTCAGCCTTGATTTTATCTTCTTTGCCTAGGTCATACACTAATTATTTGTACTACAACCAATTGGTCTCCTAGAAAAATCCTTCTAATATCTTCTCCTAATTATTCTTCATGCTCTAACATTTTATTAACTTACAAAAATTGATGTCCACTTCAATGAATCACCAGGCTAGAGTAGTCAACTAAGAGATAATATCTTCTTTTGTTGCATGCACCCAATCAAAATTTGGTTGCACAACTAGAATTTTGTTATGATGTGGCAACACCATACTTAATCATCAAGAAAGAAATTGGTTTCATAAAAAGAAGGCATCCATAACAACTTGTTCTTTCTCGTTTGATCCTCACTATAGTCACCAAAAATGTGTTGGTATGTGGATTTGACACTTGAAATGATATTTGACTCATCTAATGGAAAGTGGAAAAAATGCTCCAAAAGTTGGAGAGATTGTGTTTGATGTGGTAATATTCCTCTGCACTTGAGATGGGAAGCTCCCTCATATGTTATTTTTGGATGTGATTTTAACCAAAAAGTACCTAAAGGAATGAAAAAAATTTAATGATAAAGTAACTCTCAATAAAAAAAGATACCAATATTAATCGAGAGTTTCACAAAAATACTTAATATTGAAATAATTCCATCATGAGGATTAAAGACTACACATATAAGAAACCCAATGATGAACATATATCAAGTCCAAACACATCCAGTTCTAGATACTAAGAAATGAATATGTTTGAAAGAAACTTATTGAGATCTGACTATCACTTTCACAAAATTATAAAGGTTATTATCAACACATAACATATGAAAGGTTAATAAAAAAAAGAAGGAAACATCATGGATGCACCTCCAAAATTATTTTCCATTGCAATTTAGAATTATACAACTCTAAAATTCCTTATGTTAAACCCGTGAGAACCAAAATTCCTTTACAATTATTAGTCTTATATTTATAGACTCTTTTTTGGTAACTGCCTTCTAACCAAATTGTAACCGCTTTGGTAACTACTTTCACAAATTATGAAAAGAAAAATAAGATTTATTAAAGTTAGAAATTTCTTATCTTTTTTGCAAATAAAGCTTATTTTCTAGCCTATTACAAAATGATTAAAGTCACTTTTACAAAATAATTCACTAAAACATAACTAGTGAACATTGACCTATAATTACAAGAAATAAATTACACAAATCAGCTCATTGATAATTTCAACTTCATTTATCTACACTACCTTTGATGTCTTTTGAAGAAGTGTTTTGAGTTGCACCTTGCTTTTGTTGAAGAGAATATTTTTCCTTGAATTTTCTAATTGAATTGACAACTAAGGATATGAATTTAATTTTAGGAGTGATTACATTAACCGTTCTCAAATTCCAAGTGGTGTGAATCCTTTTGAATATCCTCCATAATTTGATAATAACTGGATAAGTGATCACTACTTGCATCAAGAGTAACAAAAATGGTACTTAAACTTTTCATTACATCCACACTGAAACCTTTTTGTTAAATAAATCTACATTAATCATATTCTCAAAGCTACCTTGTATGACCTGGGAATCCATATTCTAAATCTCATCCCTTATCAATGCATTTGTGATAATTACTAATAGTTCATCTAAAATCTTCACTTTTATTTATTCACAAGTTGTCAACAATTTTTCCTACTCTACCAAAACTTGACTAATATTGATGAGTTTCCATTCTATACTCAAAAGCCACATGTTAGATTTATTTTATTCTACACTTGAGAAAATATTTTGGGTAATTAAAACATCAATATGCATTTTGATCATTTCCTCAATATCTCTTAGAATTCCTTGCCAAACCACCTCTTCTTCCTTGATGTTTTTCAACTCCTTTGTAATTTCTTGTTTCTTAACATCAACTTTTTCATGAACTTATTTGGCTTTACCAATAAATTCTAAGGCATTTTATTTCATTTGTTCCACCCATTTTTTAGTCACTTTCCCATATGACTAATATTTATGCATGCTTTCCATGACTTCCTTCTAAATCATTTCTCCAAGAATGAGAACTATTAAGATAGGAGTTACATCTAAGGGTAGAGTAAATGCGTCCACTATAGACTTGAGACATGATGTTAATTCTTGGACTTGTTTGAGTTGATCCTTTGAATGTTTCTCCTTCTCCATCCTTTGTATTAATTTCGCTACAAATACCTGAAAATTTATTAATATCGTCATTGTGTAAGGGGGAAATCGAGGGTGTCAAATGAGATAAATGAAATGAATTGAAGCTAATCTAACTCAAAAAAAAATCAAGATTTATGCCCATTACTCATGAAATAAAGGATACAAGAACAATGAATTCAAGAAAAGAACATGAAACAAAACAAGAACAAATGAATTCACTAAGCTATATCGTTACCCATCTCGTGTCAGAGTGTGTTCACGAAGATGTTCCAGGTTGTTCGTATCAATGAAAAGCATCCATTATGCATGCAAAATCTTGAAGAACATGTGTGTGTTGATCGAAGATGTGTGTAAGAAGATGTCAAAAATTCAATTAAGGTTTTGAAATTACTTCATTCTGCAAATGATGTTGATTCTCTGATCCTTTTTGAGAGGAAAGAGGTTTGTTAAATAGAATTTGTGTTTCAAAATAAACACTCAAGATCGTGTAGTAGAATATATTGATCAGCGGTTTAAAGATGTTGAGAGGAAATAGACAAGAATAATCAGTGCAAATAGATTATGTAATTAGTGTGACTAAAAAATAGATTTTGAGTGTTCAATGGGATTGAGGGAACATATTGATTAATCTGTGGAATTGAAGAAATAATGTGGAGCAATCTGTGAAATTGATGAAATAAATTTGAGCCTTTAGTGGTATTGAAGAATAGATTGGTCTGTCAAGACATTAGTACAAAAACAATAATATATGACTGAAAAAACTACTAAAAAGTGCTTATAAATGACTAAACATGGTCACATGACCGTTAGTAGTTTATTGCTAGTCATTTATAATCTGACCTGATTGATGACTAAACCATTTTTAGTCATTTATTGGTTGTTTTGATTAATCGATTTGGTAGTATATTTATTCATAGATTTAGTCATTGATTGTTGTAATCTGGTCACTAATTTAGTCATTTTTTACTCACTGATATATTTAGTCATTGATTGTTGTAATCTGGCCACTTATTTAGTCATTTTTTATTCACTAATATATTTATTCATTGATTTTTGTTAACTGGTCACTTATTTAGTCATTTTTATTCACCGATTTCACTAGTCATATATTAAGTCATATTTATTTATTGTTCTCTGATTTCTATCAATTGGTAGTATATTTTGTAAATTTAATTATTAATTAATATTAAATAGAAGTATATTTAGTCATTTTAATTTACTGATATTTTAATATTTAAACATAAAACACAAAAATACACATCAATCATTAATTGCACACAATAAGGTAGCCATTGAGAAGGAAAAATTGGTGAACTTTATTAATAAAAGAAAGGTGTTCTAGTTACAACTTATAAATAGAGTATTACAATTTTTGTTTTCAGTTACAATACTGAAAATCTGAGTTACAATGCACAAAAATGACTACAAGAAAGAAAATTCTCCAAAAATCTTATGCAATGATGGAAATGCATGCTTGGAACCCTTTAATGCGAGCACATGCCCCTTTCATCTCTTAAAACTTCTACAACATGGGAAATCTTCCTAGATAAAGTTGTAACATGTAGAATCCAAGAAGGAGAGTGTTGATCATGTACCATATATGAAGCTCTCTCCTTCAATGTAGTCAAGAATAACCCTAGAATATTTCCTCCTTTATATGCAACATGCCATTTGATATGAGAAACAAGGTATTGCCTTTTTTTCCATGAATGAAGTTGTGCCTCAATATAACCAAAAAAATTACTATTAGTCTCAATTTAGAAAGAATAAATGTGCATTGCATATTGCAAGTTTACAAAAGTAAGTCCAAACATAGCAAAAATATAAATCAATTAGAAAACTACAACCTTGTCAACAAATGCCTTAAATAGAGTGTTCAACATAGGCCTGAAATATGCATATTGAACCCTTGATTTTAGAACCTTGTTCAAAATTTAAGAAAGGTGATACGCTCAGATTATAGAATGAAGTTGACATTATAGAATGAAATCTATCAACACTAACCAGACTAGAACAACATTATCAATAGAAATTTCTTGGAAACCAAGCCCAAGAATGTCATCAAACTTAGACAACAAAAATGTCAACCCTAGTTCATGTGTTGCCTCAGTAAAGACCTACACCATGAAAGAATCCATTTATACATAAATTCTGAATTAAGTTGATGAGAAAAGATCTTTGATATCCAACTAGGAAGCCTTAACATCCAAAAATTACTAAATGGATGTTTCACCACAAGTTTCCCAACTATGACATCATCTTTACTTAAGAAATTGGATATTGATCCACTACCATACTAGATCTCACAAGATTCTCCTTCACAAACAACAAATGGTATATATTAATTGTTTAGAAACTTCCTTAATATTCCCATGTAAGACTAAACTAAGTGAGGTTGAAGGTTTCAAGTAGAGTACCATCTTCTTGGTATGTGCTTGACTTTTATCATGACTTGTATCTTGAATGAAAATAGCAAGCTAGTTGCATTGTAAAATCATTGTTAGAAAAATAACCACCAAATCCTCTTTAATTAAAATAATCCTTCCAAATATTTCAAGACAAGATATTTCAGTTAATTTCTAAGAGGGCTAATTTCACTATCCAAACATCCATCAATCTATTTATTGTATATAATTTCCCATAATTCAAAATTTAAATGTAATGAAACTAACCATAATTGCCAAATATTTGACACCAAAATGTAGTACAAAATGAATTGTTTGAAAAAAAATGTGTTTTGTTAAACCAGACATACCTTTATATATTGATTTAAATAACAAGGAAATATCAAACTGGAGACAACAAGATAAAATTCATTAATTCACTTCAACAAAAAATTGAAACTAGAATTCGACCACCAATTATAACTTTTTTTTATTGATATTCAAAAAGATTTTATAATACATTTCAAAAAAATTTCTTGACTTGTCAAAATGTGTCTTTTCAGTTACCCACTTTTAACATATTTCAAAGTCTTAATTATCGTTGTTTATATAGGATTACATAAAAGCAATGAAAGATGGAAAATGAAAATAAATTATCATATTTTGAAGTCCAGAGCACTCACAAGATACAAAATTCGATTAATCATCATAAGGTACCTGTGATCATTTAGATCTAGCAAGGTCCTCTCTCCATGATAGTATCTGCAAGGCTTGGTACTTCACTGCAAGGCCTATTCTTCGAGGGGAGCTAGATATGTCTACTCCCATTGGTACACTATGTAATCATGAGGCCATTTGTACTCTTGGATATTTTTTGTGTTGGCCATTGACTCTTCCATCTATTTTTTAATAACCATTTTCCATTCATGATGAATTTTGAGTATCCAAAATCTAGTGTAATTATTCCATCCAAGGTTAAATTAAGGTAGTGAAGGTTTATCTCACCATCCATCTATAAATGAATGAGGTAGTTGGGAACAATTTTGCTAAACTCATCTATCCAATCCTTGGAAACTTTCAGTTCACCATCATCCCTTAGTATCTTAGGCACAAACCATTGCTTTAGTGTGTGAAATGAATCCATTCTTGCCTTGATCTTTTGTTCTTCTATAGATATGTATTATAATTCATCCACGACCATTTAGACCATTTTATTAGTAGGCTTTAAAACTACGGGGGCCTCAACACTCCTTTGTAAAATTCTGCACAAAGTTATTAAGGTGTGATGTAAACATTTCCATTTCTTGAATAAGGGATCCAATATAGGTACATGGAACTTTATTTGATCAACTACTAGTGACAAGGAGACATAACATTCATACACATTTTCCAAATTTTCCACAATTTTTTTAACCCTATGCTCCAAGATCTTTTCCAATACCATGAGGGTTTGTCTCTTTTCTCCTTCCTTTGTTTCTTCATAAGTCTTTTTCAAATTCTCGATTTCTTGTTTTAGAAAATTTACTTGTTCAACATTGATTACACCGATATCAGTCTAGATGGTAGGGGGTTGGTATAATTTTAATTTCGTGCTTTGGGAAGGACTTTCTCCCTTCAACTGCTCTTTCAATATCACGTTTTCTATGAATAAACTATCCACTTCATCATTCAGATCAATCTATGCTTTCTCATATTTTGTCAATCTAAGCTCCATACCTTTAACCACAAGCCTATTAAACATTGTTGAGTGCATTGTCATTGTAGATGCCTCCAAATCTTAAGTGTCTTTACCATGGTAGTCCCTCTCATTTCTTGTACAACATCAAGAAACATTGGATTTTTTGTTCTTTTTTTCTTTTTCTAAAAGGCTAGGGTTTCAATTCTTGGATTGTAACCTGTGCCACTCATTCCCTCATCTAAATTGAATTCAAAAAACAACATGGGATCATCTTGGCTTCTTACTTGATCCAATAAGTATCTTTTTTAACTCCATCCCAAGAATAATTAGTACATTGCTTTCTAAGACCAATTTTTTTGCTTCTTGGGGGCTAACAATAATTCAATTAATCCCAAGTTCTTCAAAATCTTGGGAAACAATATGGTCATGTTGTGACTCCTCAGTGCCCATCTTATTAATTGGGAGTCCCTCCTCAAATTCTTTCATTTTCATCTTAATCCAAAAATCCTTAAACTCGAGAGTTCAAATAAAGCCACCATCTTTAATAAATTTAAGGGTAGAAATCACCCTTTCATAATCATTCACTTCTTGATCATTATGCCCATCTACATCCACTATTTCTTATAGTTTGTGAGAATAAGTTGCAAGCTTAGGTGATGGCTAATCAATTTCATCATCTTTAAAATTCAAAAGTACATCGGCTAAGTCTTCAGTATCCCCTACTCCTTCACTTATTTCATATGCTAATAAGGGGGCCACTCCATGTGTCTTCTACCTTTTAGGACTTAGTTTCTTAGGGGATGCTTCTAATTGTATTGTGGAAATATTTGGTAGGGGCTCTATGATTACAATACCACTTGTTTTGATAGGAAAATTGGAGGGTTTTGAAGACTGGCCCTGAGGTTTCTTTTCTGGTTCAACATATAATCTTTCAAAGTTGTCAATTATTACGTTCATCCTTTTGATAGCATCCTTTTCTTCAACATAGAATCCTTGGAATCCAGTGTCCCTTTTCTTCTTCTCATCCTCAAGCCTCTTTATGATTTCCCACTTCCTCTTCCTCTGAAAAACTTCATAAGGTGTTAAGAAATCTCTTATTACATCTTCTTCGTAATCAATTACATGGGTAATCCCAGCTCTAGTGAGAAGTATTTGCTTTATAAAATTAATATGCCCTTCAAGATCAAAGACCCTTTCTCCTCATGACTTCAATGAATACATCATCTTAAAATACTTATGTAGTTCTTCAAGAGTGTCAAACCCTATGGATAGCTCCTCACATTCATTTAGGTTAGGGAGGAATGTCCCCCTTTTTTGTCTTTTCATAACATCCTGCTCCATCCATAACATTTGCCACATAAATTCTAAAAATGAAATTCGAATAGAATTTTTTTTAGGTAAAACATGTGGGGCTTGAGGACACCCATAGACCCTTATTATTGCTTGGTTTGCTAAGAAGAACCATTCATCAAAATTGTGAGTGTGTCCTTGCTCTGGCTTCAATGCTAAAGGTCTTAATACTTGCATGACTTTATCAAGAAATCTTGGTAAAATATGAACAAGAGTGGCCATGACCTTTATTACGAAATCATCATGAAATATTACATAATCACTATTTTTACATCTACTATCCTAGATGCAACACTAGTTTTGTATAAGAAACATATTCCATTCCTTATCAGTCATTCCCAAACGAATTCTTTTAGAAAATATTTTTCTTTTTTGATACAATATTAAATGAAACAACAAAGAGTATTTCCTGAAAGTGATGGGAGCTAAGTTCTCTCTTGGAAAAATCCCTCATTTAGCCCTTTCTCAATTTTAGTAGAAAACTCATACTCAATGTTCACTTCAAGATTTTGTATCCTCATTGTCATCATCATGAGCTAGATTAGCATATCCTCTTCATCATCTATTCCAAGCACTTGGCACAAAGAAAAATAAGTTCTTTTGAAATATACTTAGAAGTCTTCTATGGAAAATGGATCAATTTGGGAGGGGGAGATAGATATCCTCCTATTATTTACACCCCTTTTCATGTGTAAAGTAAGTTCATCACTCCTGTGGTTTTTCTCAATCTCCTATAATCCTCCTCACTTTTTTCCAAGTCGATCTTAGTGATAGCTTGCTTGTTTAACATAAAACACTTTGTAATTGCTTCTTTAGTTAGTACCACTAATGGTGAACTATTTGGTATTCTTATAGTCCTGGCAGCGAGGTGATAATATTGTGCCAATACTCTAATAAACTCAACATCTATGAAGACATTTAGGACTATCAATTTGGCCAAATCTAAGGTCCAAGGATTCAAAACTGGAATCTTGTCAACCCTTTTTTCATAGAAGTACCAAAATAGATCCCACCCTGAGATAGGGATAATTGGGTCTCTACATCCATGGTTTGTATCTTTAAACACCTTTTTGAATCCTTTGTCTACAAAATTAGGTAACACATCTAAAATGGATTGTTGTAGGGACCTCTTGTTTAATTTAGAAACTATGGACTCTTCCTTTTTACTCACAAGCTGACTTCTTTTGGGTGGCATGATGAAGAATTTACTCCTACTTGATTTCTTTTAAGTGTCTACTTGTAGGAGAAAATTCAGTTCTTATACACTTGCTAGAGAGGGTTTCCATGAACTTACCCAGTGAAATAATAGTTGTAGTCTTCCCCCTTGAACTCTCTTGCCTCTGGTATGCTAAGTTGTGTGAATGATTGAAAAAATGTCCTTGAGTCCCAAGTAATATTTTCTACTGAGCTCATTCACCTCACTATTAATGTTAATTTGTGCAAAATACCTCATAATCTATCCATATTTCAAGTTTGAATACATGCCTTTTATCTTGGGAAATCCAACAGCTCATGTTTAGAGGTGTAATCATTTCCATTGATGATTTAAATGCTTTGAAATATTGTACTATAGTACTACTCTATCATATCAAGACCATTGTGGGGTAGTAGTATGGTAGGGTTAGCAATATCGCCACCCCACACACACCCCTTTGGAATCTCATGGGATGGAGGTTTAATTCTAGTGGTTGAGTGATTGTTCACCACCATACCACTCTATCATATCAAGACCATTGTAGGGTAGCAATATTGTAGGGTTAGCCATACCGCCACCCCATGCACACCCCTTTGGACTCCTACAAGCCATTAGGTTAATTCTAGATATTGACTGGTTGTTCATTGCCATACAATAGTGTCACTATTTACCTTTGCAGGGTTGCAGTTTACTTTAGTTGTTAACATTTTCTCACCACCACCTCACACTATTTATATTTGGTTTTTGCAGTATTGCGCTACGCATTTGTACATTGACCTATATGTCCCACCATCCTGCACATACCTCTATTGACTATTGCGGTAGTGTGGTATTGGATTTTATTATTAATGCAATATTTTAGATATTATTTTATTGAAAAGATTGAATTTTTTTCTAATTTTGTAGTTTCTCAGTTTTAGTTTTCAGTATCAGTCAAACCTAAGAGATCATTTCTTTTTTTGTAATGAGGAGTCTTAGTTCACCTGATGTTAAGATATGTATATGTATTATTAAATCATAGATTTTCATTAGATGTTTGCATCTAGAAAACATATAGGACATATAAGAAATTTTACTCGAACTAAACAAAATTAATTTCAAAATTTCAACCAAAGTAATAATACTAAGAAGAATTATTGAATCTAACTTTAAATGCACTTCAAATTAGCAATGGACATCTTAGGTTTTGTATAAAATGTACCAACAAAATAATGATAATTACATTCAGAAATGTATCAGTAAAAAAATAGTGAATGAGCATACCTATACTCATATATTTATTACATCCAATAGTAAATTACACCATACATATAACCAAAGTTTAGGTGACAAGCTAACCTCTTAAGGTGACAAAACATCATCATAATCACCTGCGTTTCCAGCAAGATCAGAATCCTGATCACTCATGCCTGCATCTGCTTGATTTTATTCCTCATCCTCATTTGTGACATGCAATGCATTATCCCTCCCAATATCTTTATTGGTAATGAAAATGATCTCTTCTTCAAACACTCCATCATCATCTTCATCTACTTCTTCGAATGTTTCTTTTAAATTAACATATTTCCCATTAGGCATTATATCAACAACTTCCATGAATTTTCATTTTGAACGAGACTCTGTTTGAATGACATAGGACCATCCTAGGCTTCTTACATCATCAATTATAAATGATTGGTTAATTTGAAGAGGGGAAAGATATGGCTCATTTGTATTTGATAAAAAATGTCTTGTATTTGTGCATACAAATTCATACTCATCAAATTGTTCTATGGATGGTCGAATCCAATTACATTTTAATAATATAGGACTATTTTCACCATAGTCCACTTGAATAATTTCTTGGATCAATCCAACATAAAATTTCTTCTCAATTTTGTGAAGAAATTCAGCAACAACACAAACATAATTTTTCTTTCCTTTGTCTTTTTCTTCCACTCTTAAATGACTACCATAGGCCTGCATTCCACTGAAACACATAGCCCATAAATGTGGAGATTGTGAAAGCTCACTTTCCTATGTTGCTATATCTTGACCTTCTTTTGCATCACTGACTGCATTAGCAATCCATTCTTCAAATTTTGGAAAAGAATCACCTCCAATCAAATCAGCATGATGTCTATGCTTTTGAGGTCGATGTTGCATCCAAGCTTGATTTTCTTCTTCATATTTTCTACATAGAATATTAGCATACAAATAGTAAGATTAATAATATAAATATGTAAATACAATTAAGTAAATAAATTATTGTATAATTTTTTTTTACCTATGCCACTTATTGAACGAAGATGTGTTTTGAAGAATATAGGCATGTATCACACTTCCTTCTTGATGTGATAGCTTAAAGCGACATCCATTGCCTTCAAATATTAAACCTACAACTCTCTCTTCTTCATCATCATCCCATACTGTGCCAATTGAAATTTCTAAAATCCTTCATATATTTTGTAGAAAATCCCATGGTCTTTTGCATTGAATATCCCTTAGACATTTTTCCTTTCAATTTTTCCTAGTACGAATATTTTTTTTCAAAACCTTCATATATCATTCTATAGGGTACATCCATCTCGTTCTTACTGGGCCACAATGCTCTAGTTCATATTCTAGATGTATTAACAGATGCATAGAAATGTTAAATATTGCTGGTGGGAATTCTTGTTCCAATAGACAAAGGACTTCAAAAACCTCCTCCCTCAAACTATCAAAGTTCAAAGCATCTAATACATGTAAAATCATTCTCTTTAATATTAGGCCCAACCTTATAACTGCCAATCTTGGCCCCTTTTCCAAACTTAATATATTTACCATAGTAGGTAATATATTCTCCATTATGACATGATAGTCATGGGTCTTGAGGCCTCTTAAGCCATTAATGTCAGATTGGCTTGTAATACTACTTACATATCCAGTGGGAAAATGAGCTTGAGACATCAACTGTAAGAATTATCCATGTTGTTCCTTTGTCCAGACATAAGGAGCACTCGGTTTTCTATATTTTTCATCATCATATTTTTCAACCCAAAGATTTCAATGAATCTTTAGTTGTCTAAAGTCTTCACGTGATGAAATAGTATCAAAAGAACTAAAAAGAGTTTCTATAATAGCATAGGCTATATTTTTCTCAATATGCATAAAGTCAACAATATGTCTAATGGCTATATCCTTAAAGTATGGCAACTTATAGAATATGCACAACCTTTTTACATTGCTTTCATTACGTGGATCATATCTACTACCAACAATCCCATCATTTTTAATAAATGACATTCTTTTTTGTCCATTCTCAACAATTTAATCACCTATTATTAGCAATGGTCCTTCACAATTCTCTTCTTGACCATTGAACCATGTTTTTTGTTGACAATATGGATGATCCATTTTAAGGTAAGCATGATGTCCACAATAAATACACTTACACAAAATTATTGAGTGCCTCACAAAATCCTTAAAGTTTCAAGCAGGACACCCATGGTATCCATGAACACTGAGACTAAAGAATGTGCCATATGTAGAAAGATCGTGAACCATAAACAATAAGGAAGCTCTTAAAGTGAATTTGATTGAATGACCATCCCTTAAATATTGAATTGATTCAATTCCTTTCCACAATTCCATTAGCTCATCATATAATGGCTTTAGATAAGCATCAATTATATCTAAATTCACACCTTTCTTTTGTGGTTTAATCAATGATAGAATTAAGAAAAATGGTTTAGTTTCTAACCATGGAGGAAAGTTATAATTTATTAAAAAAACTAGCCAAGTTGAACATTTAGTACTTTGATCTGAGAATGGGTTCACCCCATCTAGAGCCAAACCCAACCTTATATTATGAGGATCTTGAGAAAAATCAAGCCATTTGTTATCAAATTCCATCCACATCTTAGAATCAGGCATATGTCATTGTTTCCTATCAATTCTCTTATTTTGGGCTTGCCATTGCATAAGTTCGGCAATATCTCTGAACCTATACATTCAGATTAATTGTGAGATTATCAGAAAGTGGAGAAGAACCTTTCTAGGAACCACAACTGATTTCAACCCTTATCTATACCTTTCTTCCTAACATTTCAGGCATTCACTCTCACTTGCAAGATTCTTGCAAAATAATACACAACCATTCACACATGTGTGGATGTTTTCATACCCTAAGCCTAGCTTAGTGATTTTCTTTTTACATTGATTTTTTTTTGTTGGCAATGTGGAGTTGGGTGGTAACAACAAACTTAATAATGCCAATAATGGATCTACACTCTCATTTTTCCAGCCAAACACCACTTGCAAGTTAATAATTTTAAGGATTGTGGTCAAATGACTTAACTTGGAATTAGAATACATAGGTTTTAAAGCATCCTCCATCAACTTGGTCCAATCATCATTTAGACCCTCATACAATATTCTATCAACTATAAACCCTTCATCTAACATTGCCACCTCTTCATCTATTTTTGGTGCAACTTCATCTATGTTTGTTTCCTCTTCATCTCTCACACTCTGCAACTCTATCATATCTTCATAATAATTTTAATTCCAATGGCTTATACCATATACCAATATCTTATCATATATTGATAAATCAGACTTATTTTTCTCACCTTTCCACCAAGACAGTCATTACATGGACATGGATATTTGTCCATGTCCCTCTCATAGGCTACTCTCTCATCAAATGCATGGTATTTATTCATAGTCAACCTTCAACATTAATCCATCTGTAATATTCTACACATAGCAACAAAAAAATGTAGACTAAGAGACAAACTATTTTTTTAATTGAAAGGTATCTCCATAGCAATAGAGCTATAAAGAGAAAATAAAATAGAGATTTTAACTAATGAACTGTAAAAAATAGATTTTTGTAGTTTATATTCAATTTTTTTATTACATTTCATCGCACATCTTTCAAACTCAAAGAATTACTTCACATTGCATAAATAATAACTAGATGCTGATAGATGACAAATTTTCAATTACAATATAGTTTTTACAAAGTCAACCTAAGAAGTTATGCAGTTACTTCACATTGCATAAATAATAACTAGGAGATTTTCCAATTGCATTTTATTTTCATGGAATTCCATGAGACCACATTTCTTTGAGGAATTTTTTCAAAAAGTTCACTGCCTTGTCTATGCTACCACATTTTTCATACATGTCTACAAAGAATTTTATCAAACAGTTAACTTCCTTGTTCACTGCCTTATTGTTGTGGCTAAAATTCTAAAACAAGTGCTTTCAAACAAGATATGGATGCTTGGAAAAAATCTACCAAAGCATAATAATAAGCAATAGCATAGACAAGATAGTGAAATAATTGAAAAAATGCCTCAAAGAAATATGTTCTCATGGTGATGGAATGCAATGATAATACATAACAATTCACTTGTCATGGAATTCGTCATGGCATTCCATCACCATGAGACCATAATTCTTTAAGGCATTTTTTCCAAAATTCATTTCCTTGTCTATGCTACCACATTTTTCATACATGTCTACCAAAACATTTTATCAAACATTTCATTACCTTACTACTATGGCTAAAATCCTAAAATAGGTGATTTAAAAAATGTTATGGATGCTTGGAAAAAATATATCAAATGATAATAGTAAGAAACAAGCTATGGTCTCATGGTTTTTTTTAGTGCAAAAATCAGCGTGATTTTATTTGCATTTTATTTGCAGGTTTTAAATGCTTTTTTTTGGCAATTTTGCCGTTTGAAATGGGGAAAAATCTCAGTGGTCAGTTTTGCGCACTTATGAATTGTAGGATTCTCATAGTTAGTGAAAAAGGTAGTGTTCATGAATTAATGAAAAATATGTGTAGAGCCTTTGAATTATACCCATACTATGCAATGACATTGAATCATTTAGCAAAACATTTTTTCTTCACAGGGCAACATTTTCTTGTGGAATAGTTGACTGAGAAAACTCTTGTTTCAACTGACCACCCTCTCATGAAATCTCATTCATATTATAATCTTGCACAATCTTATCATAGTAAAGGGGATTATGACATAACTGGCTACTACTACATGGCATAAGTCAAGGAAATTCAGAGGCCACAAAATTTTGTGGACAGGTTCAATTGAAGCTGAGAGATATTAAGAGTTCTCTCTAAAATTTTGAAAGGTTCTTGATGTCCACCCTAAGAACTGTGAGAGCTTAAAATTTGTAGGCCATATATATGCTCAGCAAGGGTGGGCAAAGAAGGATTTGGAAATTTTAAGAAAGGCAACTAGAATAGATCCACATGATTCCCATGCATTTATCAAGATGGGTGAGTTATTAATATCATCAGACCCTAGTGCAACCTTAGATTCTCTTAAGACACCAAAGTCTCTTTTGAAGAAGAGAAAATAAGAAGTACCCATTCATCTGTTAAACAACATCGAGGTTCTTCATTTTGAGTGTGATGAACTAGAGTTGGCTCAACAAACTTTAATGGAGGCATTAGGAAATGATATTCTGCCTCTACATAAATCTTTGTGGTTAGTTTTGTGCACTTTTTACTTACAGGATTCTCATAGTTAGGGAAAAAGGTAGTGTTCATGAAGGAATGGAAAATATGTGTAGAGCCTTTGAATTTTATCTATACTATGTAATGACATTGAATCATTTAGCAAACCATTTTTTCTTCAAGAATTTTCTTGTGGAACAGTTGACTGAGACAACTCTTGTTTCAACTGACCACCCTCTCATGAAATCTCATTCATATTATAATCTTGCACAATATTATCATAGTAAAGGTGATTATGACACCACTAAATGCTGCTACATGGCACCAATCAAGGAAAGCCAGAGGCCACAAGATTTTATGGACAAGTTCAATTGAAGTTGGGAGATCTTAAGAGTTCTCTCTCAAATTTTGAAAAGGTTCTGGAGGTCCACCCTAAGAACTACGAGAGCTTAAAAGCTATAGACCATATATATGCTTAGCAAGAGTAGGAAAAGAAGGCTTTGGAAATTTTAAGAAAGGAAAATCGCATAGGTCCATGTGATTCCCATGCATTTATCAAGACGGGTGAGTTATTAATATCATCAGACCCTAGTGCAGCCTTAGATTCTCTTAAGAAAACAAAGTCTCTTCTAAAGAAAAGTAGAGAAGAAGTACCCATTCAATTGTTAAACAACATTTGGATTCTTCATTTTTAATTTGATGAACTAGATTTTCCTCAACAAACTTTTATGGAGGCATTAGGAAATGGCATTTGGGTTGAATTCATAAATAAAAGACTCAGTGCAAATTTTGTAGTTTTTCTTGTGCTATTTAAGGATATGAAATTCTTCAATCGATTAGAAGAAGGTGGTGTTTCACTTGAGTTGCCATGGGATAAAGTCACAACACTATTTAATCTTGCTAGGTTGTTTGAATAGCTACATGATACTAAAAAATAAAATCTTTTATACATGCTAATATTGTTCAAGTTTCCTGATTATGTGGATGCATATCTACGTTTTGCATCCATGGCTCAGGCTTGGAATGAGATCCAACTAGGCCTATAATTGATTGGGGATGCACTTAAGGTGGATAAAAACTCATCAAATGATTTATCTATGCTTGGAAAAATGGAACTGAAAATAGATGACTAGCTTAAAGCAAAATAAAAAATTAAAGTTGCACAAAGTGAATCACATGCAAAGAATTCTCATGTTGACATTTCACTTAGAAATTGGAATTATTTTGGAGCTTTTCAGAATGAGAGGAGGGATCCAATGGTGGAGGCACAACTTCTTGAAAGGCTAGAGAATTGTATTATAAAGTGTTGGCACAGAGACCAGGAAATGTTTATGTTGCAAATGGGGTAGCCATTGTGCTTGTAATGAAAATGTATCAAAAATTATTTAAGGAAATTCTATTTTGGCACTAACACCCAAATTTTATTATATTTAGCTCGAACACATTATGAAGCAGAACTGTGACAAGATTGTTAAAGAAGATTATCAAGAGTAGTAGATTGTAACTACTATAAGTTTCCAATGAAAAATCTATAGATTTTTTGTTTAATGTAATGAGGGTTTTGAATTATCTCTAAACTCATTGCAGAGGGCATCCCCAAATCCAACTTTGCTACAGAGGGCCTCGATGACTTCAAATTCATTGCAAAAAACTCTGAATTTCTTGCCCTTGCCCACCTTTTCAGAAGTCTCCAAGTCCTCTCCAAATAATCTTTATCACCCAATATGCAATACCCAGGCTAGTGTAGTTGTCAAATGAATAATGAATCAGGTCAAACAATCTTTATCCTTGAATTAGGTGAATTTTTGCTATAACTTAAAATGTCTCAGGCTAAATAGAAAATAAATCGCGTGCACACAATACATTCATGCCCTATGTTTCCCGAAATATTTCTTTGAAATTTTGTCGTATTTGTATTTGTGTGACTAACTATTTAGTCATTTTTATTTGTATGACTAAATAATTTTAAGTCCACGACCAAATTAGTCATTTATTTACTCATTTACAACTAAGTTACAAAAAATTAGTAGAATTTAGTCATTTTTAGTTGTTGTGACTAAAATTTTTAGTCACCTAGTCATTTATTTGCCAAATTATACTAATGGGAATAGAGTGAGCAATTGATGGATCATAATTTACTCAAACATAAAAGTGGGCGAGGATAATTAATTAATTAATCTTTCTAATTAATATTTTTAGTTGAACATGCAAATCAAGTTTGAATTTTGCAAAGAAAGTGGTATTTGTTTGATTTGACCTTTTTGATGATGTTTTTGAATAATTTATTTACTTGTTCAAATTTAGGGGAAATATCATAGTTAAATTATTATATTTTAATAATTTATTTGACTTAGGGGAATATGGTAAATTAGCAACATAATTAAATAATTGATGTTATTTAATTAATTAGGAGGAATAAAATTAGATTAGGAATAATCAGTGCAAATAGATTACATAATTGGTATGAATGAAAAATAGATTTTGAGTGTTCAGTGGGATTGAGGGAATAGATTGAATAATCTGTAGAATTGAAGAAATCATGTGGAGCAATCTGTGAAATTGATGAAATCAATTTGAGCCTTCAGTGGGATTGAAGAATAGATTGATTTTTCAGGAATAGAGTGAGCAATTGGTGGATTGCAATTTACTCAATCATAAAAGTGGGTGAGGATAATTAATTAATCTTTTTGAGTTGAACTTGCAAATCAAGTTTGAATTGACCTTTTTGATGATGTTTTTAAATAATTCACTTAATTATTCAAATTTAGGGGAAAATTTCATAGTTAAATTATTATGTTTTAATAATTTATTTGACTTAGTGGGATTGAAGAATAGATTGATTTTTCAAGAATAGAGTGAGCAATTGGTGGATTGTAATTTACTCAATCATAAAAGTGGGTGAGGATAATTAATTAATTAATCTTTTTGAGTTGAACTTGCAAATCAAGTTTGAATTTTACAAACAAAGTGGTATTTGTTTGATTTGACCTTTTTGATGATGTTTTTAAATAATTCATTTAATTATTCAAATTTAGGAGAGAATGTCATAGCTAAATTATTATGTTTTAATAACTTATTTGACTTAGGGGAACAGGGTAAATTAATGACATAATGACATAATTGATGTTATTTAATTAATCAGGAGGAAGAAAATTAGATTAGGACTTCATTAAATAAATATGATTTATTTAATTGGTCAAAAATGATGAAAAAGTGAATTAATTAGATAATGTAATATTATTCAATTCATAAAAAAAATTAGGGTTTTTGATGCAATTAATGTGGAATGTAGTGATAATGATGTCGATGATGATGTAATGTCATTTAGGATTTGCGATAAGTGTTAGGTCATTTTTACACGTCTATAGTCATATGTTGAAGGGTCGATATCAACTTTGGTGATATAAAAAACACTCTTATCAACTTCATCTACATTTTTCTTTGAAGTAGGTTGTGCTACTTCAACACAAATTTCAAGATGAAGACTCGATTGTCAGCCTACACGTAACTTTATCTTTCTTTGGCTTCATAGTCTTCTAGATCAAATTAGCTACTATATCAAACTTAGGAGCAACTAGCTAAATAACTCTCTTTTTCTTTAGGAAAATATATTACAACCATGAAGAAGAGATTTGTGAAGCACTTGGGATATCTACAGATGATGGTTACGATGGTATAGAAATATTAGGGACAAAAGGTAAAGGAGTCTCATTAGGAGGGGCATTGTTGACTGGTATTTTTGGAGGAGAAATGAAATCATCACGAGAAGGTGATATGATAAAAATAGAGGGTGAGATAGATGGGATTAGCTCCTCATCATTAGGACCATTCTAAGGATCTATGTATACCCTTTCTTCAACAACTTCTCGAATTGGGTCCAATGCCTTTCTTTTAGCTTCACAACCTCTTCTTTCTTATTTTTGGATCACTCTCACATGTACTTGTAAGATTACCTCTCTTATTTGGATCTTCATCATCACCACCTCCTTAAAAATTATGATGAGAACTGGTAGTTGAAATAGAAATTTGTGAGATGGTGGTAGAAGAAGATCCTTCCTGAGTATCACTCCTTTTCTTTGAAGAATTATCTTTATCCTTTGGGTTTTTAGTTGTAGCTCCAAATATCTTCTTCCTTAACCATTATTTTGATCTCCTGATAGTATAAGTTGTCTTCTCACCTAATTATCTCAACTACTGACTTGCCCAATTAATAAGCGATAAGGGTAGTACTTGAACTTTAAAAAAATAAATGGCATCAACTAAATTTGATATGTCATCCTATATGCCAATTACATTCCATCCTATCCTAAATTTTGTGATCTAATCAATAGTAAGCCCCATCCAATATCTCGTCTAGACCTCAAATCCATCCTCGCAATCCTCCCAAAAGTACTCAATCTTTGGAAAATGATAATAGCCTGCCAATATTCAAGTTGTCTCTAACATACCATTTATCATCAAAGGGAAACCACATCTTGTAACAACCAAAATTTAGTTTAACAATTGTTCTCTCGATGTTTGGAGCATCCCCGAAATATTTATAGCTATAGTAACCAAGGTTGATAGGAAAATGAATACCATTTTCCCTTTTATCTTTGCATATCTTGTTAATCCGACCAATCTGCCTGCATACTTCAATCACAACTAGCTTGTCATCTACAAATCTTCACAAAATATAAGCATATCCATTGAAACCTCCAATCTGTAGATATGTGAACTTTAGAAACTAGATAAAGCAACTCCAATATCGTTTGATAAGAATAGTTTCCACTAGAGATATCCTAAGTCCAATTTTCCCTTGGAGCTCTCTCATCGTCAACTTAGTGAAAGTATCATTTACCTTGCAAAAATGCTTGTAACTTTGCTCTAGTTGTAACTACGAGTATAAATCATAGATTTGAGTTGTGTTATCAAATATCTCACAACTATTGAGTCCTAGCCAAATTTTCATTCTTGCAATAGCATACATGAGGTAAGAAGACATATAAAAATATTGGTTTGGGTTAAATTGAGTTAGCTAGTTATACAATCTATCACTAACAATACCTCCCTAATCAATAAATTGGTCGTCTCAACATATGTTAATAAACAAGTTCATCCACTTTTCAAAATTGTCTGAAGTATTATTCCATATTAATCTATTTAGAAGTACCACTATGTTGGAAACCTCTTCAACGAACATAGACCTGTGAAGTATCTTTGGCAACTGGGATTTCCCCTTTTTTGGTTTCAACACCCAATTTTTGCTATAGTACTAAGGCATTGATCTTTATTTTTAGTAAATTATTTCTTTGCAATCTCCTTGTTTATATCGGTTAATTGGTTTTTAAGCGAAATTTTAAAATAATCCCAAGATAAAGGGCATCCAATTTGGCCACCAACTTACCATCTATAGTTTTGATTTCCCTAGTCTCTAAATCATATTCTTTCATGCATTCCAAAACAAGTTTGGGACATTGGACTACTACTGGGTACCCAACTGCATGTGCTAAGCCACTTTTAACACCTTTTGTGCAAATAGATATCTCTTCTTTTCCATGGTTTCCCAAAAGTCTTGATATATCAAGAAGTGTGCTTTCAAGAATCAAAATGAATTCCTATCCTTGGTATTTGTACTTCATTTTCATATAAACCCACCACCGATTATGAAGAGATAAAAAATCTACTTGACTAAAAAACTGCCACTTACAATGTTGGGGATGAAGTGATGAAAGAGCTAACTTTCCATAGTTGTTATTTTTTGAGTTTTCCAATTTTATTTATTCCACAATAACTCTTTTCTCTGTGTTAAATAAGTATCTCTAATCTTTGAATACCATGTTTTCCTTTATTGGCCATGTCAATCTCTTTTATTCTATATTGTGTAGGTAGAGAGGACAATGAAACTTGTAATATGCACTTGCTTGAAATCTTGTAAATTTTTCTTCAACGACTTTCCTATACATATATTGTAACTGAATTTATTTTAACATATGCATTTTGTGCACATTATGCAATTATTTCCTTCCACGAGATGAAACCCCTCAGAGGAAGTCTACCAAATAGTTCCCATGCCATCATTCTTCTTTCACACTTTGCACTTTTAAACACTCACAGTATGCTCCAATGCACACACTTAGGCACAGGCAACAAGGTTTCTAAAAAAAATTAGGGAATTTGGCTCTACACATGCCAGTTTCATTTCCTCAAAAAAATAATTCTAAAACCTTTTTAACATAACCATTTCATGTATTTTTTGAAATCATTGTGTTTCATAATATAGTTTCTCTTTGATTCATTTTATCAAATAAATATTCACACACTGATGGACATCCATGCTCTGTTTCAAAAGATTCCTCTTGGTGCAAGTAGGAAGGATAATGGAAAGGTCATAGACTATAGATTTACACCTACCAACCGCATCCACTTAAAAGCTTCTAAAGCATCTTCAAAGAAAATCCTGCTTGGTTTGTAAAATTTTCTTCAACAAATTTTCTATGCATAATATTGAAACTATATTTCTTTGAATATACACATTTTTTACACATTATGCAATGAAGGAGAGAGGCACAGGAGAAAAATAGAGCATAAAATGAAATAGAAAACAAAAATAGCTACAAGTGTTTATATTTCAAATAGATTAAAACTTTGCATGCTTCACCCCTTATTTAGATGACAAAACAGAGTTAGAGTTGCTACTCTTTTCATAGATTTAGAAAATAACATGAAAAAATCCCCTATTTTGTGCTTGCTTCATCAAGCTACTACTACAACAGAGCATTCATAATGTTCATACAAAGATTACCTCTCTATTTGAAGAGTTGTTGCAATAACCATATATTAACTTCTCTCTCTAATTCATTTCATTACAAAAAGGAACTATTAAACCAATGGATATTCCTATAAAGACTAAGAAAGACCAAAAATATCAATTACATTTAATATGAAATTATTTTCAACATAGATTTTAAAATATAAGGACATATTTGTGCATTTAATTCATATGCAAAAAGCATTTTGATAAAAAGAATGAGTAGACAAAATTGTGGCATGTGTAGGAAGTAGAAGAGACTTTCTTTTTTTATTGTTGTAGAGAGGAGAAGGGTACTATGGATTTAATGTGAGTGGGTAGTAGTTGGGAGTAATTTCAACACCCCCCCTTAATCACAACTATTGCCATCTATGATTCCCAATCGATCTCTTTGATAGATGAAACTTTCTTTCCCAATTTCCTTGGTGAAAATATCAGCACACTGATCTTCAGACCTGAAAAATTCCAAAAATACTTCTTCATTGTTGATTAGTTCTCTAATGAAGTGATATCTTGTGTCTATATGTTTTCTTCTCTTGTGGAAAACTGGATTTTTTGACAATGTTATAGCTGATTTGTTGTCACAATAGATCTTTGTTGCCTCTTCTTGTTCTTGTTTCAACTCTTTCAACATTCTTCTCATCCAAACTACTTGACATGATGCACTTGTGGATGCTACATAATCTTATTCATCTGATGAAAGAGTAACAATTGGTTGTTTCTTTGAAGCCCATGAAACTACATCAGTACCAAAGTGAAAAACATAACCAAAATTTCTCTTCCTATCATCTATACTCCCTGCACAATCACTATCACTATATCCTATCAGCTTGAAATCACTTGTCTTGGAGTAAATAATTCCATAGTTCCTTGTTCCACTAACATATTTCAAAATCCTCTTTCCTGCTTACCAATGACAAACTTTTGGAGACTCCATGAACCTTGAAATGAGACTAACTACAAATATTATGTTTGGCCTTGTGGTTGTTAAGTACATAAGGCTGCCAACAATTTTTTTATGCAAGGTTGGGTTTACATATGCTCCTTTGTCATCTTTGCTCAATTTCAAACCTGTGACAATAGGTGTTGGGGTTGCTTTGTAATTCAGCATATTAAACCTTTTCGAAATGTCATTTTCATATTTTATTTGAGATATGAATATACCATTTTCATTTTGATTCACCTCAATTCCAAGAAAGTACTTCATTAAAACCAAATCAGTCATCTCAAATTCTTTCTTCATATCTAATTTAAACATGACAATTGATAGATCACACATGAATACCAAGTCATCAACATATAAAAAAACAATTATAATCTCACCTTTCCCATTCATTTTGGTATACAATGTAGGCTCATTGATTCACCTATTGAAGCCATTTTGTAAGAGGTAAGAATCAATTCTACTATACCATGCCCTCAGAGCTTATTTAAGTCCATAAAGTGCCTTCTTGTGTTTGTAAACCTTATTTTCATGTCCTAAAATCTCATACCCAAGTGGCTGCTCCACATAGACCTCTTCTTCTAAAATTGCATTTAAGAAAGTTGACTTCACATCCATTTGATATACTACCCACATTTTTTAAGCTGATATGGCCAATATTGTTCTCACAGTGTGTAAACAAGCAACTGGTGCAAATGTCTCATTGTAGTCTATCCCAGGTTGTTGTGAATAACCTTTGGCTACAAGCCTTGCTTTATACTTTTGCACATCACCATTTGCATTCAATTTGGTTTTGTAAACCCACTTCACTCCAATCACCTCTTTTCCTTGTGGAAGATTCACTAACTCCCATGTTTGATTCTTTTCAACAACATCTATTTCTTCATCCATTGCATGCACCCATTTTTATTCTTTAATATCATCTTCAAAATGAATTGGATCTTCAACATGTGAATATAAAGAAAAAAGAGAAGTCTGACCTGCATTATTTTCGCCATCGTTTTTCTCATAAATCTCTCTTAAACTTCCTATTTTTTGTCTCCTTAAGCTTTCTAGTGTGGGGTTTGACATGTCACTTGAACTTGTTGAATGTGGACTTGATGGGCCTACACTATTAGTGCCTATTGTTGATGGTGTTTGTTGTTCACTTGTTGGAGTGATTATTTGAATGTGTGAGGCTGCCCTTACACTTGATGATGGTGTCACTTGACTACTTTGTTGACCTTGAATGGGTGTAGGAGGAGTCACACTTGGAGGGGTACCTACTGATATAACATCTTCATTTTCTTCTTGTGGTAAATTAGCTACTATATTGATTGTTTTATCCAAAGTTCCATCCCATGCTTCATCTTCTACAAATTGCACATCTCTGTTGATTATGACCTTATTTTTTATTGGATTATATAACTTGTATGCCTTGGATTCATCACTATATCCCACAAATATGCATTCTTCTCCTTTTTTGCCCAACTTTCTTCTCAATTCATCTAACACATGTGCATATGCTACACATCCAGATACTCTCATGTGAGCAACATTATGTTTTCTTCCACTCCATGCTTCTTCTGGAATCATACTAATGACACTTTTAGTTGGACATTTATTCATTATATAGGTTGTACATGATATAGCTTCAGCCCAATATTCATTTGGAAAATGTTTAGCTTTCAACATGCTTCTAGCCATTTCCATAATTGTTCCCTTTTTCCTTTCAGATGCCCCATTTTGTTGAGGGGTGTATCTAGTGGTAAATTTCTTATGGATTCCATGGTCTTTGCAAAAATTTATGACGTCATTTGAAATGTATTCACCACCTCTATTTGTTCTCAACTCTTTGATGTGATGCCAACTTTTCTTCTCAACAAGAGCCTTGAATTGACGAAAGTAATCAAACACTTCATTCTCATGTCTTAGAAAGTAGACGCATATCTTTCTTGTGTAGTCATCAATGAATTCCAACAAGTAGTAACTTCCACCAATGGAGGTTGTTTGCATTGGTCCACACAAATATGAATGAAGAATCTCTAATGGTTTATTTGCACGAATTGACTTCCCTATTGGAAATGATTCTCTATGTTGTTTCCCAAGATGCAACCTTCACATATTCTATCTGGTTTTTCTATTAGAGGCAGCCCCTTCACCATTATTTTCTTATGCAATAGATTTAAGCTTCCAAAGTCTAAATGTCCAAATATTAGGTTCCATTATGAATTCTCATCCTTAGTTTTAGCTTGAAAGATTTTTTATGTGACTGCTGCAACTTTTTCTTCATGCACTTGTGGGTTCATTGAGGGGTGTTCTTGAGAAAACTCTACCTTAAAATCTGGTTTTATCCTTAGGGGAAACATTCTATTAATACTCATTTTAACCTTAGCTATAAGCTAATTACTTGGATATTTGTCTAAAATTGTGCATTATTTGTTTTTGAAAAATACTCTATAACCCTTTTGAACAAGCTTCCTAATACTCATTAGATTATGCTTCAACCTAGGAACAAAATACACATCAGAAATAAAAAAATTTCTCCCTCTTCTTAGTTAGGATATTTATGTTCCCTTTTCCTTTGAATTCTACTTTGTTGTCATTTCCCAATGTGACATCCGATTTTACACTCTTATCCAAACTAGAGAACATTTCTAAATTCCCTATCATATGATTGTTGCAACCCGAGTCTAAAAACCATACATCTTTTTCGTTTGCTCGTGCAACATTGCATGCCAAAAATATAGTGCTTTGTTTTGATTTTTGGTTTTGGTTTTTTTTTTGAAATTCTCATTTTGTTGTCTAGAATCATATTGTTTCTTTCTACATTCATTTAAATAATGCCCATAATTTTTGCAATAGTGACATTGGACTTGAGATTTGTCATACCTTTGGCCTTGAGGCTAATTTTGAGATGGGTTTTGACTTGGATATTGGTTGCTTCCTCTTCCACTTGAGCTTGATGGGCTTCTTCTTCCACCTCTATATGAATTTCTTCCTCTTCCTCTAAAATTTGATCTACCTCTGCCTCTACCATGGCTGATTGAAACTTGTGACTTGAATGCATGCTCCAATGATGTGTTTGCTAACCTACTCAACCTATGTTCATGTGAAATGAGTGATGCATGAATCTCATCCACTAAAAACTATGAGAGATTCTTTGTCTCCTCTATGGCCACCACTATTGATTCAAACCTTGTGGGAAAACTTCTCAAAATATTTTCAACCACTCTTCTCTCTTCAATATTTTCACCATGTGATCTGATTTGATTTATCAATCCAGTGATTTGAGTAAAAAATGAGTCTATCGTATTTGACTCTTTCATGTAAATGGTCTCAAAATCCCTTCTTAGCATTTGTAGCTTATTTGTCTTCACCTTTTCCATTCCTTGGTAGGTAGTTTGTAGAATATCCCATGCTTGTTTTTATTTTTTTACACGTTGAATCCTTGATAAAAATGACCTCATGCACTCCTTGAAAGATGAAGAAGAGATATTTTGAATCCTTCTTTCTATTTTCCTTCAATAAGTCTTTATCTGCTTGAGACAATGCATTATATGTTACTGCATCTACTGGATTTGGGTAGCCATTCTAAAAAAAATCCCATAAATCTTGAGTACAAAACAATTCCTTCATGGTGATTACCCAATAATCATAATTCTTCCCATTAAATTGTGGGATTTGTGGGTTTTTCAAGCTTGTGCATGTTGCCATTGTTGATTGTGATAACTTTCCTCCTTATAACACCCTTTTGAAAACCTTAGCTTTGAAAAAAACTTTGTTGTAATAAACCTGCTCTGATACCAGGTGAAGGAGAGAGGCGGAGGAGAAAAATATAGCACAAAATGAAATAGAAAAAAAAAATAGCTACAAGTGTTTATATTTCAAATAGATTAAAAATTTACATGCTTCGCCCCTTTTTCAAATGACAAAACAAAGTTAGAGTTGATGCTCTTTTTATAGATTTAAAAAATACATGAAGAAATCCCCTGTTTTGTGCTTGCTTCATCAAGCTACTACTACAACAAAGCATTCATAATGTTCATACAAATATTACCTCTTTGTTTGAAGAGTTGTTGCAACAGTCGTAGACTAATTGCTCTCTCTATTTCATTTCATTATAAAAATGAACTATTAAACCAATGTATATGCCCAACAAGGCTAAGAAAGACCAAAAATACCAATTATATTTAATATCAAAGTCTTTTCAACATAGATTTTAAAATTTGAGGACAAATTTGTGCATTTAATTCATAGGAAAAAAATGTCTTGATACAGAGAATGAGTAGATAGAATTCTAGCATGTGTAAGATGTAGAAGAGACTTTCTTTTTTATTGCTGCAGAGAGGAGAAGGGTATGATGGATTCAATGTGAGTGGGTAGCAGTTGGGAGTAATTCCAACATGCAATTATTCCCTTCCACGAGATGAAACCCCTCATAGGAAGTCTACCAAACAGTTTCTATTCCATCATTCTACTCTCACACTTTGCATTTATGAACACTCGTAGTCCGTTCTAATGCACACATTTATTCATAGGCAACAAGGTTTCTAACAAAAGTTAGGGAATTTGACTCTACACATGCTAGTTGTATTTTCTCGAAAAAAAATTAAAACCTTTTTAATAGAACCATTTTGTGCCTTTTCTAAAATCATTATGTTCCATAAGATAGTTTCTCTTTGATGCATTCTATCAAACAACTATTCATGCTTTGATGGACATCCATGCTCTATTTCAAAACACTCCTCTTAGTGTGAGTAGGAAGGATAATGGCAAGGTTATAGACTATAGCTTCACACCTACCAAATACATCCACTTAAAAGCTTCTAAAGCATCTTCAAAGAAAATATTACTTGGTATAGATGTTTCAATCATTGCATTTCCATGAAAAGACATTTGTTTGAAGGATTTTGTAAAACAGTTTAGGTGCTTAGTCTATTATTCCACATTTTGCATGTATTTTTAACTGAGTAGTTGCAACTACAACATCTAAAATATTCATGTTTCTTTTACACTTTGATAGATCTCCATTCTTTGTTTCAAAATTTTCCTCTAGCATGAGCAGGGACGCTGGTAATAAAGGTTGTGAATTTAGTTTTAATGCCTATCAACTACATTTTCTTAACAATTTATGAAACCTTTACAATAAATTTGTTGTGTGATCATTGCATTCCATGTAATGACATTTTATTTAAAACATTATGTCAAATATTTTCCATGCCTTGATTATGCCTATACATTTGGCGTATTTTGTCAAATGTTTCACTACCTTGTGTGTGTGATCACATTAAACAAATACATTTTATGGATATCCTATAGTTATATTCCAGTGCCCCCTATTTTGGAATGGAAAAGGTTGTGGTGTTTGGCTTCACACCTGCCATTCATTTTCTTGAAGGTTTCTACACCCTTTTCAACAAATCCATTTCTTGTTTATCTTATGAGCATCTCATCTCATGAGATGACTTCTCTGTTGAGGAATTTTGTCAAAAAAAATTCTCCTCTTCTCTATCGCACCTCTACTCATATACCCAAAAAATGCAACAAAAATCACCTTAATTCTATTGTGCAAGTAATGTTTGGCATGAAAAATGCCAAATTTATGATCTGGGATTGCTAAAGTATTTTCTACAATTTCATTTCAACCTATGGCACAACATTTAATCCCATTCAATTTTCTTCCTTTGCATCTTGCACGTTCATAGTTGAAAGTATTCTTATCAAAAAATTTACATACCTTCGCTATACCCCTAACATTCATCTACAGATTCACAAAAGTATTTGCATACATGGCGCAAATAAGGAGAGGAGCCTCCAAAGCCTTTTCAATGAAGTCATCAAAGGCATATCTTGTGATCATGCAAGCTAAGGCTATGAAAAATTTGTTGAAGTTATTATGTCAAACAGTTCACATGCCTTCTCTTATGCACTCCACACTGCCATCCTCTATGCAGCCATATGTAAACATCTACCCAAACACTTACAAACATAATATGCAACCAAAATCATCTTTAATTCCATGATTTAACAAAATCATCTTCATGTTGTTTCATGGGTGAAAAGAAGATATGGCGATAAAAACAGAGCAATTGTTGTAAGGAAGCAAAGGTGTGCAGAATCGCTTCCTACGCTAATCTTGAGAGAACGAATATGCAAATTTCAACTTAACTAATTACAAGAATCTCAAGAAACATACAAGAACATGAATAAAATAATGAACATATAAGACAATGATTATCGTGGGGAAAACCCTTACGAGAGAAAAATCCCACCCTCTAAAACTTGCATAATGTATTATCAAATCAAAGAAGATTACAATACACTTGCAATGCAAGTTCTTACAAGAGCATCACCTCAACTCAAGCTTGGAGAGACACCACTAGCATCCTTCTAGCACCCAGCCTTGCAAACAAAACTCCATTATGTAAACTCCTCCCCAAGCCCTCCTTATATAGTGATTTACAACCTGGAAACCATTTGTGGTTTTACAAAACCATGGGCTTAACCACCATGCCACATGTTGCCCATTTTTAACATTTACATTTCCAAGATGGAAAAACAACCAGGTTAAAATAGTAATCCCGTCCATAATTTTGTCCTCTAGTTTAGACCCCCATAAAAGACATAAAACAAATTAACTATGCTCTAAAAATGGCCCTCCTATATTCTACTAAGGACAAGGCACCTTTTAACAACTCATACAGCTTTTTTTCAATGCATAAACATGTGGAAAACTGCCACAAACAAATTCTGTAATTATGCACTCCACACTGCCATCCTCTATGCAGCCATATGTAAACATCTACCCAAACACTTACAAACATAATATGCAACCAAAATCATCTTTAATTCCATGATTTAACAAAATCATCTTCATGTTGTTTCGTGGGTGAAAAGAAGATATGGTGATAAAAACAAAGCAATTGTAACTACATCATTTGATAAGAATCCACTTCCCATCATGCTTTAATGAATATTTATACACTACTTTAGAGCTCCCATTTCAGTGCAACAATAGTTGGCAAAGGTTGTGGAATTCAGATTCATGCTTACCACTTGCATTTGCTTGAAAGTTTCTAAAGAATCTTCATCAAATCCATTTTAGGCCTACAGTACAATTATAACTTTTGATAATATTTTACGCATATCAACAACCATTGCATTCAATGCCTATGTCCATTAAGGCACTTTTTCAAACAATGTATGTGCCTTATCTATGTGCTTCCACAAATTACCTGTAGCTCTCTCATAAGAAGTTATGGTGGTTAACTCTCCTTTTTTCCTCTTTTGAATGTTCAATATTTTGGAGTTTCAAATTTGCTAGCAACTTAACATTAAAAATGAGTTTTGAAGTTTTGATTTTGATAGCATAGTATCAATAAAGAAGAGGTTTTGAAGTTTTGAATAGGGTAGCAAGGGAACCTTAAAGAAGAGTAGTGAGGTTTGGAATTTAGAAAATAGGAGCATGAGAGCATTAAAGGAGTGGAGGAGTTGTGAATTGGAGAGTGTGGTAGCATTAAAGAAAAGAATGCATGTATGAAACCTAATTCAATCTTTCCCATCAATCAATAAAACTTTAAATGCTCAAAAAACTCATTTTATTAAAAATCAATGTTTTGGAAAAGTTTTAACTTAGTTCTACCTGTTTTTTTATAGAGTATGATCAATGCATAAGATATTTGTTATCAGAGAATATTTCCAACACCAAATTTAGGTGATCCAATCTCTTATTGAAGATCTTCATCAATTATAGGAAGATGTCGAAGGAAATTGTGCTATCCTAGAAGAAGAAATTAAGGAGTTACTGGGTAAGCTCCTTAATGAAGATCATATTTTCCTCTCAGTTAGTGAACTTTCTAGAATCTACAAGGAAGTTGTCATGGAGCAAGTAGAGGATTTCAACTTTTCAAGGACCTCCATGCACACAATTTGTGATTTGTGGCTTTCTCTAGATAATATAAAGATGCATCTTGATAGATGCAAAAATATTCACTCATCTACTAGAAGATCAATTACCAGAGTTCACACTATTGTGGATTATATTGTTGTTCTAGATGAGGCATTTGTCCTGGAGACAAAGAAGAAATATGAAGACTTCCGCACCCAAAGCAAGGAACCATGAAGGCTTCTTTTCTCCAATGTTGAATATTTTTATGCTTTCTTTTATGTATTTTGTAAATATTTTTCAACATATTAGATGGACTTTGAGTAAATGTAATTACATGTAAAATCAAAGATGTTTTCCCAAAAATATGGACAGCATTTTTTACTAAGTCAAAGTTAGGTTTTCCTAAATTATCTCACCTACTTTCCTTTTTTTGCTCAACTAATTTCCTAGATTTACTCTTCCCTCTCCTTTATAAATAAGAGGGATTTCTATTGTAATCTTTATCTTTTCTCTTTTGCAACAAAGTGTTTCCCATTTGTGAAACAAATATTGAGACTTTGTGTTCAATTTTGTGAATCTAAATTTGATCAATAAAGAAGGAAGTTGAATACCAGACTTTGTGTTGGATCAATCGTCTTTTGGATTTGATTAAGATTGGTAGTGATTAGTGTGTGAGATCTAAGGGCTTTGGATAAATCTGTGTAGACTTTATGCTACACTCTTTATTCAAATTTTTGTTTATGTTTGAATACTATTGTTGAATGACCTACAAGAATTTGTGCTTGTAATTGTTCATGTTGCTCATGGAATTGTTGTATCTAAGAAGACTTTGTGCTTCTAATACGACAAATGTTACGTATCTCAAGGATCCATTAGTGAAAAGCTTAAAAATGACCTTTTGCCTTCGTGAGATTTTCTTTCTCATTTTATTGTTTATTATTACCATACTAGTATCTCTATGCTTTCATTTGACAAGATAGAGATATTGGGATTACTGCTTGTTTTTAGTTTAAAGTTGTATTGAATAAGAACTATCAACTATGAAGCATTATAAAACATCTTCTTTGAAAAAAGAGAGAACTATGAATGTGACACATACCCCCCATCTCGTAATTGTAGTGTACATTTTGTGAATATTTAATTATTTTTACTTAGCTTTTGTTAGCAGTGAGAAGGGTGCCTCCCCTTTCTGAGAGGAGAGATTACATCTCATGCAATTGTGTTTGAAATCAAGGTTGTTTAATCTATTGAAAAGAGGATTACATAATTTTCACCCAACAACTTTTTGGCATCTTCGTTGGGGAACTTCCTTCAATCATTCTTAGAAACAACTGAAGGGAGTAGAACTTCAGATTCCAAGTGTCTTTATCCATCCATTGGGCTTGGAGTTAGGTGATGACAACAAAAAGACTTAAAATAAAAAGACACAAATACTGAAAATAAAAGTTTTTACACTTGAATGCCTGTGACTTTATTGTGTTAAGTTTTTGAGATGTTGCCCACTGTGAGGAAGGGAAAATGGTGTTCCATCCTCATATGCCAACAAAAAATTGTTTTCGCCATGTAGTTGATGAGCCTTGAAAGGTCCTGTCCATAATGAATCAAACTTTTCATGCATACATTTTGGTTCTCTTCACTTGTCCCATAAGAGAACAAGATCACCAATATGAAAATCTCGAGACTTGGCCTTCTTGTCAAAAATATTTTTGACTTGGTCCTGATGCTCCATGATGCGGTTGGCCACCTAGAATCGATTCTCTTCCAATTTAGAGAGATACATAATAGGCTTATCAATAGAGTTATCAAAAGTCTTATCCTCAATGGTCTTAGCCAATTTGAGGGCTGGAAGTTCCAAGGTTATGGGAATCTCGACATTCAATCTGTACAAGAGTTGAAAGGAAGACATACCAATCGCCCACTTCAGAGTTATTATGTTCTCCCACAAAGCATCATACAGAGCTTTCTGCCACAAACATTGATTCTTGTCCACCAGATTGCAGATGATAGTTACCAAATTCTTGTTGCTTGATTCATCTTGACCATTACCTTGTGGGTAATAGTCAGAAGAGTGTGAAAAAGTTATGCCATGTTCAAAGCATAACTCAGTGATCTCGTTTGACAAGAAGGAAGAAGCATTATCAACAACAATTTTGTTTGGCACACCGAACTTGGAAATGATGTTTTCCTTCAAGAAACTATATACCACTTCAAAACTAGCATGCTTAGTTGGAATGGCTTCCACCCACTTGGTGAAATAATCAATTACAGTTAGGACATAGGCATTTCCTACACTTGGTGATGGATTTATTGCACCGATGAATTCAATTCCCCATTGTTGGAAGGGCTCTTCAATAACAACTGGTTTTAAAGGTAAATCCTCTAGCTTTGGCTTACCTACGAACTATTGACATAACTCGCACTTACACACCCAAGAGTATGCATCTTGAAAAAGTGTGGACCAGTAGTACTTTGCTCTCAGGATCTTGTGAGCGGTGATCGGTGCCAAAAAGTGTCCTCCATAAGCTAAGTCATTATATGACTTTAGCAATCTTTCCCATTGTTCCTGATCAACACATCGCAAAAATGTTCCATCCATTACACGCTTATACAAACAATTATCGCATAGGACAAATTTTGTTGAATTTAGTTTGATGGTCCTTTTCTCCTTGGGAGTTGGATGATCAAGACATTCCCCATCTCGTGATTGTAGTGTACATTTTATGAATATTTAATTAGTTTTACTTAGCTTCTGTAAGCAGTAAGAAGGGTGCCTCCTCTTTTTGAGAGGAGAGATTACATCTCACATAGCTGTGGTTGAAATCAAAGTTGTGTAATCTATTGAAAAGAGGATTAGATAATTTTCACCCAACAATATTTTATCATTAATTTTTTCTAGGATGACAAAGACACCATTATGATTAAGACCCAGAAAAATAATTTCATTTCGATCAAATAGGATTTATAATATAATTCTTTTTGAAATTCAGTTGATAAAATTGAAACTTTAAATTCTCCTAAATTGGAAAGTGGGTAGTTGCAAAAAATTGGTTGGGTAAAAGTAAAAACATGTTTCACACTTTTATAAAGGAATCGGTCAACATAAACACAAATTCTCAACTTTAACCATGTAAAAATGGTCTTTATGTTTTGAATTTCAAAATTATGTGAACTAATAAAATGTAGAACTCTTGATGAAGTTTATTCTTGTAATTTTTTAATTTTTTTAAAATTTGTTTTGATATTTTTTATTAATAAATTTAATAGCAGATTTTGAATTGCTGAAAATTCAAGAAAAAAATAAAAACAATTTTATTTTCTCTTGAATTTTTTTCCCAAATGGAAAACTTCAATATTTAGTGGATGTATTTTTTTTAAAAATTGATGTATATTTACCTCGTTAAAATCAAACATACCAAAATTCGATAATTTTCATTTGATATCAACTATTGTCTATTTTTTATCCTTTTCAAAAAATAAATTATACCCTTGTGGAGAAGATTCTCTCCTCTAATGCACCATATATTTTCATTTTTTAAAAAAGTTTTAGTATTTTTTAATTTCTAATTAGCTTCATTTTTCATTTCAACCTACTTGCATTATTTAAAAGAAAACATATTAAAATTAATCAAAATATCAATAAAAACATATATTTGGATTTTTCACTTCGGGCACTTTGAGCTCTACAAAAGGGTATTTTTAGTTTTTTGAAAAAATAATTCTGATTGAATAAATATCATGTTCAAGTGGAAAGTTTTGAATAAATTTTTGAAAAAAAAGATGAGGTAGTTATCAATTAGGATGCCACATAAATAGTTTTGAGCATGATTGTTTTTTGACCAAAACCCTTTCACCTGAAACCCTTTTAGTTGAAATCTTACATACAAATTGAGTCGCATTTTAAAGCGAATACAGACCATTGTTATAAATGGGGTGATCGCACAATACCGGTTTACAATTCTAGTTAGGAAGGAAAATTGCAAAAGTGCTCCTATGATTTTTTTTTTTGCTTTTTAGGTGTTCACATGAACTAGGGTGTTCGAATGGGCCCAAAAGGGATTCAAATGAACCCTGGTTCGAGCGAACCCTATTAAATGATGGAAACCACCTTTTTTGCAATTTTTTATGATGAAGACAATGGAAAATTGAATACAAGAGGGAGTTCACTCAAACCAAGGTTCATTCAAACCCTAGTTCTAGCGAACCTCCAAGGGGGGTTCGCTCGAACCTGGGTTCATTTGAACCCCCCTTTTTCCCCCTTCTCCCCCTCTTGCACCAAATTTTTGTAGAATTTTTCCCTTCAAAGCTCGGGTTGAGGATGAAAATGGAGGAGACTTCACAAACTCAACTGGATGATGGTAGTCCTCGAAACGAGTATCCATCAAATATAATTTTAATATGCTTTTGTTTTATTATGTATTTGTTTTTTTAGTTTGATTAAATATAGATTTTTCACTTAAAATCAAGATCTTTGCTCTAGACATGTGGAAATATAGTAGATTATCAAAATAAAATTCTAAAAAATATGTTCAGGGTAGGTATTGATGTCCTTGATCCAATAAACAAAATTAAATTTCAATACATACAATTTTTTTTTATGTTATATACGGTTCGCCTATGTCTGAATTGTAATTTGTTTGACTTCAAAACATGATTAAAGAAAAAATATTCAATAAAACACTCTGAAACCAAATGAATTGGTTAGATAGCATAGTTACAAATCTAAATTTTAAAATATTAGTATTTTACCCTTCATAGAAAAATAAATTATGTTGTATATGGTGAGCATCACTCCTTAAAATTGGTGTTTACTAATAAAAACTAGTTTTTGAAGGAGATGGAAAAAGAAGTACAATATGATTCCAAAAAAATATATATATATATATTTAGAATCTACAGATAAAATTTCAAAAATCACTAGTTTGCATCATCTTCAAATTCCTCACGGTTTAGCCGCTATAGGTGCCTGAAAGTGAAGATTTAGTTAGAAAAAATCAGGTCAGTGTCCAGTTTAGCCAAAAATTGTAAACCAGTATTGTGGGATCACCCAAATAGAACTTCACATTATTAATTTTTTTTATTTTAATATCCTTTTGGGTTCTAGGTCTTTTAATCAAAGGAGCATTAATGTTTTATTTATTTAAAAGGTCTTGTTATAGGTTTTATGTAATACATTACTCATCAAAAAAGATTCAAGGTTTTATGTGATATATTATTCCTCAAAAGCATCAATTCTTCTTATGCCAAAAAGCTAAAGGAGGTTTCAATGCCAAAATTAGAGAGAAGCTTGAAATTGCATGGAAAATTAAAGAAAAGCAAAAAAATCACATTGAACAAGCAAAGTAAAGGTTAAACTTGATGTTTGGGCACCAAGAATAGAGAAGAAGAGAAAATCTACAATAAACTTCATGTGGAAGAGGCCTTTAGGGTTTTTTCTTTTGCTAAAAGTGGAGTTGGAAGGAGCTTGCATGAAGATTTGGAGGATTTTGTAGAATATCTCACCATGAAGACAAGAAAATGAAGAGTTGTAACTAGATCACAAGCCTCCTCAATCACGCCCAACCATGCAAAGTTCAAGTTGGAGTTGTTAATGTAAGTTTGTAGCTTTGAATCCCTTACACTTAATTTTTTTAGTTTTTTGAAGTGATCATCATGCAAGAAAGGTTGAATGCAAGATACGATAGGCATAAGGAGGTTAAAAATGTACCAGAACCCTGACCTACTCCCATAACTATTTGAAAATCATTGAGATGTCAAAACCCAACTCAAAAAAAATTGTAGTATGTGGAGGAAATTATGGCTCCCTCAAGGGTTGAGCCTCGCATACTACCCTCCTTTAAATTTTGAGATGAATGGAACCCTAGTGTTAAAGAGCATTGAAAATGGAATTTATTTTCTTGAAAATGATAGCAGCATCACAATATTTATAATAGTTCAATGTTGGTTTAGCTTTGTTAAATTTTCATTAGAGGTCTTATTTTGGTTTTGTGTAAGGAAGGATTTGAGAATGTTAAGGGATGCAGAGCTATCCACAAAAATATCTACAAAGATCATGAATAGCTTTTTTCCTTGTCAAAACTTCTCTAAAGATACACTCAAACCCCTGCTTGATGTTCTTATGAGAATCTCCAAGAGCTAAAGGCATTAAAATGAGGGTATTAACATGGTTATGATTGTAGGTTTTGATCTTAGTGCAGTCCTAAAAGGTAGTAGACAACGCGGAAAGATCAAGCCTTATGTGGTGGATAGTGTATAAGAATATGACATTGGTGAGACAACCCCGGTGTTCTACTTAGTAAAATTTTCAATATTTTCACCTCAAGTGAATAAACCGTGATGCCAAAACATAGAAATAAAAAAATTTATTTCCATAATGTAAATTACATACACATTCAAGAATAACACTATTTCCAAATTTCCATTACATTCCATTGTAATTTAATAAATATTTCCATAACATAGATGTCATATTGAATGAACTCAAGTATACCATTCGTGATTACATCCTTCCACATAAATGGGAACATGATACATACATAGATCCTCTGAGCTTCATCTGGCAATAAATATATAAAAAGGTCCTAATGTCGCCGCATTGGCGCATACATTATGAATGCCCTTGCTCGCTAGTGAAAACACTCTAGTTGTCCCTAATACTAGTGCAAACATCTGTAAACCTCGACTATCGACTGATGAGGAGAAGCATTACTCAAGCACTTTTCCACCAACCATGAACTCAAATGCGGTCCCCCGCACATCTATCACACATGAAAAGATGGTCCTACCCTTCAACAAAGAGATTGGCTGGTAAACCTCGTAAAAAATGCCTATCTGAGCTTAGTGTTGTGTCCTACAAACCAGAACCTAATCATATGGTAGCTACACCTACAAGTATGAAAATCATGAACTAGAATGCATATAAGGAACACAGTGAATTGATAGTGTAAACAGTGGTTGCTTACACTACTTTTGCCAAAGTATTCTCACCTAGTACTTCGAGTATCAGTCTTCACGTTCACATACATGACTATGGCTCAGTTTGAATTATGACCATTCATATACTATGCCTAGGTAATTTCCTCCAATAGGTAATTTTTAACCTAAGAAATAACATATTCCCATTTCCCCAAAACATAATGGTTTCTCTACCAATTAAGCCTAAGCACTAGTTACCCCTTCAATGGAAATTATTATCCCGAGTATAACATATGAGCTTATCTTTTCATAAACAAGCTATTATCTTCAATAGACAATCTAGTCTTAAGTATAACTTTATAATCTAGAGTATAGCTACATAAGCTTTAACTATTTGTAGATTAAAGATTCATAAATAACTGATTCCATTCAATAATATTACACACAAATAAGTGGTTCTCATCAAGAGTATAGCCAGATCAATGAATGATCTCAATCAAAGAATAATCACATCATTCTAGATGACTCCATTCAACAGTGTATTCTCCTTAATTAAAAGGGATGATTCAAGAGTAGAATCTTCTCAACATTATGACTTCATAACAAGAGTACAAAGCAACTACCCAAGTAGCAACTCCTACTCAATAGGGAATCCCACCTATGCCTCTATACATATAGTAACTAATAAGCTCACATGATTTACTTAATCACATAGGTGAGTCTCAACCTAAGTATACCCTAATCTTAGGATAAATTTGTCAACCAATGCCTAGTCTGATTATATAGGTGATTTTAACCTTATATGTTCCAATCAAGACCAAATGTACAACCCAACCAAGCAATTTATTCCCAAACTATAGGTATCAACAAGTAGTCAAGTACATATCCCAACCCAGTAGGTAAATTTTAACTTAAGGTTTCAATCTTTAATCAAATGAACTTCTTGCCCCAAATAGGTTATTCTAAACCTAGGGTTCCATTCAAGAGTAAGGTATGATCGAGTGATCAATCAAGTAAATATAATCGATGTGGTTTGAATAGTGTCACATCCTGCCTTATCATTCATACCATATCTATGGATTTATAGCTAAACCTTATCATCCCCAAGGTTTCCTATCATAGTTAGATAATAGTGTCAAGTCACTTCATTAAATTGACATATCTCGCACTATACACATAGTCTAACTATTTATGAATAGATTGATAATAGCTACTTCCCATATAGGGACAATAGGATTAGTAAGACACTTTCTTTAAGCTAATCCTATTTCATAATTATTGGTATATAATACCAAAGATAAATAAGAACTCCTATTATGGAGTATATACAATCACTTCCATAGAAAAACATAAAACAACTTCTATTCCTTTTTATAAGAAAATACTATGTTTCACTATTGCAAGCATTTTCAAGCAATTCCAATCAAAGCAATCAAGCTCATTATTTTGTAATAAAAGACAAGTAATAGAGGATGAGATCCCCACATGTGCATGTAATATGCTTAACCAATATATTTTCTTATCTCTCATCCTTCCAAGCAACAACTTCTTAACTTCACTTAACTCTCTCATAGAAAACACCACACTATAACTCCTTACTCAAAACTATAATATGCACTCACAATTTAACTCACAACTCTCACTCAATAACTCACAACTCTTAGAAATTGCAGCAAAATAAAATAGCATAATAAGTTTTCAAAATGAGAAGTGCATCTCAAATGAGAGATTTGCCTCTCTATTTATATAGAAAAAAGGAGATTTCACAGTCTATAAAAAAGGCATGTAAACTAACAACTTAATCCATGTAGTTGAATCACTCCACTTAGCTCAAAAGGTGGCAGAAATCAAAGGTTTTTCTCACCACAAGAAGTTGTAGCTCAACCTCTATGTTTTGACAACAACATAAGACTATTTCAATTTGCACATGATCAAATGATGATAGTGGATTTGTTTCCAAAATAGACTTCTACAACATTTAGAGCTTCATAATATGGCACCAAGAAAGTAGCCTTCTTCCAATTATTTTGGCATGGCTTAACTCATTGAATTAGTCTACTTCAAAAATGTAACACTTGCCCAAGGTCGACTAGTCCAAGTTTGCAGCAAACATAGGAATTAAGTGTCATGGCGCTTTGACCATTTACTTCCCTTGATGTTACTTATCCTATTATCATCTGTTTCACTTTATTTGTTGTTGGTATTTAATCCATCGTTGTATGATAAGGCATCCAAAGTAAATTGTAGTTTACTAAGTCAAAGATGCTATTTACATAGCATCAACTATGTTATATTCTCCATATCGATTTAATTGATGTGTAATACATAGCTTTTAGTTCAATCCATACATATTACCAATATATATTATATTCGACCTTTTAAATGCAGTGTATGTGTTATATACAATCGACCTATGCTTAAATAAATCAACCTCCATGTTGAATATATAAGTCAACCTCTAAGCATCATAAATATACTATTAATATATATATTAAGATTTATACATATACATATATATACACCATGTCAAACAAGTATGTATATTTGATATATAAATGAATACAAACAAGTTAACATTCACATAACAATAATTGATATTGTATATATATACACACTCCTCTATTAAGCATGTATGTTTATGTGTGTATTTGTATATATATATTATATAGCAAGATGATAGTCAAATGATCCATTCAATATCCAAATGATTATAACCACGTGAATATATTCACAATAGCATCATATTAATCATTTATATATATATGCATCTCTATACATATGTCGTCATACTCGTATGAACATCCCTTTATATCTAACGTACACATATGTCAACATATTGCATATATATACATATATGCATATATCCCAAATACTCATTCAACCATACAATCAAGCATAGTAATATAAGGAGGGACTCATAAGTTCCAAACATATAAACATTATACCAACATTCATTCAACAATAATCATGACCCTTACTAATGCTAACACATCATGCTAAGGATGAATTACCAATTCCCAACACTATGACTTGACTCAACCATTCTACTCTGAGTGTGTGTTGTAAGCTCATATAGGTTTCATTTAGGTTTATTTGACCAATCACTTCTCTTGAGTGATACTTTTCCTCCTCCTGGAGGAATGAACCTGTCCCTGCAACTAGCTCAACACATTCACAATGGTAGTTAGACATTCATAATAAATCCATATGCATCATAAACCTAAGAATATTCATATAGCAATACATGTTCATCATCAATGAAAACATAATTACTCTTTCAAATAATTTATCAACACTTTCACATAATACCTATTTCAGTATCCCATTAATCATAACTAAATCATGATTGTATTTACCATCCTATTTACCCGTGAAGGTAAAAGTAAATCGGTAATAACAAGATGGGGTGTAACAAGTGGGCTATGCAAGAGGTTTAATAAGGGAAATGAGGTGACTAATGGTAGTTCAAAAAAGTAAGGACAAGCTATTTAAAAGACAAATATGTTAGTCATCATACCATGGACACTCATAGTGCATCATGAAAGGCATTTCCATCAAGAGAAAAATCACCTATAAAGCCTAGGACAATTCAAGAGGTTTTCCTTTTATCATTAGAAGGTAGGTATGTGATGAACAAGGACTGTCATGTTCAACAAGATAATTCTCCAAGCTTGAGCTAGAGTGAGGTCACAACCTTAAAAGGGATGGTCAGAGAAATTTTAATGTTTTTCATACAAATTCATGGAGGGAAAGTTTTTGAGAAGACTTCAAGACATAAGCATGGAATGAAAAAATGGCAAAGACAGTGGGTAAGTGAACTATGAAATGATAGTCAAACACCTTATGATTTTGTAAGTAACTGAATGGCCATTAATGGACTATGGTATCACTATGGTTTATGCCTAATGACAATCAATAATATCTCTATATTGTGGCCTCATTGCAAAATATGTGAAAAAACACTTTTGAATATGATGTGTAGTCTCTTGGCTATGAGGGAGGGGAAATGGTTATGAAGGACAACCATGTCATGAAAGACAGATCTAACTTGGCATATGTAGTAGGATCTAAAAGGAATTCATTCCATGATAGAGACAACCACCTTTTCACCAAACTAATGATAGTCATGAAACCTAATTAAAGATGACAGTGGTTTAATATATGAAGGGAGTTCCCAAAAGGGTATTTCATATGATAATTTTTCCAAGGTGTTAAGAGAGCCATTAATGTAACAATGGGAAATTTCTAGGGTTAGCAATATTATATTCAGAACATAAAAACCAAAGTAAATAATGAAGTGCAAAGGAATAGATGAACAATCTCATATATTGTCTTCATCCTCCATGACTGACCTCCATTACACCTTCTTAATTTGCTGAAATAAATTGTTTACCCTCAGATTTGAGAAGAGCAAGCTAATGGAAATGACAAGCCCTAAGCAAATATTGAAGGATTTGAACAACTATATGAAATACTATGCCCTACTGCAACTAGTAAGAATCTAAAATGTCTAAGCTATGTCAAATGAAATCTAAAAATATGCTATGACAAATGAGAATAACAATGCTAAAATATGAAAAATGGAAGAGATAAGAGATGCAAGATGTGACCAAAATCGCTCTTTTATAGAAGATGCAATTTTGTGTGAATGACCAAGATTGAAAGTCAATGAGTGCCCTAGAATCAATGGATGAGATTCCATATAGCAACCCACAATTAGGGTTAGGGCAACATTAGGTCAAATTTGAAATGAATGGGCAAGATTGATTTTTAGAAAAATCAAATCAAGGGTTGACAATGCATGTGACAAAAGATTCTGGGCACGGAAAACGGAGTCATTGGGGGAATCAAATAATAATTTAAAATTATTTAATTCAAGAGGGGATGTTGACTTTTTAAATTAAAAATTATTTTAATTCAAAAGGGGTGGGGTCATGTGACAGTAAATAATTTAAATTAAATTATTTACTAAAAGAGGGAATTTGAAAGTGAGACTTATTTTAAATAAATAATATTTATTTAAAATGAGCACAGTAAAAGAGGAGAAATTAAATAATAAAATTATTTAATTTAGGTGTTGGGACTTATTTTAAATAAATAAGATTTAGAAGAAATAAAATAATAAAAAGTTATTTAATTTAGGTGGGAATTAAATAATAAAGATATTATTTAATTATAGAAGAATGTGACAAAGGGAACCTTTTAAATTAAATATAATGATTTAATTCAAAATTCAAGAGAGTGGACCAATATTAAATAAATAAAATTTATTTAATTTAGGAGAGAAGAGGCTAATGAATAATTAGATAATTAAACGTAATTATTTAATTATAGTGGAAGATAAGACTTTATTTAATTTTCGAAATAAGAGGACCTAATTAGTGACATAATTAAATAAATAAATAAAATTATTTATTTAATAATCAGGAAGATAAAGAAATTTATTTAATTATAGGAAGACATTAGACAATTAGTGACGCATTAAATAAATAATTAAAATTTATTTATTTAATAATCATGAAGAATGAAAAGATATGAATTAATTAAGTAATTATGAGTTATTTAATTAATAGTCGAAGTGAGTCAAGGACATAATTAAAATGTCTTAATTATGCTAGGAACAAAATGATTGAAAATAGAGCTTGCAGGCCTAGGTCATTTTTATGTGTCTAGATTTTCCCCTCTTTGTCATAATGCAGCCTGTCGCATTGTGGCAAAGAAAATAAGTCAAAAATATGCCCCCAGTGCAAAATAAGATGAGGAAGAATGACGAGGAGGTTTGCGGTATGCCCCCTCGAGAGGAAAGACGGGTTCCAAGATCACGGGTGTTCTCTTGAAATGGATGAGAAGATTAGAAGATGATAGGACAAGAAAGTGTTAGTGAAAAGATATGGATGATGATATGGATGAAATGCCTATATGAGATGCATGTTAGTTCCTAGACCAAATCCTTCAACATATTACCATAGGACTTTAATATTTATTGCTCTTAATCATCATTGAGCGGTTAAAAAAAAAATGACACAAATGGACAACAAACACCATGGTATGGCATAGACCAAGGTGTGCAAGGTCATCCATTTGCAAAATAGACAATCGCAAACAAGGAATGTCCTAACTCATACTAGAGGCCCATTTTCCCTAGTATTTTTGTCAAGACAATCCATAGATAGTAGTCAAAGAAAAACAAAATAGGTCATGAGACGTCGTCGCACCTCTAAATCCTTCATGGGACATCCTTGAGGTAGCTAGTAACATGACCAAAAGACAAGTCAATAAAAAGATAAGACAAAATAGCCAAAAATTAATAGCCATTTACTTGTATTGCCAATGTTTGTTTGTCGAAGATTAATTGTTTGACGATTTGACAGTTTTGATGGTTTGACGGTTTGAGGGTTTGACAGTGTGGACAAAAGATTGATTGACATGATTGACTAGATTGATAAGATAGACATTGACTCTATTTTTGGGATTTTGACATTGATTTGGATGTTTTTGTATTTTCTCAGGACATTTTTCAATTTTTAGGTCTTTTTTCAAGACTTTATACAATTTTTAGGTTTTTTTTTTTCATATTTTTAAGATTTTTTCAGAACTTTTTCAAATTTTTAAAAATTTTTCAGGACTTTTTCGAATTTTTATGACTTTTTGAGGTTTTACGAAAAAATTGTGATGAATGCATGTGAATGATGTCGCTGCACATGAATCCAAGGATAGCCATGATTTTGCTGCTAGTCAAGTTGAATACCAATTAATAGGTGACGATGACAATGACAACGTTGTTTGACATGGGAAGGACACATCCTGAAACAACATGAGGATGACAATGATATGACAAGAGGATAAAAGTCTACAGCAAGGCCATGGACAAAGTCAAGGAATGTTTTGGATGGTGGGCTAGGTTTTCCATATTGTTGCATTTGGAATGACTTCATGAGGATTAGATGGGATGACGAGGGATCTTTAGACCATTGACAAGGGAAACCAAGATGGGTGATAGGTATAAAAGGACAATGGATGGCTTCTGTAAAAGATAGGAGACATGAGGACTATTATCATATAGTTGTCAAGGACAATGTCACATGAGGCTATGATGGTAATGACATGATATGGAATAGGGTATGGTCAAAGGGTAGACATGTCAAAAATTTTCCCAAAGCATGATTTGTGTTTATGCCCTAGTCTTTATCAAGATCAAAATAGGTGGGACAATGGACAAAATGATAGGGCTTGGATGGATAGATGGAAAGATCATAAGAAATTTCATGTGAAGGGAATGGGAGATGAGATGACTTGCCCCCAAGTGTAATGGTCCACATAGAAGATTATTCTACACATGATGCCTGTTTTCTAGGTTTTCATCATGGTACTTATCTAGAGTGCCATAAGAATGGTTTTCACTATTGGACGAAATTTTGCTCTTTACTATTTTTGTCTTTTTTGTCTTTTTCAAATTTTTTATATTTTCTATTTTTTGCCGAATAGCCTTGATTCTTTAGATGACCACTGACTGTGTTCAAGCCTTTGATGGTGCCAATGTAGAGACTGGTGCCATGACATGCCAATAATGACCTTTATGAAGTAGTTGCCTTGTCAAGATGATAGCGCTTGCATACAGCTAACTGATTTCATTTTGATCCTTGTTGATACTAGAGTTGGCATTATCAAAATACGCACATCGTGATAGAGTGTCATGAGAGTCCTTATGATAAAGCGTTGCTGCCAAGATGCGATGAATTTGTGACATAGGACGTTTGGACTTTAGACGAGATGTAGGATTATGGTGGATGATGGTAGACGTGGATAGGTTAGTTGGACGTTTGGATGCATTGATTTTTATTTTCCAAACTTGGGGTGTTGGATGACAAAGTTGGGAATTTTTATTAGGATAGTGTTTGGAACCAACATTTTTATATGTCTTGCTTGATGGCCATTTTGAAGGAGGTGGACATTGATTATATGTGGGAGTCCTCTTGTCTTGTGGCTCCACATTTTGATTGACTTTTGAATTTGGCATCTTTTCTTTGCCTGATTCTCAACTTGATCCATTTTGTTTTGGGATCCATTTTAGCTTCATTTGTCCACTTGACTTTTTGTCTGATTTGATGGCCTTTGACATGTGATTTTGAACTTCGAATTTGTAATACTTTTGTTGGTTCCACATGGAAGGTTTATTCATGATGGAATGATGGTTTAGGGTGTGGAGGGAAGGGGTGTTGGCAACAATCTTATGAAAAGGACTACTCATAACACCCATTTTGACATTTGTATTTGATAAAGTTTCCCCCAATATCGAGGAGGGACCACTAACATCATTTGATTTTTCGACTAATGAATATCCAAGACCTGATGTCTGTAATGTGCTTGAACTTGTACGGGTTCCAAAATTCCTTGCTCGTTTAGGCCTAATCCTTTTCCCTAGTAATGCATGTTCTGAAAATTTTTGTTTGCAATGGGGTACTTGTTATTTTGGAAGCAAGATGCAAACCCATCCTTATTGTGGAAATTAATGCTTGAAATATTCTCATCTATGAGAAAGCCTGCTCTAAAAAAGATAGATGATCCTAATTGATAGGATGTTGTAGCTTCATTGACATGTTGGACAGATTTTTGATTGACATCTTCGGTTTGATTTTCTGACATATCAAATTCTGATGATTTTGCTAGTGCTTTGAAGTTGATATCAAAACCATCTTCATGGTCATTGTCATAGAGCCCATTGAATTCAGTTATAGCTTGATAATTTTCAAATATGTCCATGCTAGGAGACTCTTGTTCTAGTGGTAGATCGTCTATGTGTCCCATGGACGCAAGTGTCTCATTGTTGGTAGTGTTAATGTTGGAAGCTTGGAGAGGGTCATCTTCAATTGTTTCATCATGAAGGGCATAAATTTCAAGGAGTGGATCATTTTGGACTTCTTCAAAAGTAGTGTCTTGATCAAAGATGGGCTCAGTTGGAATGTCATGATTGGAAATGGGATCTTTACCAAGGATAGGTTCATCTTGAATGACATGGTTTTGGATGGACTCTTGACCAATGATAGGTGTCTTTTGTATGCTATGATTGTCTATGAGGACTTCTTGAATGGATGTAAAGATGGGGTCCAATAGACTACTTTGATCTGGACAAGATGGTGATGTTATGATGTCATGCTTTGGACTTGCCTCTTGACATGTATCCTCAAGTGTAGGTAAGAAGATGGGACTTTGGAGACCATGACTAGATATATTTTTATGATAAAATGTAGTGTCTTGAAATGGATTGGTGTGTAATGGACTAGGATATGACATGGATAGTTGGTTTAGATTGATGGATGGCTGATTTCCCCTATCAAAGTTAGGGTGGGTATGACCAATGGATGTTTTTTGTGACTTAGTACCATGGATGGTGTTAGGGGACCCTTGATAGTAGATGGATAGAGGACTAGGACTCATGGATTTTTGGTAAGATGGATAGATGAATGGAGGGCTAGGGGTTGTAAATTTGGACTTGGATTGGAGGTATAGTGTTTTGAAGTCCCTAGAAAGTTGTGCTTGACCATTACTAATAAATTGGCATTCAATTCGACTAGTAAGCATGTCATAGTGACTTGAAGACATGATGGTGGATGGCATGAGGCTATGCTTTATGCAAGGTGACAATGCAAAGTGATAAAGGGGATGCCTTATGTAAAATGATTTTTAGGAAAGGTTTTCTAACCACTCAAAGTTTGGCCAATGTCTCGATTTGGATTGTCAAAGGACTGGTTTGAAGGACAAGATGACAAAATGACAAGGTGAGATATCCACACTAGACCTATGAGTTGGAAGTAGCTCACCAAAGGACAATGACTAAGGACTGATTTGTTTGACTTGGTCCAATGACAATTTACTTTTTGAGACAATGGTTTGACAAAGAAAGGGAAGTTTTCCTATCCCAAAGTGTGCAAAATTGAGGACTTGATTTGACAAATGTGGTTCATGATGGAAAATATGTTGCAGGAAGTGATTTGACAAAATTTTAGGCCAATTGTAAAGATTTGTTTCAGTTGGCAAAGTTGTTTCAGATTTTGGCAAGTTTGATGTTGATTTGTCTGAAAATAGTTGGCAAACACATGGTGTTAAAAATCAACCACATAGAAGTCATTTTACAAAAATCCTATGACTGCAAGGATAGTATTCTTCTGGATCCCACTAACCGCATATCCTTAATGAATGAATTCAGAAGCTTGGCCCCACAGGCTCCCCCTTATAGTGCACTCACTTCTCAGGGCAACCAAGCTTCCAACCTCCATGAAACTCTCATGGCAGATTGATCATCTCTACTAAGAACTGCACAGGTGCGGGTGTCATCACAACGACCGTTGTTGTACCAAAGAATAGAAGGTTTTTGGCTTGCTAGAACAAAGGATTTATTTCGGGCACCTGTTCAAAAGGTCACGCGAGAGGCATTATCATCCCAGTCTGTAGAGGTTACATTCTGTAGGTTTCAACGCACCACAAGGGTACTGGGGAGTCAATTGCTGGTTCGTAGGAGCTTCTGTAATGCTAAGTTTTCCTTAACATTAAAATTTATATACCGGTTGGGCATCGCTTGACTTTAGCGCGTTCCTGGTTTGAGTTGCTTTGGGGTGAGTACTTTTTCCCACCAAAGCAGGCCCAATTTTCTAAGGTTCAACAAAAGCAAGTTGAAATATTCATAGTTCAATCAATCCTTGTTTAAAAACAAAGAGTGAACACATGAATATCCTCACTCACACTCGCATGGTGTTCATTTTAAGCCCAAAATGAAATGTGTTGACAAACATAAAAAACATGGAGTTCATTTTAACCGTTTGTAAGATTTGTCAAAACATGGGGTTCATTTTAACCGTTTGTAGTGTGAGCTAACTAAAAGTTCATTTTAACCCAATGTTATGAAGAGATGCAAATTTATTTTAATCCAATGAGTTATCATGCAAGATTGTGTTCTTTTTAATCCAGTGAATATGCATGCATGTTCATTTTAACTCATGAATGTCGAAAAAAAATGCAAATTTGTAGTTGTTTTTTTAAGATTTGTGAAATAAAACATATATTAGACACAAATATTAGACTCCTCGCCACAAGCTGCAAACAGAAAATCAATAACCCAAAATCTTTAAACTACTATGCAGAAAAAAGTGTTGCCCTAACCTGAATTGACCTAGTGCAAGCTCAATTTTTAGAGTCAATAACAGTTTCTCTTACACCCAGGATCGCACAAGTGCGCAAGGGGAGAGGATACTTCTATTATTGATCACTAATATTAGAGGGTTAGCTAGTCAAAATAAATCTAATTTTTGGAACTGGTTTTTGCATCAAAAGTAAAAATACAGAAAATAAACCCTTACTGAAATTCAAAGAGATCTCTAGAAATGTAAAGAAATCTGAATAATTTTGTGTTTTGCATCCAAAATTAATTTTTTATGAAAAATCATAAAAAAATTATTAAAATTTCAACATAGTTCCGAAAAATCTGATTTTTTTATTGAAGGTGCCTGACATCATTCCAAACATGTAAAAAAAATTGTGTGAACAAATCTACAACATTTTGTGAGATATAAGTCAATCTTTGTAAAACCCTAATTTTTAAAGATCTATCTTTTGTCGAATTATTTTGTAGGACAATTAAAACCATGGAAAAAAAACCCTTATTGAAATTTGGAGAGCTTTCCTAAAATGTAAACAAATCCAAAAAATTCGCTAATTTGCTCTCAAAATTGATTTTTCATTAAAATAACCAAGAAAATTACTAAAAATTAAAAATAGATCCAAAAAATCTGATTTTTGGACTAAAAGCTCTTGATAATCTTGCCAACTTGTCAAAAAAATTGTGTTAGAAATTATTTAGCCATTTGAGAGTTATGGCTGAATCTTTGAAAACTAGGGTTCTTATCTCCAAAATGATGCAAAACTTGCAAAAAAAAGCCAACAAAACCTGCAACAAAATATATCCAACTCCAAAATTCCTCAAAATTTGTCAAGATATGTCAGGTTTACCAATGTAACAATGGGAAATTTCTAGGGTTAGCAATATTATATGCAAAACATAAAACCCAAAGTAAATAAGGAAGTGCAAAGGAATAGATGAGCAATCTCATAGATTGTCTTCATCCTCCATGACTGACCTCCATTACACCTTCTTAATTTGCTGAAATAAATATTTTTCCCTCAGATTTAAGAAGAGAAAGCCAATGGAAATGACAAGCCCTAAGCAAATATTGAAGGATTTGAACAACTATATGCAATACTATGCCCTACTGCAACTAGTAAGCATCTAAAATGTTTGAGCTATGTCAAATGAAATCTAAAAATATGCTATGACAAATGAGAATAACAATGCTAAAATATGAAAAATGCAAGAAGTCAATAATACAAGAGATAAGAGATGCACGATGTGACCAAAATCACTCTTTTATAGAAGATGCAATTTTGTGTGAATGACCAAGATTGAAAGTCAATAAGTGCCTTAGAATCAATGGACGAGATTCCATATAGCAACCCACAATTAGGGTTAGGGCAACATTAGGTCAAATTTGAAATGAATAGACAAGATTGATTTTTAGAAAAATCAAAATCAAGGGTTGACAATGCATGTGACAAAAGATTCTGGGCATGGAAAACGGAGTCATTGGGGGAATCAAATAATAATTTAAAATTATTTAATCAAGAGGGGATGTTGACTTTTTAAATTAAAAATTATTTTAATTCAAAAGGGGTGGGGTCATGTGACAGTAAATAATTTAAATTAAATTATTTACTAAAAAAGGGAATTTGAAAGTGAGACTTATTTTAAATAAATAATATTTATTTAAAATGAGCACAGTAAAAGAGGAGAAATTAAATAATAAAATTATTTAATTTAGGTGTTGGGACTTATTTTAAATAAATAAGATTTAGAAGAAATAAAATAATAAAAAGTTATTTAATTTAGGTGGGAATTAAATAATAAAGATATTATTTAATTATAGAAGAATGTGACAAAGGGAACCTTTTAAATTAAATATAATGATTTAATTCAAAATTCAAGAGAGTGGACCAATATTAAATAAATAAAATTTATTTAATTTAGGAGAGAAGAGGCTAATGAATAATTAGATAATTAAACATAATTATTTAATTATAGTGGAAGATAAGACTTTATTTAATTTTCGAAAGAAGAGGACCTAATTAGTGACATAATTAAATAAATAAATAAAATTATTTATTTAATAATTAGGAAGATAAAGAAATTTATCTAATTATAGGAAGACATTAGACAATTAGTGACGCATTAAATAAATAATTAAAATTTATTTATTTAATAATCATGAAGAATGAAAAGATATGAATTAATTAAATAATTATGAATTATTTAATTAATAGTCGAAAGTGAGTCAAGGACATAATTAAAATATCTTAATTATGCTAGGAAAAAAAGGATTAAAAATAGAGCTTGCAGGCCTAGGTCATTTTTATGTGTCTACAATTAGAACATTGAAAAATATTCTTGAGAGCCCATTCCAAGGTTTTTTTTCTACTTCAATATAGTCATGTCAGTGTTTGAGAAGATGAACATTTGCAAGTAAGAAATCCCAAGGCAGTAAATGCAAGAAAACTAGCAAAAGGATAGTGGTTTGAAGATGGTTAGAGAGAAATCCATAAAAAGGATAGTTAACAAGTATTACAATCATAAATGGATGGAAATCAGAGTCATAAATGGATAAAAAGAAGTCTCATGAATAGTTGAAAATACATTCTCATAAATGGATGATATTACAGTCACAAATGAGTAGAACATCCATGTCATAAGAGGTAGTGGTGAAAGGTTTACAAAAGGCATATGAATCATAATGACAAACCTCAAGAACCAATAAAAACATGTCATATTAATGCATGACAGTCCTTGGGACTATGAGAAGATAGCATTTGAAAATAATTAAATGTATCAAATTGTAAGTGAATGATGATTATAGGGGCAAAACTTTATTTTTCTAGACCATTCAAAGGATCACAATGATAAAGTGCATACTAAGGGTAGTCTCATAGATGTTAAGAGAAAATCCATGAGATGTTAGTGATAGTCATGACCTCCAAATGTTTAAAGACAATGAAGGCGATGAATATAGTCCTAGGGAGTCAACAAAGCACAGTCATTCGAAGTTGGATGAGTTAGCATGACAAAGGAAAAATTAGACCTAATGGGAAGTTGATTGTGAAAAGAATGCAAAAACAATGAAGGGATTGTCAAGTGCAAAAAAAGAATCACCTAAAGTAATGAAGGATGGTCATACTCATGAGGTCAGACAATGAGGTTAATAGAGAGGGCAGTCTTAAAGGATTTCTCAAGGTCTCAAGGAGCAGTCCTAAGACTGTCACATAAGCATGATAGTCCTTGTTCAAATGAGGGAGAAATAACAACTAAAAGACATGAAGTAGTAACAACAATACAAGATAAAGCATGACAATATTTTGGAAAGGAAAAGGACAAGAAAGTAATGAGATGAAAGGTTTTAGAAGATTATGCAAAATCATTGAAGAGGTGACTATTACAAATCTATGAAGGAAAATGATTATAAGGACTGCAAATGTGAAGGAGGATTTAGAGACATGGAGGGGCAATGTATTGTCATCAATTGGAAGGACAGTCCTCATAAATGCAATGTATGCACAGTCATCCTCTATTTTGAAAGGACCACCACTGTGATGTAAGCATGGGACAGTCATATGAAAAGGGAAACATTTAAAGAACATATTTTCCCATAAAACCTTTGTCAAAAAGGGTAAGGCATGTAATATTGACATGGAAAACCTTTATCATGATAGTCATGATAGGTCTTGACAGTCTATATGACTTTACTTTGACTACTACAATGCATAAAATTTAAAGGAGGCATAGTTCATGTAGAGGCACAGTCATGTGTCAAAAGGATGACAATCAAAAGAAAATACAAAAGGGCACTTATTGTTGAACATCCATAATACTGAGAGGGGGGGTGAATCAATATTCCAAAAATTGATAGTAAAATCCACTTAACCATTATCACAATAATGACTAAATCAACAAGAGAGAACATAGAAACAAGAAAAATCAATCATGCACATGAACACCAAGATTTTTAAGTGAAAAAACCAATGAGGGAAAAACCACAGTGAAGGTTAATTCACAATATATTATATCTAGATAAAAAATATTAAGGGGCTCACTAACAAGACTCATTGTCCTTAAGAGGTTCACAGCCTGAGTACAAAAGATGGCTCACTGCCAAAATGATGAAATGATGGAATACACCTTCTATGTGCAAGGTTATGTTTTGCTGAAGCTCAAAATACAAAGTGTCACATTGCATATCTTCACCTTTTCCCTTCTCCACTACTCACACTTGCACACACTTTTTTCCTACTACTATCTTGTATTTATAAAATTATATCTTATTTATCAATTAGGTCGGCACCATATAAGATTTAATCATTTCATCTAAGTAGTGCATTATACCAAGTCATCTATTAGTCTACATAATATATATCATTCACTAAGTCGGCCAAGACTAAACCACAATTCTCCAAACCAACAAATAATTCTCAAAGAAAACACCTTTTGAATCTTAGAGCACGTTAGTTTCCCATCATACTACCAGTAAAGAGACCATCATCAAAACTGTAATATATGAATGTTTACCTTAGTAGAATGTGGAATGTGGAGTCTCCCACACAGTATACCTACACACAAAATAATAGTAGAATACAGATTTGAACTCTAATAGAGATAACTTTCTTTACATAGAAAAAAACATCTCAAGATCCAAGATAAAGTTGTTTGAATGAGCCAATAAAACATGGTTAGGATATTAGAGTCATATCAGATCTTGTGATGAGTTCCATACTCAAATACCAACATATTGATCTACCACAAAGGAGCATTACTGACAGAGAACAACTTCCGTTGAACCAAGTAAACTTATCATACTTTTATCACCGTACAATTATTACCATGTTGACATCAATGACAACATAGGAACAACCAAAAAAACCGTCCATACTTCATTCTCATGTTGCAAATCTCCCAACAATCCCCCCCTTTGGCATTCATGGAAAAATGCATTATAATTTGTTTTTCAAGAATACCACATTGACTATTCTGATTACTCCCCCTATCAAAATTGTTCTTCACAAAACGTTTTTCCTCTGACTCTTCATCTCTCCTTCTCTCTATCTCTCTATCTCTCCCCCTTTAACATTAATGACAAAGGAAGGGGTCTAATATAAATTTACATATGCATCAAAAAGTAGTCAAAAAGATATGAACACTTAATTAACTTGAAGAAGAACCTCTGAGACTCTCTAGGATAGGCTTCCATGATGATTTACCTTCTTCCCATGAACCTTTTGTACTAACTAGAGTCTTGTAAAGTAGCTCAAGTTTAGTTAGAGACTCTAAACCATATGTTAAAGTATTGGGATTAAGCTTAGTCTTTGATAATTCACCAATACAACCAATAGCACAAGAGAAAGAAGTGTGTCTAAATTTAATCATGTATCTAAGTGCCACAAACTTCTTGATAACATTTGTTCTTCGATCCTACAAAGAGAAAAAATATTCTTGAAGTTGTACAATGTAGGACCACCTCTGATTATCTCTATCTTCTACTAATCTGTATGTATTTTCATGAGTGCTCAATCGAGACTCACTCATCCTTATCCCATTTCTCATATTCAATGTCTTGCCAGACCAGTCAAGAAAAAGGAAAAGTAGTTCATGTACCTCTTTTTCACAATCTTGTACACTCTTCAATTCCTTCATTACTTGATCATGTGCATTCACACATTTTCCTTTGATATCATTCAAATTTCCTTCATTAGACCTAATTCCAATAGAAATTTCAAGTCCAAATATACAGAATTTCGAAGAACTAATCATGCCATAGAGATTATCCAGAACAAAAATAGATCAATCAAAATTAGCACCAGGAATAACCTTCTACAAATATTCTAGAGCTTTCTGAATATTCATTATTTCATGCTCATGTTCAAGCTTACTTTCTTCTCCACTTTCCAGCTTCATTACACTCTTCCTCTTCTTTCCTATTCTAGTCATGCTACTGGAGGTACTTTCTTCATTGAGATGCTTAGGGATTTCCAATAGAATTTTATCATATATATCAATTTCAGCCTCTAACACTTCATAATTCAATTCAAATATCCAAACTACCCTTGATTCAACTACTTCCATGTGACATAAATCTGTAGACACAAGAAAATTTATGCTTCTAAAGTATCTTTCCACAACACTTACTGGAATTCTAGACCTTTTATTCATCCCCATTTAAAATGTTCCAAAGAATATAGCAAGGGAATACTCTTGTGCATCCAAACTACCAAGATTTATCATGAAATTCTTGATTTGATAAGCAATAGGCTTTGAATTTGACCATTTCAACCTTCCTATTATTGATAACTCTTTCAAAAAGTAAAAGAGTATACAAGCAACTAGATTGCCATACCAAAAATTCTTCTTCTTTCTCTTCTTAATTTCCTTTAAATTAGTCAAAAGATTTATGTGAAGTAGTTCACACAAGTCATATTCCATACCTCTTATTACCATATCAACAACAATTTTCATAGCAGTAGTAGAAACTATAGAGTCATTGTTAGGGATACAAAATTTATGACCAATGACCATAGCAACATACCTTGTTACCAAATAAACAATCAATCTCAAACAAATTTCTTTTTCTTTAGAACTTGCACCTGTAACCTTAATCATTTCTTTATCATTCATAAGATTCAGTCTAGGAACCATTCAAGAGGAACACAAACTAGTTACATATCTAATAGCTTCTCTAGATATCATATGTGCTTCATCAATCCACAAAGATTCATCATGGATTCTGCTCAATACCATTTGAATATACTTCTTCTCAAATTCAAACCAAGGCACTTTTCTCCAACATATCCAACTTATTCTCAACTAATGCTCTATAGGCATCATGATTCTCTTTCAATTGATTTTCCCAAAGCACATTGAACTGAACTAATGACATTTCTTCAATATTACTATAAACAAAATGCATAGATATCTTTTGTAGGAAACACTCTCAGAGGGATGCAAGAGAATGCCCCAATAGACTCTTCAGACACATTCCTCAAATAGCTCTTTAGCCTAGCTTTATCTGCACAATTCACAATCTTTGAATTATCCATCAATAAAAATAAAAGATTGTGCAAATAGGGGTACCTCTGAAATTGTCAACAAGAAATGTATAGATATCCTACTTCCAAAGCTCACTTTGAATTCATCTGATACATTCTTCAAGTTTTGAAATTTTGAATTCCCTTCTAAACTTTCTTTGCATGCTTTTCCGAAAATACATAGAACTTTAATTTCATCTAAACTTATTGCTTTCATTCTGAATGATTTTGCAATAAATGTTCCAACTTGCAGGTAGACTGCCTCAAAAACTGTGTACACCTTCATCCTTTCAAATTCTGCAAACCTTATTCTTCACACATGTGATGATAAAATAGCTTAATCTTATTACCACATTAAATATACTCCTGGCATGATATGACAAAAGTACCAATACGGGGGTTTGTTATATTTTTTGATGATTGCTCCCCCATAGTCATTGCTTTTATTTAGAGAATGATAGGAGTATCTATACCGAAGGTCGGTATAGATAAGACTGATAATTCATTTCTCCAAATTCTTCCCATTTCTTTTCTTTCCTTTTTCGAATCAAATTTTTTATCATTATTCTTCATCAGATAGATGTTCTTCTTTCTTCCACTGTTACTATTAGGATGTTCCAATTTTCTGCATTTTAAGCAAGTAACATTCTCCTTTCCCTTTTTCCTTTTATCCAAAAGAATATTTTTATATCCATTCTTTTTCACTTTAGAATCATTCACATTACTTTCATAGTCCTTTGCCTTATGACCAAGACTCTTGCGAAAATGACAAACACCATTGAAGTATAAATACCTTTTTGCGTCGTGTCGTTTGACAAGAGTTTTTTCAGAATCACTTCTTCACTCCTTGACTTGTCTACCTTTGTACCACGTCTTCTTACCAGTGGATTGCTTCGCTTTAGAACTCTGACCTTTTTCAAACCCTAAACCACTCTTTTCCATTTCCAGTCTTTGAGAAGTAATCAAATTATCAAGCATTGTCGAGCTTATCTTAAATTTTTCTTCAAAACTCTTTTCCCTTTCCAAATTAGATCTCAATATTCTTGCTTCTAATTCTAGTTTGGCGCATTCATCTGTCTTCTTCTAAATTTCAATTTCATGACATTATTCAATTCTTCTCTTCTCATCCAATTGTTCCAGCAGGATAGTGATGATTTATTCTCCTTCGGTCAATAGATCACATGCAACCAGACTTGTGTTTTGTAGGTTTTCAATATGCTCATTTTATTTTATCAACTTGTCCTTCAAAGCTTCCATTTTTTCTAAAAATTTGGCAGGGGCAATTTTTAGAGGAATTTTTTTTCCCATGTTCAAATTCTGGGACCTTCCTCAAGTTGTTAGGCTTCTTCCAAGGAACCAAGCTCTGATACCAATTGTTGAACATCTAGAATACTAAGAGGGGTGGTGAATCAGTATCCCACAAATTGATAGTAAAATCCACTTAACCATTATCACAATAATGATTGAATCAGCAAGAGAGAACATAGAAACAAGACAAATTAATCATGCACATGAACACCAGGATTTTTACTTAGAAAACCCAATGAGGGAAAAACCACAGTGAGGGTTAACTCACAATATATTATATCCAAATACAAAATATTATGGGGCTCACTATCAAGACTCATTGCCCTTTAAAGGATCATATCATGAGTACAAAAGATGTCTCACTGCTAAGATACAATAATGGTGGCTCATTGCTAAAATGATGTGTAGAAGTTGAGAAATCCAACCTCACATAACCCAAGAATCACCTGCATGCAAATAAACTATCACTAGAAAGAGATACAGAGAGAAAAAGAAAAGGTGCTCTACAAGATTCAAGCAAAAAAATGAATTAACTGAATGAATAATACAAAGAGATCAATCCTTATGAAGGAGATCAAGAAACCCTAAAGTGAAACCTAAAAGGGATGCATTTATTAATTAGAATAATTATTAAATTCCTACAAAATGCAAACTGAGTTAATCTTAAGATAAAATATAAAAGGTAGCTTAATTAAAATAATTAAGTAATAAACCTTTTACTCTAATACCCCCCCTTAAGATGAACTTAGGGAGTAGCTACAAACTAGATGCATGAAAGCAATGCAACTACAAGCTAGAAATAAAACCAGGGTCCCAACAACTAGGCCTGATCAAGTACCTGAATACAAACAAATCTCTATAAACCGGAGTAAAGGAGAAATCCCAGTGGGAAAAAAACTCCTCTCCAAAAAGAGATGCTAAAAAGAAAGTACAAATGGAATGTCTCAAGAGACTCTCTCAAGAACATATGTAGATATACAATTAGATACCTCCCATGAGAGAGAGTGGAGAATCCAAATTACCCTCAGAATGAAAGAACCCATGTGCCAATTATCAAACCAATGTGTCTTCTCAGAGGAAGAAATAGACCCAACGGTCAAGGAAGAGGAAATCCCTGGATGTGAGGTGAAAATGGAAGTCTTGGATGATGCTCACTAGAGAACTAAACTACAGCATGATTGTCTGAATAAAAAAATGTTGAATCAAACAACTCGACATGATCTTGAAATGGAATCTCCAATGAAGATGGGATAATAGGTGTGTTGAATCTGTCATCTGTGAGGAAAGGAATATCCTCTAATATGACCTCAACAACTATACTTGATGGCTCGATGAGTGGAGATACAATTTTAGTCATAACTAAAGAGGAATCTTTCTGAACAGATGTGATCTCAATAGGAGGTAGAGGTGTTCAAGTCTCAACAGTGGTCTCATGAACATATGGAAGAACACATAAGTTCAAGTGACCAAAATTCACCTCAGATACTGCATGCTCTCTTGTAGAAAGAGAGTGATACCAAAATGTGTGAATGCATATAATCGGGAAGAATGATCAACTATCCTTGTTGCAACAATGTTTCCAGTCTGAATGTCTCTGATGTGCATTGAATGAGGTGTGAACTCAACTATCTTCCCTATCCCACTATGAGCAATCTGATAGATGGAGAGAAGGTTAGTGGACAAAGATGGTGCACATAGTACATCACTAAATGTACCATCATCAATGTTGATAGAACCTTTCCCACATACACTCATATAAGTGTTATTACTCATCAATATGTGTGGTGAGGACACAACCTCGAAAGATGAGAACATGTCCTGAGAAGATTCCATATGGTGTGAAGAACTTGAATCCAGTAGCCATCTAGATGAATGTGAACTGGTGGTTGCACATAATGCATGGACCTTGTGGTGGGCCCGTCTATCTATCTAGAATGATGGTGAAGAAGAAGACCCACCTGATGTAGATGAAGAAGAGTGATGAATATTGTTCATCTCAAGAAGAGCTGTCAAATTTGAAACCTATTCTGCATATCCATCTATCTTCTTCTCATAACACTTAGAATCATCATGTCCTAGCTTATTACAATAAGCACACTTAGGTATTTATTTCTTTGATGATTCCCCCTTAGGAGAAGGTGAATCAGAGGTGTTATATGAACTAGAATCCTTCCCATGCTCTGTGGTCTTTGGTTTCAATTTTTACTTCTACTTCTACTTCCCCTAAGATGACTGTGCTACAAATGCTTGGTGTTGTGATCCTAAAAGAGCATCCAACTATGATATCTTGGCCTGCTCTCGTGTCAACCAACCACATAACACCTCAAAAGTAGGCATGGTAAAGCATGCACCCAAGGCATCCACAATAGAATAGAATGTAGAGGAAAAAATCTGAAATGAACCACGAAGCTTAGAGAGAATCAGGTAAATGCACTCTTCATATGTTTGATCTTACCACAACCCTATAACAATGATCACAATGATTTGAACTTCATCAAAAAATACTCAAAGGTAGGATATGAATCAGGTACTAAGGAAGTCAATTCGACCTCAATCTGAAGTGCTCAAAACTAATTAATGGTGCTAAGTAGATTCTAAAACTTCAACCACATAGCCTGAGGAGTTGTACAAACCTCTAGATGGAATAGAAGACTCTGAAACATGTAAATATAACAAACCCATTGCCTCATCCATTATGTTCCTATACTGGAAAACCTCAAATGGCCATGTCAACTGAGGTTGAACATCATCCAAACATGACCATAACCCTTTTGACATGAGAAGTTTAGTCATTTGTGCCTTCCAAGTGTGATAATTGTGTGGGGAAAGATGCTCAATAGAAGAGGATTTTTCCATAATGAATGAGTTCTAAACAAAATTATGGAAGAATTTTTTGGTTTTTTGATGTAGATTACAAAAAGCAAGAAAAAAAACTCCCCATAACACAAGAACCCAAACCCCAGTACAATTTTTAAAGCTGAAAAGCTAGAAAAAGAAAAATATGCTTCATACAATATTCTATGTACCTAGTAAATTTTATAATGAAATAAACTACAGATCTAAAGAGAGAAGTCAAACATCTTTCCAATGCCTATTCATTTTTGAAAAACGAAATCCAAACGCAAAAGTTACGCCTACCGGAGTGCAAAAAAAATGTTCTGACTTTTACTGGAAAACACCATAGAAAAATGGAAAAATCAGAAACAAATACCTATACTACTGGATCTGACTTTGAATCAGCTTTTCGATGATATCTCATTTTTGAAAAATGGAGATCGTATGCCCATTTTACACCTGATTTACTGAAAGTACTCCGAAAAAGCACAAGAAGGACCTCTAGAGCCCCTAGGGGCTAAAAAAGAAAGCCCCCGGTTGCATGCGGGACCAAGGGTGGTGGTTAGGGCCTGTGATGGAGCCTGCGATCATTGATAGGTTCGCTGACTAGGTCTTAGGTGGCTATCGGGGCTATGATTGGTTCCTGGTCCCCACATGACCTCGACTTGGCAAAAGAAAAGCCTTGCGAGGGCTTGTGCCTATGAGCAGTGGGGCAGAGGTGTTTGCCACTGGCAGTGCTATAGTGGTTGGTGGCTACCAAGTGGTGGGAGGGTGGTGGCCTTCATTTGAACTGGTAGTGTAAAAAAATAACAAAAAAACTTTATTTAAAAAAAAATTTGCCTCGTTTTGTGTGCCCTAGGGTAGTACGGCCTTGGGGCCAAATTTTATTTTGCCTTCTAGTTTAACTATGTCCAAAATGGATGAATGAACAGTCTATTTAGGGGTTTTATGGCACTGCGACCTTAATGGCGAGGTCCATTTGGACTCAAAAGGATCCGATCAAACAAGTATCCCTTGGATCAAAGAGACAAACCCCAAAACCTTAAAGCTCTGTGAATCTCTCAGAAGATGAACAAGGAGTGGCAAGTCAAAGCTCTGATACCATATAGAAGTTGAGAAATCCAACTTCACAAAACCCAAGAATCACCTGCATGCAAATAACCTTTCATGAGAAAGAGATACAAAGAAAAAAAGAAAAGGTGCTCTGCAAGCTTCAAGCAGAAAAATGAATTAACTAAATGAATAATACAAAGAGATCAATCCTTATGAAGGAGATCAAGAAAACCTAAAGTGAAACCTAAAAGGGATGCATTTAATAATTAGAATAATTATTAAATTCCTATAAAATGTAAACTAAGTTAATCTTAAGAGAAAATATAAAAGGTAACTTAATTAAAATAATTAAGTAATAAACCTTTTACTCTAACATGATGAACTGATGGAATACACCTTCTATTTGTAGAATTCAATTCCGCTGAAGCTCAGGATACAAAGTGTTGCATTGCATATCTTCACCTTTTCCCTTCTCCACTACTCACACTTGCATACACTTTTCGCTTGCTACTATCTTGTATTTATACAAGTATGTATTATTTATCAATTACGTCAGCACCATATATGATCTAGTCATTTCATCCAAGTAGTGCATTATACAAAGTTGGATATTAGTCTTCATAATATATTTCATTCACTGAGTTAGCCAATACTAAACCATAATTCTCCAAACTAGAAAATAATTCTCAAGGAAAATACCTTATAGATCTGAGAGCATGTTAGTTTCCCATCATACTACTAGTAAAGAGACCATCAACAAAACCACAATATATGAATGTTCACCTTAGTAGAATGCAAAGTCTCCCACACAGTATACTTTCACATAGAACAATAGTAGAATACAGAGTTGAACTCTATCAGAGATAAATTTCTATACATAGCAAAAAGACGTCTGAAGATCCAAGATATAGCTATCTGAATGGGCCAATAAAATATGGTTAGGAGACCATAGTCATATCAGATCTTGTGATGAGTTCCAAACTCAAATACCAACATATTGATCTACCACAAAGGAGTATTACCGGTAGAGAACAACTTTTGGTAAACCAAGTAAAATTCTCATACTATTATCACCATACAATTACTACCATGTTGACATCAATGACAACATAGGAACAACCAACACAACCATCCATACTTCATGCTCATGTTGCAAAGCTTCCAATAGTTATGATTAACAAAATACATTAGGAATACATGAAAAGATGAATCTCAATCACTCCAAACTACATTGGACACTTCAAGTCAAGTAATGGATAGGAAAAAGGTAGAGATGACCATAGGCAAGGGTAGTTATAAGAAAAATGGTAGTCCATATTAAAATATTTCCATAATGCATTGTGATTAAAGGGGTAGAGTCTCATAAGGCTAAAAGTCACAATGTAAGACATAGTTTCAAAGGGAAAAATATAATATTGCAGATTAATAGAAAAATAGTCAATAATGAAGTCAAGGGGAACTCCTGAGGATAGTGACAATCCTATGATTTTATGTTATTATAGTAATGGACTGTGAGGTTCATATTCTTTATAATAGTGACAATAATGCATAGATTGTGAGTCCTTAACAATAGAATATAACTATGAAATAATTACAATGATTAGTGACTATAAAAAAATAAACTCCTTTGTGATGCATTGAGCTCTGAAAAGTAGATAATAAGGTTAAGGTGAGGGAAAGACTATCCAATCCTCATTAGAAAGGAAGATTAATGAAACATGGTGCTATAGGATACTAATTTTTCACAAAAACTAGTAGTGCATCCCTTTTCAAAGTGTTAAATTCATTGATCACATTATAAGGAGCTTCTCCATATTTGAGTCTACCTAGATCAACATGGAGTTTAAAGAAACACGAGTAGATAATCTAATATGGTATTCTATTACTTCAAATCACAAAGAAGGAAATAATTCAACCATGTGAGAAGGACAGTCCTTTATATGTCAAAGGACAATGAACTGTGTAAAAGACAGTCAAGATATGTTAAGAGGGGCAAATTTTTGATGAAAGAAAGGCAACAATGAGTGAGGAAACAATCCTATTGATATTTTCAAAGTGATAGTGTAACAGGACAATGAATTTGGAGTTTAATTTACATGACAAGATGATGGATTAAAGAAGGTTTTTAAATCTTGCATCAATTTTTAAATCTCTAAGTTATCCTATGCCACCCTTGAAGGCCTAAGTTATCTGCAAGTAACTCACACACCTATGATCATGCAAGGAGTTTCAAAAGATTATTACAAGTTAAGTGACCTATCTATGCTCAATTTTGGTGCACTTAGAGGTATTTTAGGTCTATTTAAGAAGCCCTCATGGTTACAGCTAGAGTTGAGAGGAGTTTGAGAAAAAATTCATGCAATTTGAGGTAGTTTGGAGTCCTAAAATAGATTTTTTTTCTTTGTACACCCAACAAGTTGAAGACTTCATGCAAATTGAATGATGACATCAATTCCAATCAATTTCATTTTTTTTTAGAAGATCAATTCAAGTTCAGTTGGGGCACACTTCAAGGAGCATGCAAATGTGAAAAGGTCAACAATTCAAGTCTTCTCTCATCACCAAAGTTTGCATGTTTTTGCTTCCAATTCACATCCAAGAATTACAAGCCTATCAATGCAATTTTCAAAGAATGTTAGTTTGGAAAAAAATAAAGAAGAGGTTCAAAGCTAAGGAATACTCTACTACAAGACCTTTGGAGTTGGTGCATACAGGCCTATGTGGACCTACCAGAAAAATAATCTCTCAAGGTGATAGGTTCTTTATGTTGTTAATAGATGATTATTCTAGAATGAGTTGGGTGACCTTTCTCAAAGAAATGTCAAAAGCTCTAGATAAGTTTAAAGAATTTAAATCTATGGTTGAGAATGAAATGGATCTAAAAATCATTTTTTGAGGTTTGACAGAGGTGGTGAGTTCACCTCCAATGAGTTTAATAGTTTTTGTGAAGATCATGGGATAAAAAGATATTTATCAGCTCCTAAGACTCCACAACAGAATGAGGTTGTGGAGAGGAAGAAAAGGATAGTCCAGGAAGCAACAAGAACCATGTTGATAGAAGTAAATATACTAGATGTCAATTAGAAATAATCTATTCATATCATATTTTATATTGTCAACCGAGGTCAAGAAAGAGTGAACAATTCAAAGACCCCCTATGAGATATGGAATGGAAAAATTCCTACTATGAAATATTTTAGAGTGTTTGGAAGAAAATGTTATATCAAGAGGGATGAAGAAAAATTAGGAAAGTTTGATGCAAGATCAAATGAAGGAAATTTCCTTGGATGTTCTACAAAGAGAAAGGCATATTGGTGCTACAAAAAAAGTTAAAGAAGATATTTGAAAGTGAAAATGTCAAAGTGGATGAGGAATCACACCAGAGCTTAGTGTTGATAGAAGGATATGAATCTGATGAACCCCCTTGCACAGAAGAAGAAAAAGAAGAAGAGAAAGAAAAGTAGGTGCTATTGGAAGGGGAAGAAGCTCCGGAAAAGAATCCTAAGACTCCTAAGTATGTGAAGAAAAATAATTCTAGTGATCAAATGATTGGAGACAAAAGCAGAGGTGTGCTAAGAAGAAGAAATTTTTTTATGATAGAGGAATAGGTAAAATTTTGTTTACTTTCTGAAGTAGAACCTAAAATAGTTACTGAAGCTTGCAAGGATGAAAATTGGATCAAAGCTATGGAATAAGAGTTAAGGTAGATTGAGAAGAATAAAACATTGGAACTAGTCCCAAGACAAGTAAATAAGAATGTGATAGGAACTAAATGGTTTTTTAGGAACAAATTGAATGAGAATGGAGAAGTTATTAAAAACAAGGCTAGGCTTGTGTGTAAAGGCTACTCACAAGTGGAAGAAATATATTTTGAAGAAAATTTTGCTCCAATAGAAAGAATGGAGGCTATTAGGATGTTTGTGTCTTTTACAACGCATAAAGACTTCAAAGTATATTAGATGGATGTAAAGTTTGCATTTTGAATGATGATTTAGAAGAAGAGGTATACATTGAACAACCAAAAGGTTTCCAATTATTAGAAGATATTGACATGGTCTGCAGGTTGAAGAAAGCATTATATGGAATCAAATAGGCTCCTAGAGAGCTTGGTTTGCAAGATTGGAAAAGTACTTATTGCAATAGAGATTCAAAAATGGATATGTTGTGCAGTTTTTGCATGCACACCCCACTGAAAGTAGGGACCCTCTCTGCTTGATCTTTTGGATCTTTTCTATGGCTTTGCCTTTTTTACTTGTCTTTGAGATCTTGGGGTTTTGGTTTTTGGTGCTTTGGTCCTTTTTTCCTATCTTATGGTTACCTTGGAATTTTCCTTAATGCTTATATTTCTTGTAATGTACCCCTATTGAGCTTGCACTTTGAGAATTTTGAGTCTTTGGGTCAATCTCGAGTTTTTTCCTAGTTTCAGGATTTTCCTCCCTTGGCGGATTTCCCCAACAGCCTGGAAAACTCGACAAGGGTTGGTTTTGTGTTGTCTTCGAAGATTTTAATGCTTCATGGAATTTCATCTTCCTCATAATTTTTTGAATTTCCTTCACATCATTGAATTATTGAGCTGCATCTTTGCCTGTCTTGTTGCGGTTGTGTGGTTTACCACCTTACCGTAGGGGTCTGCATTCCGAGGTGCGGTAGCATGGGGGAAGTTTGTTCAATGCAGTAGTGTGGTGGTACTATGATGTTGCAGATGTCTCCAAGCTAGGTCATGGTTGTGTAGTTTACTGCCATAACGCGAGGTCTTCACACTTGGGTCACAGTTGTGTGGTTTACCACCATACTGCGAGGGGTCAATTGGTGGCTAGCGGTAGTGCAGTTTTGATCACCTTGGAGGATTTGGAAGGGCAGATTGGTCAATGAACGGCATGAGAAATATGTTGACTTCACGATAATATGTTGCCTTAGGAAAATCCCAAAATTCGTTCCTCTTTTTTTTTCTCAAGATGCGTTAAGTCTTGCTGGTTTTAGAGATTACCATCCTCGATGATTTTTTTGAAGATCTATTATTTATCATGAACTGAAAGGATTCATGGGTTAACTACTAATGATTATGCATTGCATGGTTGATTCAGATCATTTGAAGGTATTTGCAAGTATTTCTTGAGTATTGGATGTTGATTGAGTAGCTTTGCATGCTGGTTGTGCTTTCATCACTAAAATCTGCCTGGCCTAGAATTCCTCAAAATTCCTTCTTGACCTGAATTTTGTGATGGGTGAAAATCCTGAACTTTGGGAAGGGATGCTTTAATGATATTTTAGGGATTTTAATGGTTGTTTTGATCTCTTTGGTGATTGAATATGTTTTATGTGATTGACTAACTTGGATTTTGATGCTATAATGGATACTTATTGTGGCCTTTTGGGTGTAGGCTAGATCGAGCATGTTGTTACTAGCAAGGTCAAGAGGAGGTTGGGAATACTTTAAAGATGTTGTGAGATCCATGGGATATAGTGAAGTACACATTGCGGCTATAGGCAGGTAAAAATCGCACGTGCACAACAAGGTTTTGTCAGCATGCTCATTTGTTGTTTGCTTGAGTTGGACGTGACATAGAAAGTTAGAATAGGATGGACTTGATCAGAGTCATTGGAGATTCCCAACTCGACTGTCAATCGGTGGCCCATTTTCAAACTCACATTGCACACGTTGTCGTTCTTCTACTTAGCACTGGTGGGACATTAATGGTGGAAGGGACCTATGGGGTTGTTCAATCTGAATCACGATTTGTAGAGATCCCGGGTCAATTTGAGGAAGGCACCTCGAGCACTCAATGTGGGGCAGCGGTTTAATGCGAGATGTCCAGGGCTGATTTGGTTGGTGGCCAAACTTCTTTGTAACCCTAGCTCAGGCTAGCACAAGATGAAGTCTTTATAAGTATGGAATTTTGCCTCATTTGTAAATGGTTAGATAGTGGGTTAGTTTGCTAGAATTAGATAGAAGACAAACTAGAAGACTAGAGCAGAAGGTTAGAGTTAGGAGTTAGTCATATTTCAAGCAAGTGTTGTAACACATAATATTAGAATTGTTGCTATTACTAGTGATTCAATGCAAGTGAAGATATTGCATTATTATTGGTGCCTTCTTTTGATTGATTAATCTTGCATGGTTCTTGTTCTATCTTTAAAATTTCTTGGAAATGTTTGAATGCATTTTAGATTTAGAGTCAAATGATTCGATAATGCTTGTGATATAGTCCTTGTAGTGTTGTAGCAATCTCTAGTTCATACTTTGGGTAGTTTCTTCATTGTGGGCTTATTGTGCAAGGTCAACCTATACCAGATATTTATGTGCTTAGTTCAATCGTGGGAATTTATCTAGTTCAATTGAATGAATGACTATGATCTGAAAATCTTTAATTCCTTAGAAGATTGCACTATTTTTGTGAGATTGCAAGTATAGCCTGGGTTAAGCAGAAATTAGTTTTGAGGGATTGGTCTGTTCCAAGTATTTCATGATTAGTATTATTGATTCTAGGAGTAGTATTAATCTTATGATTTCTAAAACCCTTATCTTTTGTTATTTCTTCGATCTATGGTTAAACTAGGAATTCAAGTATCATTATATTGCAAAATCAGATAAGTTTAGGGTTTCCAATATTTGTTTTGTAAGGTCCCTTTGTGATTACCAGCATTTTCACATTTATCACTGAGTCTTTTTAATGCAATTCATGACCTGACACCTAAGAGACCTTGGGGTTATCTCTTTTTTCATAGAGATCAACCTTTCAAGAGAGATAGGATACTAAATTATGTCTGAGTTGTTGTTGTGCAGAAAACACCATCAACACTATAGATAGCAACCTTCAATTCAAAGTTGAGAGAGATTAAATCTTGATTATGGATGTGTATGTTGATGATATGATCTTTGGAGGAAATGAGGTAATGTGTAAAAGGTTTGCAGATGAGATGTAAAATGAGTTTAAAATGTCAATGTTTGGGGAGATGACTTTCTTCCTTGGGCAACAAATTAGTCAGTTAAGGAAATGTTAAAGAAGTTTGAAATGGAGAACTCTAAACTAGTATGCACTCCCATGGTTACTAGTTGTAAATAAACCAAAAATGATGAATCTTCCAAGACAAATAAGACCAAGTATAGATCCATGTTTGGTGGATTAATATATATCAAACTACAACTAGACTAGATATTATGCATGCAATATGTCTTGTGGCAAGATTTAAATAATATCCTAGAGAATCACATGTGGTAATAGTCAAAAGGATATTCAGATATTTGAAGAGCACTCCAGACTATGGTTTATGTTACTCTAAGGATATTGAATTCTCCTTGAGTGCTTATACAGATTCATATTGGGTGGGATGTGTTGATGACAAAAGAATTATAAGCGGAGGTTCTTTCTTCCTTGGAAATAGACTAGTTTCTTTATTGAGTAAGAAATGGGATTCAGTGGCATTATCTGCTATAGAGGAAAAATATATTGCTACAACATCTTATTGCACACAAGTGTTGTGGGTGAAGAAGACATTGAAAGATATCATAGTATTATATGATGAACCTATCTCTATCTTGTGTGATAATACAAGTGTTATCAACATTTCAAAAAATCTGATAATGCATTCAAGAACAAAGCATATCTCTATTCGGTATTGCCTTCTAAGAGAGAAAGTTGTTGAGAATGAAGTAAAGTTGATTATGCGCCTACAAAGGATCAAATAGCAAAAAAATTCACAAAGGATCTTCCAAAAGATACATTTGAGTATCTCATAAACAAGCTAGGGGTTATTGCCCCTCTTTTCAGCTAGATGCATAAGATGGTGTATCGATCTAGGGGTGCAACTCAAGATGAATTCTTTGTCCTGGACTAATGAAATCTACCTCTCAAGGGGAGTAGGTAGTGGTGTCTTTGGTTGGTGCAATCAGGAGGATCATATCTTGTGCCTAAAATTAGGAGAGAGATAACTGAAGTATGTAGGTGTTTCCCTTTTCCATTGATGTCAAATGGGAAGAGAGAAGTCTAAAAAGCATAGTGAATATGCCATGATTTGGATTATGGGGATATACTATACCACTTTGTCTACCACCTAGAATGTAGCCAAATAACCCTTATGTATATAAAATAAACATGTTAATAAATACTAAACTTTCAATTCATGTAATTAAAAATTAACTTATTCAAAATATCTAGAGAATATGATTTATACATACAAAAGGACTTAATTTTATACCTATTTTCCTACACAATCACCATTATGCTCTATATTTATGTGACGAAGATTATATTTATTAACCGTAGCACCAAAAAAATAATCTATCAACTATATTGTAGAGTCGTATAAGAGTGTATAGATTCACATCTCCATCAAACTAAGCAAAATCATATGTGTAGATAGTGATCCCTTTTATGTCCTATCTATACAATTACTATCTACTATCCTTGGCTAGGTATTGTAAGAATATAGTTGAAGTGGAAGTATTAGAAGAAACTAAGGTACTGAGAAAAATAGAGTGAGTACCATCATAGCCATTAGAACTAGAAGCACCATGATAATAGAGTAAAAAACACCTAGACTATTACATGTTATGAAATATCTAAAATGTTGACCATGTCTTAGAGAAAAAAAGTATAGGATGGGCTATATGATTTCTCCTAATAATGTGGATCACCTAATAACATTACATATTTTATCAATGCAAGGCTTTGTATAGTTGATAGGGATGCCACTTTGTAATCTTATCAAATAATAATCCCTTAACAAGTTTGATGTGAGACTATGTATTAATGTACACAACTAAAATAATAACACGCAATAGTTGCATCCAATAAAACATCAAATATGCATCATGAAATGAAGGAACTAAAAACATGAAGAGGATGACAAATTAAGTGAATTAATAGTAACGAGGAATATCAATAAGTATTATTTGACTCTATCTAGTGATGTCTATCCATGATATATATATATATATATTCTCAATTACTTTCTTTTTAGAATCCTAAAAAATTGGGTTAAACCAATATCTCAAATCATGTAGATTCACTTGTAAAGAGACTCCCAAGCTATACCACAACCTAATTTACCTGCTATAATATTTTCTTCCACAACCTTGACCACTTGGTGAGGACACAGAATATTTGGACTAAATTAGAGTCACATTTGACTTAGCAATAACATTAGTAGAACAAAGAAATCCATGAAGGACCCTCTAGAATAGACAAGGGACGCCCTATCACCTCACTAAGAGAAGATGCCCCAATAGATACCTGATCACCTAGGGGTTTGTAGCCAAATATCCATACCCCTCTTATAATTCCTAACCTTATTAATTTCTCCTTCCTTAATATTGCCCAACACAGGTCATAACCCAATATAAAGTAAAAAAGGGACTTCTTGTGTTGAAGAGAAACCTTGGAATTTATTTCACCCATGATTAGAGGTAGATCTTGATACTAGATATATGAATCCTCTAACAACATCATGTCACAACCAATTATATCAAAGGAGTATAACTAAGAAGAATTAGATGAAGGATCAAAATACTTCAAAAATTTAGCTTCCATACCCAAATCAAACCTTGTCTATGTTCCACAATAGTCTATCACACACTATACATCAAGGTTCTAAGCTCCATTGGTATGGTTAGCCATTACAATCCTATGGTTAAAACCTTTCTTCCTACACCATATTTTATTGGAGCAAGGTGGTGAGTAGTCAACTATAAGATAACCATATGAATTTTATTTGGTTATATTGGAAAGGGATACTAATATAATCCAAAGATCGAATATACATCCCCCAACTAGACTTTAATAAGATATCTTCATCTAAACCCTCATTTAGATCCAAAGCACCAAAATTATAGCAACTATCCTCAAGTATTATCTCATGTATCCCTCATCTGCTTCTAATAAAGTCCCCAAAATATCCCTAATGGCTTGAAAGATATCAAGGAACTAGGATTTGAAAGGTAGTCCCAATAGGATTCTAGAGGTAGTCTTGAAAACTTGAGCCAAATTGGTCTAATCATGGTTTGTTCCACGTGCGGATTAAATTTAGGAGACTAGTTATTTGAAGTTAAGTATGACAAACCCAAAACCATTTAGAATCCAATATCTTTCCATCATATACCCAAGTTAGAGCTTTGTTCCAAGTGCTCTAACTTGGGTATATGTCCATGGTGTCTCCAACAAGCTCACACACAAGCAACATTAAATAAACTAAGTTCATATATCCAAGGATAGCGCCATGACACCACCTTCCCATAATCAAACAAGTCTCCAAGTCCAAACATAATTTTCAAGGGACTAGGATCAACTTGATGGCATCTTCATCAAAAAATTATGTAGTTAAATATAGTTGTCAAAAATCTCAAGGGGTTTGATTCATTCACTTATTGATTGGACTAGTGCTTGGGAATACTTTTCTAGGGATTGTTAAGACAATCCCACTTAGTGTTGGGTTGGTGACATTATTTTCTTGAATTTTAACATTTAATCAAATTTATAGTTGGTCTTGATAGTAGTATCAACTATTTTACAAAATTCATGCTTTGAATATTTTGTTGAGTTTGACAATGAACATAAGAATAGAAAAAATTCTAAGTGTTTAGTGACTCAAATGTTCTCAAATGATTTAATAAGATGTACAAAATTCACAATTTGAATTTTTCTCTTAGTTCAATTGAATGAGACTTTTATTTGCAAATATTTCCTTTTAACATGTTTTCAAGAGCTAAACCATGGAGACTAATTCTCTTTCCGAGGATTGTCTTCAAATGGGGGTGGACAATCAAGCTATATATTGGAATTTTCTGAGGGTGCACATGCATTACCTTTTTGTGAGCATAAAGTCTTAATGATTATTTACCTTATTATATGTGAGTTTTCATTTGTATAGTTTGTTCTTATATGCTCCTCCTTCTCAGTACTATGGTTGCTCTATTATTATGGTTCTCTCATTTCCAATCAATATTTCTTGTTCATGGCATCCTTTCTACCATCAATATTGTCTAATTTTTGCTATAAATTTTTGGGAATGTGTTTTACCTTCACCACACCATCTTTTATTATTTTTAGGATTTTATCATATACTTATGGGTCTTTCTTGATTTAATGCTTAATGCCATGAACTTGAACTTCAATTTGGGACAAAATTTTAGTTTTTAGATTTTTTCTTCTACAAAACTTTCAATAGAATGTACGAATAGGGGAGAGGGGATCATATTAGGGTGGGAGCCTGTACTGGGGACATAAGTAGTCCCATGTGGGCCCCACACTGGACCATCTTAATATGCAATTATAAATCAGTTTTCACCTAGAAAGTCAACAAGGGTACTCGATTCACTATATCGCCAAAATTGTATTGTAATCAGTATATTTTTGTCCTGAACACAAATAAGTAATAACAGTGTTACATGTCAGAGAATTTTCATAGCACATATAACACCACAAACATACAAGCCATATTGATTCTTACTGGCATGTATCTTTACAACTTGCATCCAAAATATAAAATTAGTATAACCCATGCTCCCTTATAATATCACGACTTGTATTACCCCACGACCACTATTTTAATACAAGTGACACGAGGAGAAAAACTATGAGCCAATAATGTCCCATCAACAAATCTAATCGAACCCACCCCCTACTCCATTATTCCATCAATACAACATTGAAAGGAAAATAAATCATTTATAGTTGTCCCAACTGTCAAATCCATTCACACGACAACTAGTTCAAACTCCTCTTTTGCCACCTGCAACCACCAAAACAATGGAAGTAAGGCCACCACAATTGCTTGACTAGCAAAAAAACACTGCATTCCATAAATACATACAAACTATGCAATTGAAGGCACCCAAACATATTTTAAAATTTTAAAAAGGAGGACCGAAATTAAAGACTCCATACAAAACAACATTGAACATATAAAGAGATTTTCAAATTCAAAATTGCATTTCCATTTACCATGTCTCACTTTCATATTCAATACATTTTTTTCCTAGAGGCAGACGAACAAAGAGGAGAAGAAGAAGTAGCACCAACAACACACTATCAACATTCAGGTACTCTACACAAACAAATTGTTTATGCCTATGAATGCAAATCTCAAACTTCGTGTTTATGCCTATGAATGGCAATCTGTTCAATGCTATGCAAGTGATTTTCATGATACAATCATACCTTTTCTTTTTCATATAAACTATTCATGTCCCTATGAGAATATGTTGAATGCGATGGTAACGTTTCTCAAAAAAACCTGTTACTCAACATTCGGGGTTTCAACTTACACTGTTTGTGAATTTCCAAGAAATTCTTTTCATTTTTCGGTTCGTCTTATGTTCTCTATGCCTCCCAATATAGATCTGTTATATTCACTATAAAATTTATGTGACCCACAAACCTATAACTCAATATTTGGGGTTTCAACTTATAGTGTTTATGTATGCCAAGTCATTTAAGTTTGTTTGCTGGACTTTTCTTATGCTGATTATGGCTGCCAATATAGATCAGTTCTATGCACCCTAACTATTTTTTGAGCACCACTATGTCACACTTATATTTGGTGTTTCAAATTTCTCTATTTATGAATTTCAAGTAATTTTAGTTCAATTCATGGTATTTTTTTTATGTTCTATATGTCTGGGTATATAAATCAGTTATTTATACTATAAATGTTTCCCACCCACTACCCTCTAACTCAATATCTAGGGTTTCAACTTAACACTATTTATGGATTTCAATGCTTTCCAGTTCCTTAGAATGTGATTGTTAAACCCTATGTGATTGTTGCACAAGGCTAGGTCACTTTTTTGAATGGCAATGTCATTGTTGCAACAGATTCTTTCTAACTCACTATCTAGGGTTTCGACTTCTACGGTTTATGATTGTGTATGAATGTTCAATTTCAACATTTTCATATATCACAAACTTGTAACTCAATAGCATAGTGTTTCATACTTGATGCCTATTGATGAATGACAATGAATTTCAATCGGCTTTATGGCATTACACGAACTCCTTTCATTTCAATTGAAAATGTTTTAAACATGTGAAATTCAAAAAAATTAGTATGATCACGTAAAAATTCAGTACCTACAAAATTTACTATTATAAACTATCAGCTAACACAATAAAGGAAAAAAACATGCATCACTCTGTCTTTAAGGGTTTTCAATGGCGTTTCTTATCATTGTTTCAAACATGTCTCAATAATGTTGTAGGTTCAATATAAAGTTGATATGAGGTCCAAGCCAATGAAGAAGAGAGCCACAACAAGGTAGCCTACATGTCAAAGAGGGGTTTCATTCCCCCCTAAAGATGAAAAAATGTAGAAGTGGAGATAGTTGTCATAGTTACTACTCCATCAGGAAGGCAAACAACAACATCAGGACATTGGGAATTGACAATGAATGAAATAATTGATCATCAAACAAATGACATGGTGGATAGCTAGTGTGAGGAACATAACGATGACCTGACTCTTCCCTCAGCCTCTACCCCACTATTTTGGTTAGCAAATGGATCTATGAATATGGGTAATAATAGTCTAAGTCTTCCATCACCCCCTGCCCAACCCCCTTGATTGGTAGAGGGAGCTATTGATGAGGGTTATGATAGTTTAATCCTTCCCTCAGCCCCTATCCAACCATCTTGGTTGGTAGATGGAGCCAAAAAATTGGGTATTATCTTGTAGTGCGAAGAAGAGCAAGGAAATTATTCATTTCCTTCTCCACCTACCACTTTTTCCATACCAAAATTGCTAGATTACTATGCAGATTTGGAAATAGAGCAGAAGAAGGAGGAAGACAAAGCTAAAAAGAAACAAGATAGGAAGGAGAGAGAGAAGAAGAAAGAGAAAGAGATAGTTGAAATGATACAAGATAGGAAGGAAAGAGAGAAAAATAGGGACCAAGATCGAGTTCAAAAGAAACAAGATAAGAAGGAAAGGCAAGACAAGATGGAGAAATTGAGGGTTCAAAAGAAACAAGATAGGAAGGAAAGAGAAATCAACTGGGCCCATAGGTCATTATAGCGAGAAAGACATAAAAGAAGTCCTACAAACCCATTGGCACACAACCATGCCTTGTTTTAGGATATATTGAACATATACATCCCTTTGTTTGGGGAGTTGAATGTCAATTTGAGTGTCAGCCCAAATGTAGGCTGCACTCCACTCTTTATTGAAAATAGTTGTTTAGCACTGTTGCATGTAATTAGCTCTCAATTTACAAATGTAAATGAAAATTATGTAAGGAAAACTCAAAAAACAAAAGAAGGAGATGAGAACACATCTCCAAATGTTTATCTTGGCATGCTTGATTGATGTTTGGAGGGACCATCACTACAACTATATGACTGATTGGCTACTTTTTGCTATGTATTTCAAGCTGCAATATAGTTCAATTGTTGGTTGTTTAATTTTGTTTTTGGGGACTGTAATACCCTGATATTAAGAAGAAATTTTTTCCCACCATGTCACCCTACCACTTGTGCATCGGGCCCAATATTTTATTTTGAAAAAAATGAGCATCCTACCACCTATCAAGCACCATTTACTCTGACATGTCAAAAATGGGCCCATTTTTTCCTCCATCTCAAATTGGAGCCCATTTGCCTCCTTAATCGGTGAACACATCTATGTATAGTGGATTGGATGACCAAATGTCCACAACAGCCTCGCCACCCTAAATGAACAATTTAGAGCATTAATATCTCACTGCTTCCTTCATTACCTCCACTAACAAACTTGCTGGTGGAACCCCTAAAATTTTCCTATTTCCACTGAATTTTTTGTGACTAAACCCCGATAATCATTACCCTAGGGTCAGGGTTTTACAAGTTATTCATGTTCACACCCTCATTTGGTCTCTGGGATTCCTTTTTTGAGATGACTGACTGTATCTATTTCCCGGTCTTTTTCTTAGTCCCTCATTGCCTTGGGTCCTATGGTTTACCAACCCTTTCATTATCCTTCTTGTCTTGACTAGGTGTTCTTTTTAAAACAACCTTAGGCACACATGCTGAAAGTATTCCTTAAGTTAGAATTTAGGTGTTTGCATCACCTATCACTCATTCGTTTTCAAATTCCCTTGTATAACCAGTGATGAGCGATGCCTTTCTTCTTCTATCGGTCGCCCCTAGTCCCTCGCGTGTTTGGTTGTGCCCATGGGGAACTAACACCCAATGAGTGTTGCAGTTAGCATTTTGACCCATCGCTACCCATTTAACTATCACTGGTTGTTTCGTGCAGGATGAAGCAGAACCCACAACCCTCGATGTCTTGGTCGTGTTCCATCACAGGGGTGCAATTTTTTGCTAGTTGACATTGGTCATCATGGGGACAACGCATCATGGGCAATGAGTTATGACATGTGGCGCTCAAAGAGTAGTTGTGGTTTGGTTGGTAGCTCTTCCACTATCACCTGTCATCCTTTATGATTTTGGGTGGAACCCATGACCTTCGATAGGTTAATTTTTCCCATCGCAAAGGTTCTATATGTTGCGGGTTAGGATGGTTCAGGAGGCTACCATTGTATGATGGGTGATGTGGGCAGGTATCAACCATTGAGATCCTTTTGTGACCACAATATATGGCTGATGTTTCATCACTGGCTGATGTTTCATCACTGGCTTCTTTGCCATCGCTTGATGAGACTCTTGTGGGAAGGTTGAACTAGCGATGGGCGATATGTTTCGGTTTGTGCCTCAAATTAATCTGTGATTGCAAGGGTCGACGACACACGTGTCAAGGATGATGGTTTTGGGATATGGCCGAGTACGTGGCATTTTTAAAGCACTGCTTCATTGTTTCTAAGTACAACTAATAAAGCAAGTGGTGATCCTTAATGATCCTCATTGATCAACTTCTAATCCATGACGATCGACGATTGAGATGTGACATGCAAGTAATTGATTTTTTTAATCATGCGAGCGAACCAGGATGGCCATTAATTACAACATGCCTTGAATTCCTCTATTTAATGAGGATTATCCTACAAATTGTTCACTAGTTTGCTTCTAATTAGTGCCTAGTGAATTCTCACCAAGGTGGTGTCGGTGTTTGGATGTATATGCTTTTCTTGCTGCATTTTGGTGACTTCTTTTGTATTTGGTGCTGGTGTAGCTCGCATTGTCTATATTTGGGAGTGTCCTAGGGACTATAGCTAGTTTATTCTCACACACCTTGTGCTAGTTTTGTGTTGCATACAAGATGAGTCAACTAACTTCTTCTTCTATGCTAGTACCTAGGTCATGATGGTTGAGCTTGCAAGAGTCGTTGGCTTATGACCTTGAAATGAAACCTACGGTTGAGGAGGCACCAACTATTCTGAGAGCTAAGAGGAGTGCTCTGAAGAGGATCGAGAGAACTACTATCAGAAGTGCCTATAATCTTTGACCAAGGCCCTATTCAAAATAATTAGTCAATTTTGAAGAGAAGTCGCCTAAGGTGTTTGTGAAACAATTAACGAGAACTGAGGCAAACCATAGGGTTTGTTATGAGGAACCCAACTCCCTAGTAGTAATTAGTGATAGCTTGTCAGAGGAGGTTGAAGGGGTTGGCCTTGGTATTGTCCATTGGAATGTTTCTTTGGTGTTGTATATTGACTCGAATGAGGAGGTGGTGGTTGCAACTCCACTCTTTGTAAAGAGGTCAGATGAGGGTGTTTGTTCAGTTGCTAACAAGGCTAGGTGACACCCATGTGTCTTGATTGGTAGTGATTGGATCTCGAGTGTGGTGATGTGTTTCCTGACATGGGTGGTTCGAAGGGTTTTGGCTACTAATGTTGATGGTGAGCTCTCCCATTTTTTGGTGAAGTGCAGATTATGATGGTGGTGCCTTTTGGAAGGCTTGCGTGGCATCTTCGACCGACGGTTTGGCGCCCCTTTTTTCCTTTTGTTTTCCCATTATGTGCAAGTGAAAATATAATGGTTTGGGAATGAAACCCCATGAGTTGAAATGACCTCAAAGTTATCGAAAATGTAACTGTAATGAGCCCTTTTCTTTTTGCTCCCTTAACCTATAAAAGGGATTTCAAGGCTCATTACAGAGGGATGATCTTTTGGGTCTAGGAAATGGCTTAGGTAGAATGTTGAAGACGAAAGCAATACAAAATGTATGAAGGATAGGCTAGGGAACTATCTTGGGTCTGAGTTTTTATATGATAATCTTAAATAATTTTGCATGAATCTCTGATATTATGACAAATCTGTAAAACTGAAACATCTACTCTCCTGTAAGGAATTATTACAATACTATAAATGGGAAACCAAGTGTTTTTTATTTGTCTTTCAATGTTTATTTGAATGTGTGATTCTATTTTTTTCTTAGCCTAAGGGGTTAATTAAATACTTGAATGGAATCATAGGTTTGTAAGTAATTTCCCAGGATTCTGATAAGAAGTTATGTTTTAGGAGTTGTGAATTTTTCATCATGTAAGGCATTATGAGAATAAGCTCGTAATCTCATGATTTATGCATTACTGTCTGTCATGTATTTGACTTCATTCCCAATTGATGAGGCACTAGTTTATCTTATGTAGGTTCATGTAATTTGATGAGGCATCCCAAAATACCATGTCATGGACTCACAACGATGACAACACTAAATCAATTTGTCAAAACTGATACGCAAGTCTAAAATAATACCCTTTTCCTAACAAATAGATGGTTATTTGTGTAAAGGTCGGCCAAAATTTTACTGAATAATGTTTATTTGCACAAAAGGGAACATATTTGTGTAGGATGTTCACTCTTATAATTCTTGTGAATTCAACCACCCGAAAATACCCTCCTTGGTCCCGCAGAGCCTAAAGTATAGGGGTCAAAGGCTTAAAACCCTTTACCTGTTGAGTTGGTCATTCATCTATAGGATTCTTGATGATGAAGGTTGGCTACCTTCCAAAGCTTCCTTAAGGTGTATTGGAAAGAAAAAACACCAACACTTTCCTTATGTGTCCCTTCGAATTTACTCAGAATATCAGGCAAGTAAATCGGAGATCAAGTTTCATTCAATGCTCCAAATTCTTGCATATCCCACTCACTCTCATTCCTTTTGTTTGCAAAAAATCTCGACTATTCATTTGGTTTTGCATTGAAACTTGTTCGGCCATGCATTGGCAAGGCTTCTTTCCACCAAAGCATTTTTAGTATTAAACCATGTTGCATACACTGATAATTTGTAAAATATAATGATACATAGTTTAATACTTAAATGCTCTTCTAAAAAAGAAGTCTCGTCAATGTTTTTCAAAAGTTAAACAACATTTATGGGGAACTGTACCCCTCACAAAGAGCCACTAGGGCCAAAAAGGAACGAAACAACAACAAGAAAAAAATAGAAAAAACCATAGAGACAGCCCATGGGCAACAAATTGACAGCCGAAAAACAGCTGACAGACCACCAACAAGCGCAACTAACTAGCCTCATCCCAGTTCTTGATCAGGAGGTCCACTGCCTCATCGCCCACCCATTCTTTGTTTTCCTGGCTATTATTCCCCTCCAGTTCCTCTTTTATGACATTTGACAGCGCACTAGTAACAAAGTGGCTCAGTTTCATAGTAAAGCGGATCAAGCCCCTAAATCTTTTGTCCAGGGTGTTCAGTCTCTTCGCCACCATATCCGAATCTTCCCCAATATCCCTAGTCTCCTGCATCTCACTAGGTTCAGTCACCAACGGAGTATGTGAGTCAGAGCCATGGCAAGGAATCTTGCTATCCATTAGGCTAGGCAAGGGCTTCTCCCCCAAATCATCAGTATCCTCGTCAGACTCTTCCTCCTTATAACCCTTGCTGTCTGACAGCTCCACCTCCAAGTCCTCAATTATTAGTCTCTTTTTGTTGTTCTTGGCTAGCCTCCCCAATCTCCTCCTACCACTTTCCCCACCAGTCAGCTCCATGGTCCCAACAACCATTTCCCCTCTGGAGTCAATCCCAACCACATTCCTGCCCTTACCCTTGCCTTCCTTAGCAATCATAGCCTGCAAGCCTTTCTCCTTGCCCATCTTCGGCTTAGTGACATTAGCAGCCATGTCAACTTGGGTGGCCTTTAGCTCATAGAGCCCTTTCGCCGCCCTAGCATGAGCCAAGCCCAACCCACGCTTGATCTTCTTATTGGCCACATTGGTTTCGATACTCCCCACATTATCAGCAATAGGCTTCCTAGAAGGGCTCATGGACTCAACCGGGGAGATTTGAATCGAAGAAATGGGATCAATATTCTCAACATGGACAGAGATGACTTTAGGCGGGCAGAGGGCAAGATGAAAGTGAAACAGGTGAAAGATAAGGCCCTGATGGAGCAGGAGAGGCGGGAGATCACCAGGATTATGACAGGCCGCATTACATTTATCCACCGAGCTCTCCAGGTCCATAAGAAGGAAAAATCAAAAGCTAAGCAGAATTTTATGTCTGAGATGGTTAAGTAGAGGGAAGTGATAGAAAAAACAAGTTTTGTACCTATACCTTCTAGCATCACATATTTCATCAGATCCATACAAACCATATCCCATGGCTTGGGAAGCTCAGCTCTTTTGAACCCCGCCTGACTCCTAACCGAAGTCTCCTCTCCTCTGAAGAAAGCCTTACGGCTCTCGTGGTCTGGTTTTTTAGTGTGCTTAGGGTATTTTTTTCCCTTCGCAACTCAAGCCCGTGGCCTACGCAATGACCTCCTCGCTAACTTCAAATGAAATCCCCACAACAGAAACCCTTCTATCCTTCCAAGAACATGCAAATTATGCCAAAAGGATGGGATCATGGCCGACCAGACACTCCATGAGCGGGGCAATACCTCCCTCAATGCAAATATGCCAGACCAGAGGGTTATTCCAGAATTCATCACAGCTATCCCGCTCCGTCCGAACCCTATCACCACCCATACTATCAGGAAGAACAAGAGAAACTCTGAAATGCTGAAAAAACCAGAGCCAAACATTGCACACAAAAAATGAACAAGGATGTTTAATGTAGTGCTTACAGCAATTAATTCCCTCAAGCCATTTACACGCGTGGAATAGAACTAAGCAAACATGAGAAAGGACACCGCAATTGATGATTTTTTGATACTAGAGAAGGAGCCAAAAGTTTGCGAAAGGGCAGAAAAGGCACAAAATCCCATGCAAAAAATCCAACAAGCTAACATTAGTAATCAACCAAACAAAGCTGAAGGAACCACCAGTTAAATTAGCCAACGTGAAACCTCTAGAATACAACCAGTACTCAACTTGGATAGTCCCATCATTATTCATACACTCATATCTCCAAAAATAATTAGGAGATAAACCAAGTACCCTTTTCTCCCAAATCTTAATACTCATAGTACCATCATCCTCCCGAGAAGCGATCACGGCATTCCCAATAACCCATATTACGTCACCAAATCTAGGCTTGATCACATTAATAATGTTTCCTCCCTACCATCTCATCATCATATTTTTATAAGCTATACCCATTCTCCCATCCCGAAGAAACAACACGTGAATTCCCTTTCCCCTACTCCACACCCTCTCATCTTTCCCCATGGCACTCCACTTGTCCTTCATACCCCAAAAGGAATTAATCCACCACCACACCCAAAGATGCCAGTGGGCCCCCCCATCAGTCCTTGTCATCCAGAAGTTGTAAGTCATTATTTACCATGTAAACCTTTTCTCGCTCGATCAAAGCTTGAATGTTTGGCAGCAATTGTTTTGGTTTCCTCCAACATCTAGCCGAGTCCCACCTTGAGCCAAGATTTGCCAGTGCATCCGCCACACTATTACCTTCTCTGTAAATATGGGTCACTTTTTTGTCTCTTAATTTAGACATGAGAAAACTAGCATCCAATAAGATGTCCTTGCTGTTCCAACCTATGAATCTTTCCTTCTCCACAACATCCGTCACCACCTTGGAATCTCCCTCAATATGAAGATTAACAAATCCTAGAGAGACAACAATTTTGAGACCCATGAACAACACATGAGCTTCAGCAACAAGGGCCGACTGAATCCCTATGCCACCAGCAAACCCTGCCACCATGTTGCCCATAGAATCTCTTATAATCCCCCCTATACTTTCCCTTCCTGGGCTCCCTTTAGCAGCACCATCAAAATTAATTTTAAACCACCCACAAGCTAGAGGCACCCATTTGGTGTTCCTCCTAGCTAAAATTTTCCTATTGTCGAAGGCATTAGCATTTAGCTCCTGGTGCAATTTCTTGGCCATTTTTATTTCAAAGTCCCTCGGCCCAACCTCAGGTAGTTTTCCATCCAGGTGGAAGATATTCTCGTCTACAAGTCTAACACCAATCCCAAACACCTCCTTAGGGCTCTGCTCAGTATTCCTGAAGACCCGATTATTCCTCTCCTTCCAAAACACCAACCCAAGATAGGAGGGGTCTACCTCCAAATTTCACAAACAAGGGGATGCAAAAAAGACCCATTCCATCCCATAATAGATGATAAAAGATCCTTTCTCATAACTCACTCTACCTCAAATTTCTCATAGGCCATCCCCCATACTTCAACAGCAAATGGGCAGTGAAGCAAGAGGTGATTGACAGTTTCTTCCCCCTCTTTGCAGAGAAAACATCGATTGGGAAAGCATAAACCCCAAATTCTCAAATTGTCCTGGGTTAGAATCCTATTATGACAAGTCGTCCACCAAAAAAAATTATTTCAGGGATCAAGCACCTATTCCAAAATTTCCTCCAGTGTTCTTCCACAAGACTATCATTTGTCAGCAGACTATAAGTGGATCTAACAAAGAGATCCCCCTGTTTATCTAAGGCCCAAAAGAATTCATCATCTCTATCATAGGAAGGAAGTCTGAACCTGGATAGTAACACCTGAATCGATCTAGCAAGATGACTAAGATCCTATGAGTGGGGGCAACAAAGGGCTAGCTCTCTCCAAATCCTAGCACCAGGAGGACCAGACACATAGTCACAGATGTAAATCCTGAAGAATCTCTGAGCAGCGATCATCACCTCGTCAATGTTATAACCTCCAATGTCACTACAAATTTTTGTCCTATAATATGTAAATGTTGTTGCCAACATTATGCACATTCCTCTATTTAATATTTGATATCAAATGGATATATTTATTATTTTATTAAATGGATATGTTTATGGGCCTAATTAGCAATATGATGTCCATGTTGGAAGTGTAGTGCAATTTCTTATTAATGTAAGTCTACTTAATTATACTCAAACTTTGTTTATGTTGATTAATTTATTGGGCTAGAATGTACAACACACTTCACATAACTATTGCATGTATACAACATTATGCATTAATAGCCACTAGCAATATCACTTGAATCTTCATATAGTCATGTACACAACACTGGCAACATCATTTAAATGATATAGAATGTATAAAGTGCAACAACCTCTTCTGAAATAATATGATGGAATTGGTGATGGGACAATCTTGGATCTTTGTTGTTCTTGTTCCATTTGACGTATGAAAATATTGGTAGTGATGTAATGCAAGTGGTGATATATTAGGGGAGTGTTGGTTATACTAATTTTATATTTTGGCTGCATGTTTTAATGCTACGGGCCATTAACAATCAATATAGCTTGTATGTTTGTGGTATCAGATGTGCTTTGAATATTCTATGACATGTAAGACTGAAAATAACTATTTGCATTTGGGACAAATATAAACTGATTATAATACAATTTTGGTGGTATAGTAATTTGAGTACACTTGTTGACTTTGTGGGTGAAAACTGTTTTATAATTGCATATTAAGGGGGTCCTATACACCCTATATTTGGAGGTCCACATGTTTCTACATGATACTATTTACAATTGTATATATATATGTTCAAAGTTGGCCTTCCTTACTTCTATTTTTATGTTCCTCATTGCACAATCAATCATTGCGCAAATACATATATATGTATGTGAATAGATTACTACATGTACAAACATAGCGGATGTCCATATGTATATACATGCACTAATCTATGAACATTCATACCTATGTTCATATATATGTATGTGCACAATAACTTTGTAATTTAATTTGGAAGGTTGTGTTTCATTCACTTGTGTTATTCTATTCTTTAGTGCACTTGTTTATTAACTTCTATTACATATAAATGTATGTGCATACTTTCATACATATATACATATATATGTATACATATGTACAATTACACATAAGCATAAAATTACATATATGCATATACATATATAAATGTATGTACATACATGCATATACAAATATATGTGCATATACATATTAAAATCATAAGTGGCATGGTCATGTGGTGGGCAATTCAATGATGACATATTTTGGCTAACCATGAGAGGAAAGAAACATAATAAATTAAACCCATTAAAGATAGAGTGATGCTAGAAAGAAGCATTGTTTTCCTTGAAAAATAAAGTTTGTTTAAGAACACAATATTTTGAAGTGTTCATAAACACCGTAGACACCATACACTTCATCAAGAACATTCTGCATGCACCAAGAAAGCCATAAAATTCCTTCAATTTAAGAAACACTAAAAAAATATGATTAAAATCAGCGAGACAACAAAAAATCATTTACTGACAAGAGAAAGTCGTAGAGCCTTAGTGAGGTTAGAAACCTCACCTGTATAGTATGGATTTTCTCGATGTTGTGTCTTGTTGCACTCACCTTTATCCTGCTTGCTACAAGAACAAATGAAAGGAGGGATCAATCAATACAAAGAATATTAAACAAAAAAAATTACAAAAATGTGGGAAGTACTTAGCTTAATACACAAATAATATTATAAAAATGTATACCTCTCAATTGCAACTCACCATCAACAAAGCTTGGAAGGAAAAATGGGTTGGGATGAACATGTATTTCTTTACACGCCAATGAAGCAAAGTGAACAAGACACAAAATGACAAGGTGACAGCTGAATATTGTTGGATGTTGCAGTTGTGTTGTTGATATGTGGTTGTTATTGATGTCAACACTATTAGCATTGATGAGTCTGAAGGCTGTATATGTCGAGGATATTGAGAAAATTAAAAAATATATATTGCAAGTAGTCTATGATGTTGTGAAGATCAGAATGATGGAAAGTTGTGGGCATTGATAATCAAAGGTCACACATTAAAGGGTTTCTTGTTGAGCCTGTCTAATATGTTGTCCAGAAGTTTTAGTCGTATGCATCAATATTGGAGTGAGTTATGAGTTTCTAAGTTCCTATAGTTATTTCGTTACTATAACAAATGTTTCTAGAAGAAGAGAATAATATTTTGGTAAATTGAGTTGTTGTGTATGCTATTGTGATGTCCAGTGATATTTCTAGATCATGCTATATCATTGTGGTACATCTGTATTGATCGGTGTGCTCGTGATCAAAGATTTTCCTTTCTGTGTTCGAGGGCTTTATGTTCTTGGCTGACATGATGGTGGTAGTGTGTTGCAGATCATTATGGATTAATATTTTATTGTTTGGCATGTTTAAGGATGTTGATTTAGGTCTTCACTACTATGTGACCAACTTAGGTTGGTGCACATTGAGATTTATTCATAAATTGGGCCGACAGTTCTAATTTATTCTTTATTTGTGGCCAATAAAGTTGTTGATATAAATTCATGTAGCGGATATATAAGAGTGATTGTTTCTTCATTTTGGAGTGTGTGTGTTTGGTTTATACTTCGTGAATGTATCTAAAATGTATGAATAAAGATCAGATCATTTCATTTCAGAGTAGAGTGTGAAGAAATTTGAGCAAAGTGTGAAGAAGTGTTTTTGTGCCTAATTGGAACTGTCATCAAGCCTTTGTAGAAGCTAATTTCTTAGTTTAACCTCATTAGATGGATTTAATTTGATTTTTTTATGTAAGGCAACGATCCTTCGCTTTGAGCAACAAACTCTAGGTAGTGTACCTAAATGCATGTGCATTCCTTATTCACTTTTCATTATACTTCTAATAGGGTATAATCTTGTGGACTAACATCCACTGTGGTTTTTCCCCTAACAGGGTTTCCACATATAAAAATCTTGGTGTTCATGTGTTTCTGATGTTTTGTTGATTTATGCTTTCACTGTTAATTATCAGATATGAGATTAAAGGTTGATTAAGTTTAAATTCTGTAACAACTGATTCACCCCCCCTCTTAGTTGTCTATCCTTGTTTTTCCAATAATTGGTATCAGAGTTGGTTCCTTTGAAGAAGTTTAACAGCTTGAGGTGATCCGAGATGGCATCATACAAGAAGGATAGTCCTAGATTCGATGGTAAAAATTACTCTCTATGGAAGATCAGAATGGAGTGTCATTTGAAGTGCATTGGTGAACCCTTTTGGAAGATTACAAAGAACAGATATAAAATTCCTCACACTGGTCCTACTACTCCTGATGAGATCAAATAAGCTAAAATCAATGTCAGAGCTATTGAAGCATTATTGAGTGCTTTGACAGATTCAAAGATGACAAATGTGATAGGTCTGAAGATAGCTCATGAGATCTAGAAGAAATTAGAAACATTGTATGAAGGAGATACTCAAGTGAAGATTGCTAAGCTAACAAGTTTAAAACGCAAGTGGGAGAACTTGAAGATGAGTGAAGATGAAAACAATTTTTCTTTCATGCAAAAAGTAAATGAACTAGTGATGGGTATTAGATGTGTTGGTGGAGTCATGGATGATGATGAAATTGTGGCTAAAGTGCTTAGATTTGAGCCTGCTTCTTACAAAATAAAAGCTCATTCTATTGAAGAACTCATAACAGTAACAAATGTGACAAGAGACATGTTGATTGGTAAACTAGCTACCTTTGAGTTGAGTGAATTTGGTGAGTCCACTCCGAAAATAGAATCTGCATTTAAAGATACTATATCCAAAAAAATCCAACAAAGATATGATCTGGGAGAGAGTTCTAGAAAAACATTCAAATATGAAGATGAGATGAGATAGATTGAAGATGGAGAAAGAGAGCTAGAAGAGCTAGAAGCATTGATTGTGAAAAGACAATCCAGAGGACATGGTAAGTATAAAAGGAAAAATACCTATTAAATGTTTCTCTTGTAGTAAGATAGGTCATTTTGCATCAAGGTGTCCTGAAAGAGTTTCTAAGTATAAACCTAACAAGTCTAGATTTCAAAATAAATTCTATTATGTTGAAGAAGGTTATTGGTGATGAATCTGATAAAGAAACTGGAAATGAAGATGGATGGGTATTCATTTCTATCAAGAAAAATGGTACAGTGTCCACTGAATCTGCTAAAAATCATAATATTGAGAAAGCTCTTGCAACCAAAATTGATGAAAAGGATGAATGGGTGATTGAAATCGGATTCTCACATCATATGACTGGTGAGAAAAGCAAGTTTCTAAGCTTGGAAAAGTATGACGGTGGTGTTGTAACATTTGGAGCTAATAATGTTGGAGTGATTTGTGGTAGAGGCACTATTTCTCTTGGTGGTAAATGTAATATTGATGATGTTCTTTATGTTGAAGGATTGAAGCATAAATTATTGAGTGTTGGACAGATGGTAGAGAAGTGATACAATCTTCAATTCAAAGATGGCAAGTGCAGGATATTGGGAAGCTCTAGAAATGTAATTTCTTCAGGTACAAAGACAAGAGGTAATATTTTTCACCTGAGTGTTGCTAGTGAAAATTTCTTTATTGTTCAAGTTGATGTTAGGTGGTTATGGCATAGGAGGCTGTGTCATGTGAATTTTGATAACACTGTCAAAGTAAGCTCCACTCAAACAACCAGAGATCTACCTAAGTTAGTAAAGCCTAATAACACTATATGCAAGGAATGTCATATGGGAAAGTAGACAAGAGCTTCTTTTCAGACCAAACAACAACATTCAAATGGAGTATTGGGGTTAGTTCATACTGATCTATGTTGTCCATTAAGAATCAGAAGTCTACAAGGAGAAAGGTACTTTATCTTGATTATTGATGATTACTCTAGGATGATATGGGTTGGCGGAAAATGAGATGGGTTTGAAGGTCAAATGCTTAAGATTAGACATAGGTGGTGAATTCACTTCTCGAAAGTTCAATACATTTTGTGAAGAGCATGGAATCAAAAGATAGTTATCTACTCCCCAGACCCCTCAACAGAATGAAATTGTTGAAAGAAAGAACAAAACAATTCTAGATGCTACTAGAACTATGATGTTGGAAGGTAATGTTCCTCATATCTATTGGAGAGAAGTTGTAAGAACTGTTGTATACACTATCAATAGGGTAAATGTTAACGGTAATTCTAGTAAGACTCCTTTTGAACTATGGTTTGGTTATAAGCCTAATATTAAATATTTCTAAATCTTGGAAGTAGATGTTTTATTAAGAGAAATGAAGATATTGGAAAGTTTGATGCTAGAAGTGATGGAGGAATCATTATGGGTTACTCTACTAAGAGCAAGGAATACCGGTTCTACAATAGAAGATTGAAGAAAATGGTTGAAAGTGAAAATATTCGAGTTGATGAAGAAACTATTAGATCATCTAGATACTATGGATATAATTCAAATGACAAAAAAGATATTACTGATAATGGAAAGAATGTGTAGACACAGAATCAAATTCAAATTGTTCTAGTGAATCAAGAGAATCATGAAGAAGAAGCTAGTGGAAGTGCAAAAGAGAGAACAAAAGAACTAGAAGTTAGAGAGAATCCAAAAGTTCCAAGGTATGCAAAGCTAAATCACTCTGAGAATTAGATTATAGGAGACAAGAACAAAGATGTGCAGACTAGAAGAAGAATTGTGGAAGAATATTGCCTAATTTCCAAAACTAAGCCTAGTAATGTCAATGAAGCATGTAAAGATGAATATTGGATGGAAGAAATGAAAGAAGAATTGATGCAGATAGATAAAAATGATACATGGATTCTTGTTCCTAGACCTCAAGATAAAAATGTGATTGGAACCAAATGGGTCTTTCGGAATAAGCTGAATGAGCAAGGTGAAGTAGTTAGAAACAAAGCAAGATTGGTATGTAAAGGATACCTAGAGATGGAAGGTATTGATTTTGAAGAAACCTTTGCCCCTATTGCTAGAATTGAATTTGTAAGGTTATTTCTCTCCTATTCTACTTTCAAGAATTACAAAGTCTACCAAATGGATGTGAAGTCAGCATTCCTGAATGGTGAGTTAGAAGAAGAAGTTTATGCTGAGAAACCAGATGGATTTCAACTGATTGATGAAAAAGGCATGCTTTGATGATTGAAGAAAGCACTATATGGACTCAAACAAAATCCTAGAGAATGGTATGCTAGATTGGATAAATACTTGTTGAAGCTTGGATTCAATAAAGGTACTTCTGACAACAATTTATATTTCAAGATGGATCGGGATAAAGAGTTGATTATTGAAGTTTTTGTTGATGACATTATTTTTGAAGGTGATGATGATTTATGCATGAATTTTTTTGATGAAATGAAAAGTGAATTTGAGATGTCAATGATAGGAGAGCTGAAATTCTTCTTAGGATTGTAAATAACTCAGTTAGATGATGGAATTTTCATATCTCAGTCCAAATATGTAAAAGAGTTACTGAAAAAGTTTGGCATGGGAAGACTCAAAACTAGTTAGTACACCCATGGTAACCAGATGCAAGTTAACACAAAATGATGATTCTCCTAAGGTGAATCAAACAAGGTATAGGTAAATGATTGGTGGATTGCTATATTTGACTCAGACCAGACCATACATTATGAATGTTGTGTGCATGGTTGCTAGATATCAAGCTGATACAAAGGAATCACATGTGACTACAATAAAGAGGATTTTCAGATACTTGAAAGGAACAACTAATTTTGGTCTTTGGTATCCTAAGGATGATGATATTACTTTGAATGCCTTTACAGATGTAGATTGGGTAGGAAATGTAGATGACAAAAAAAGTACAAGTGGTGGTGCATTCTTCCTAGGGAAGAAGTTGGTGGCTTGGCTAAGTAAAAGGAAGAATTCCATTTCCTTGTCTACTATTGAGGCATAATATATTGCTGTTGCAAACAATTGCACTCAAGTATTATGGATGAAAAATATGCTGAGAGATATCAAAATTGAGTATAATAAGCCTATTGCTATATTTTGTGACAATTCAAGTGCTATAAACATTTCCAAGAATCTGGTGTTACATTCAAAGTAAAAACATATATCCATCAAGTATCACTTTTTGAGAGACAAAGTGAGTGACAAAGAATTCAAATTGGAATATGCGCCCACTAAGGAACAAATTGTAGATATCTTTACTAAACCATTGCCTAAGGATAATTTTGAGTATCTTAGAGGTAAGTTAGGGGTGATTTCTACTCCTAACCTAAACTAAGATGCAAGTCTTTGCATCAATCCGTGAACTCATAGTCAGATCTTGTTTCAGATTGATGTTGTGGTGCCTACTACTCAGGGGGAGTAGTTAGATGATTCAGATGATATGTGGTTAAAATCTTGCATACCTTTGACATTGATGTCAAAGGGGAGAAGTGTAATGTGAAAAACCTTGTACAATCTATGGGGGAGAAGTGTAGAACAAAGGAGGAGAAGAGTGTTGTGTGAAGAGTTAGTTGTGTTGATGGTATTTTTCACATCATGTGTTGCCGTCAATTCCAAAGGGGGAGATTTTTGGATGTTGTGGTTGTGTTTCTGATATGTGGTTGTCATTGAAGTCAACACTATTAGAATTGATGATTTTGAAGGCTATATATGTCGAGGTTATTGAGAAAATTATAAAAAAAATATTGCAGGCAGTATGTGATGCTGCAAAGATCAAAATTATGGAAAGTTGTGTATGTTGATAATCAGATCTCACGCATTAAAGGGTTTCTTTCTAAGCCTATCTAAAATGTTTTCTGGAAGTTTTAGTGGTACACATCATGATTAGAGCGAGTTATGAGTTTTTGAGTTCCTATAGTTATTTTGTTACTGTAGCAGATGTTTCTAGTAGAAGAGAATGAAATTTTGGTAAATTGAGTTGTTGTGTATGCTACTGTGATTTCCAGTGATTTTTCTAGATCATGCTCTATCATTGTGGTACATCTGCATTGATCGGTGTGCTCGTGATCAAAGATTTTCCTTTGTGTGTTTGAGGGTTTTATGTACTTGGCTGACATGATGGTGGTAGCACGTTGCAGATCCTTATGGATTAATCTTTTATTGTTTGGAATGTTCAACTTAGGTTGGTGCACATTGAGATTTATTCATATATTGGGCCAACAGTTGTAATTTATTTTTTATTTATGGGCGACGGAGTTGTTGATGTAAATTCATCTTGCAGATATATAAGAGTGATTGTTTCTTCATTTTGGAGTGTGTGTGTGTGGTGTATTCTTGGTGAATGTATGTGAAATGTGCAAATAAAGATCAAATCATTTGATTTCAGAGTAGAGTGTGAAGAAGTTTGAGCAAAGTGTGAAGAAGTGTTTCTGTGCCTAATCAAAACCGTCATCGGGATTTTGTAGAAGCTAATTTCTCAGTTCAACCTCATCAAATGGATTTAATCTGATTGTTTTATGTAAGGCAGTGAGCCTGAATGCATGTTCATTCCTTATTCACTTTTCATTATACTTCTAACAGGGTATAATCTTGTGAATTAACATCCACCGTGGTTTTTCCCCTAATAGGGTGTCCATGTATAAAAATATTGGTGTTTATGTGTTTCTGATGTGTTGTTGATTTATGTTGTCATTGTTAATTATCATATCTGAGATTAAAGGTTGATTAAGGTTGATTAAGTTTAAATTTTGTAACAACTGATTCACCCCCCTCTCAGTTTTCTATCCTTGTTTTTCCAACAAATATACCATAATCTCTATGATATATAGACATACATATATATATGTATACATACATACATATATACATATATACATACATACATACATATATGTATATATGTATATATATACATACACACACACACACACACACACATATATATATATATATATATATATATATTGCCTCATCAATTCTAGCAATTCTATATTCTTCATAAGCAAAATAATTCATCTAAGAAATTGTAAACAATATCATGTAGAAACATGTGAACCTCCAAACATAGGGTGTATAGGACCCCCTTAATATGAAATTGTAAAATAGTTTTCACCCACAAAGTCAACAAGGGTACTCGAATCACTATACCACCAAAATTGTATTCTAATCGATTTATATTTATCCCAAACACAAATAGTTATTCACAATCTTGAATGTCATAGAATATTCAAAGTACATCTAATACCACAAACATACAAGCCATATTGATTTTTAATGGCCTATAGCATTAAAACATGCAACCAAAATATAAAATTAGTATAACCCACTCCCCTTAAATATATGTTGTTGCTTAAGCTCTTGCCTCCACTGCCTCCATGTAGAAATGAATATGGAAATGAGATGTGGTAATTGGGAATTGGAAATGAGACGTGGTATAACCCACTCTCCCTTATAATATCACCACTTGCATTATATCACTGCCAATATTTTCATACATCCAATGGCATGAGAGCAACAAAGAGCCAAGACTATCCCACCACCAAATCCAATCAAACCCACCCCCTATCAAACTTTGCATAGCATACAATAGATTGGCATTGAAAGGCTTAAAGAATTAATAAAAAAATGAAGCTCTTCTTTTGTGATGGAAAGTGTAACGATGTTTCTTATGTTCTTGCGACCACCCCACATTAAAAGTAGTCTGAGCATATCCCTTTGCTATGCATCGTTCATTCCATTCATTAGACTCTCCATCTAAAATAACAAATTCACTTTTCTATTTGGGGAGTTGAATGTATGCAATTCCATGTAGATATGAACATGGAAGTGAGGCTCCAATAAATGGAAATTGGATAAGATTGAGAAATGCATTTTTGAATTTATAAATGTCTAATGGTGGTTTGTTATGGAGTCTTTAATTTGTGTCCTCCTTTTCCAAATTTGAAAATTTGTTTGGATGCCTTTAATTACAGAGATTGTGTGTATTGATGGCGTGCAATCCTTTTTTGCTTCTCGAGTGATTATGGTGGGCTTAACACATTTTTTTTTGGTGGTTGCATGTGGAAAAAGAGGAGAAGAAAACTATAGTTGTGTGTTATAATCTGACTAGTGGAACACATGTGAATGATTGATTTTCCATGTGTTTTGTTGGTGGTAAAATGGGACATATACAGATATGTATACATATATATGTATATACATATATCTACACATACATATATACATATATGCATACATATGTATAAATATATGCATACATATGTATATACATATATGCATATATTTGTATATACATATATGCATATATATATATATGTGTGTGTGTGTGTGTGTGTGTGTGTGTGTGTGTGTGTGTGTGTAATTTGCCACTGCCTTTAATATTTTGTTGTTATGCACAAACTTTAACTCTATAATTTTCCTTTAATGTTTTTTTTTTATACCCAAATATGATAATGGGTTAATTTGTTTTCATTTCCATGTTTGGTAGTAACAATGAAATAAAGAAATCATTTCACAAAAAGAACTGTTGTGCATGGAAGAATAGACAAATAAAATTAAATGGCATTCAAAGGCATAAAGAATTAATAAAAAAGTGAAATTGTTCTTTTCAATGGAGAGTGTAACAGTGCTCATGCTTATGGTCTTGCATCCACCCTGCATGAAAATTATGTGGTGCACATCCTTTGGTAATGCATTATTTGTTCCATTCATTACAATCTCCATCGAATTGAACAACTTCAGTTTTTTATTTGGGGAGTTGAATGTCTGCAGTTCCATGTAGATATGAATATGGAAGTGAGTCGTGGTAAATGGAAATTGGAAAATATGGAGATATACATTTTTGAATTTGTAAATCTCTTGATATGTTCAATGTTGGTTTGGTATGGAGTCTTTAATTGCATGGAAAAATATCTTTGAATAAAAATAAGTTAACTCATTTTCATATTTTGGAATACCAAAAAAATAACAAAGGAAAATTTCAGAGTGAAAATTTATGCATTGTTGAACAAACGAATACAAGTGCATGGAAGATAACCCTCTAATTATGAACCAGTCAAACCCTTTCCATGTTTGGTAGTATGAATGAAATGAAAAAAATCATCTCTGAGACAAAATAATTGTGCATGGAATAACATAATAATATAATTGCATGGCAGAATATCTTCGAAATGAAAACGAGTGATACCATACTCATATTTCATAGTAACAATTACATTTAAACACATGTAATTATATATATGTATATGTAATTACATGTATACGTAAAGAAGAACAGATATATATATATATATATGTTATTTTATATATATTTATATCTTTGAATGGTATAAAATATTTGAATTGAAAACAAGCAAACCCATTTTCATTTTTGGGAATAACAAAAAAAATATGAAAGGTAATTTGTAGAGTTAAAGTTCATGCGATTTAGAACACAGGAATAGAAGTGTGTGCCAAAAAACCCTATAATTGTGAACCAGTCAAACACTTTCTATGTTTGGTATTAACAATGAAATTAAGAAAAGCATGGAAGAATATGTTCAAAATTACAACCACTGCTACCATTTCCATATTTCAAAATGTCATGCGATTATTTTCAGAAAATTAAAGAGTAAAAGTTTGTGGAATGACAAACACACAAATAGAATATCAGTCAAGCCATTTCCATATTGTGCAATGAGGAACACATAAATGCAAGTGCATGGTAGAAACACTTGAAATGATAAGCATTATAACCCTATGAATAATAAAAAATAGTGTAACCATTTCCGTATTTAGGAATAACAAAGAAATGTAAAAAAATAAATTGTAGAGATACAGTTTGTGGAATATCAAACACTTTAATACAAAACCAATCAAGCCCTTTCCATATTTCGTTGAAGAAGTGTAATAGTAATGAAAAACCATTTGAATCAATCAAACCCACTTCATATTTCATATAAGGAAGCAAAAATAAAAATCACAATGCAGAGTAAACATCATGCAAATAAAAAACAACTAGCAGAATATGTTTGAAATTAAAACCAGTGCTACCATTTTCATATTTTGGAATGACATGAGATTATTTAAAGAAAATTGTAGAGTTAAAGTCTGTGCAATGAGGAACACATGAATGCAAGTGCATGACATAAACCCTCAAAATGATAAACATTATAACCCTATGAATAATAAAAATAGTGTAACCATTTCCATATTTTGGAATAACAAAGAAATGTAATAAAATAAATTATAGAGTTAAAGTTTATGAAATGAAAAACACAGTTATAAAAAACCAGTCAAGCCCTTTCCATATTTCGTCAAAGAAGTCAAATAGTAATGAAAAGCCATTTAAACTAGTAAAACCCATTTCATATTTCATATAAGGAAGCAAATATGAAAAGAACAATGCAAAGTAAACGTTGTGCAATAAAGAAAAAAATAGTAGGAGTGCATGGACGAGTATAGAGGAAAAGAAAACCACTGAAACCCTCCCCACATTTCTTTTTATGCATATCGTTGAAAGAAAAAAATTGTAAATAATTAAAAAAAAAAACTAAGTGCATGGCAGAATATCGTCGTATTCATTGAGATTGGTAGAGGCTGAGTGAGGTTATAAACATCACCTAAAAGAGAAAGGGAGTTGTCAAGAGTGCAAATCCAAATGAAGAAGCGTGAAGAGCCTAACAATGAAATGTGGAGAGTTGAACAAGTTTCAGTGTGAAACAAAACGAACAGTCAAGAATGTTGTAAACAAAATGAATGAGAGTCAGTGGAATATGCGAGAATTTGAAGCATTGAATAAACCTTGATCTTCGATTAACGTGCCTAAAAAAATGAGAAAATACGAAGCGATGCATAAGGAAATTTGATCAGTGCAAGAAACGTAGGAGGCAACGAGCGTTTAATGCTCTAAACTGTTGGTTTAGGGTGGCGAGGTTGTCATGTACACACGACCGTCTAATCCAATGTACATAGATTTTCTCACTAATTAGGGAGGTGAGTGGGCTCCACTTTAGGGCAGAGGGCGAAATCAGTCCATTTTGGACACGTCAGCCTAAATGGTGCTTGACAGGTGGTGGGGTGATCATTTTTTTTTAAAAACAATCTGGGTCGATGCACAAGTGGTAGGGTAACGTGGTAGGCAAATTTTTAAATTTTTTTGGTCCATGTGGACTGCCACGTGGACCTCCAAAGTTAATTTTCCCTACTATGGGCCCCTCTCCCCTAGTAAGTTCCTATTTTTTTAAATGAGAGGAATTGTTAATTGGTATAGAACGGAGTACAAAAATGAAAAAGACTGCTTACAAAGTAAGGCGGGCAAGTCAAGGATAGTGTAGTCACTCAGAGAATGACGCTTACAAAGTGCTAAAATATAGGTGGATGACAGTGTAGAGTCTATACATGTCGGCCCAACTTGCTTCATATGACGAGCCACAGTCTGTTGGTACTACAACAGAGGGACACAAGACAATTGAGGTGCGAGTGGAGCAGTGGTTGTGGGGGAGTGTGGGGTATGGTCTCAAGACTTTGTTTTGGTAGGATATAAAACCAAACAACTGAGCACTAGGTCCAAATCTTGTGTAGCCCAGTCTGTAAAGTGGGGTATGTGCAAATAGGTAATTTTTTTCTAGAAATCCATGTGTAATTTGCTTCCTGCGCAAGTCTGAACAGTTTCACAAAGATATTTTAACAATTAATTATTGGTGTTTGATTGGCTGAGGAGGTTTGAATAATTTTTGCAAACCTTTAGAGAAAGAAAGTACTTTTCAAACAATAAATTATTGGTTGTTAAATGTACTATGCACTAATAAGTACTTTTTAGTAACAAAATACTAGAGGTTTAAATGTTTTCTCCAATTTTCAAATAATTAAATATTGGAGGTTTAAATGTTCTCTAATAATAACAAACCATTAGTGAAAATCATATAAAATCTAAATTGATAATTTACCTTCCAATGTATCAAAAGTTAAAATTTCAAGAGTTCAATTTTTTTTAAGGTTAAACAAAATACGTTTAATTTCAAATGTGAACATATGAGTTTTTAAGGCACACATTTTGTGGAACATACATTTCTAGTTGTATGAAAGAAAAGTTTAAGATAGTTTAAATTTTTCTTTTCATACTATCCAATTTTAATAAGGTGAATTTTTTGTACTGTCCAACTTTAATAATGTATATGAGGACAACTCATAATTTTTTACTGTTGAATATTTCTTTCCCTTGAACTGAAAAAATATGAAAAACTACATTTTAAATAAAACAAAACTTCTTTGAAAGAAAATAAAAAATATCAAAATGTCAAAGCCTTTTAAATTCCTTTGAGGAAAGTCGTGTCTATACTCACCAATGTCACATGATAAATAAATAGTGTACTATTTAAATCTGAAATTATAATTTTAGATGAGAATTTTGGACTACAATAACACCAACAACATCATCTATCAACCATATTGTAGATTCATCTAAGAGTGTATAGATTCATATCTCCATAAAAACTAAGCAAAATCATATGTGTAGATGGTGATCCCTTTGATGCCTTGTTTATATAGTTACTATCTATACTCTTTGATAGGGTAGGGTTGGATGGAACAATCACTATTCCATGCTCTGAGTCTCCCTTGGAAGATCCTAGTGGTGTCACACACCACCACCTTAACCTATAGGTCCTAAGGCTTGTTTAGGTGCCCCTAGTTCTCCTGGCCAACCCTACTATCATCTCATTCCCAAACTCCCAAGACAATCTTGGTGCAATGCTCCTTTTCTTCCCTAAAGGCTAATTACTCCCATCTCTCAGTTTATTCTTTGCAGGGGTATGGGGATGGTTTCTATAGGTTCACACCATCCTAACTTGGCTCTGAAAACTCCACCTTGCTTCCTTATTCCATCGCTTTCACCAAACCCTCATATAGGGTTTTAGTTCCCTAACTCTAGGCTTCCCAATTAGGACTTTTCCTTCGAGGAAATACGGAATCTCTCCTAATTCTTCCAAAGAGCGTAGAAGTTTTTCTTTGGTTTCTTGATCCTTATACCCTTCCCTCAAAGAATTTGGAGGTCTTCATCTTCACCTGTCTGTACACTGTCATAACCCTCCTTTTTGCTATTTAGGCTTCTTTTAGGCCATTTCCTGACCACACAATGGACTATTAGTTTATTCTCCAATCAGAAGGACTGGTGAAGTCTCCTCTTTGTTTCCAAGCCTTTGTAAGGCTTCCATCTACCTTTCCACCACGTGATTTATCAGAAAAAAGGTCACCCTTGCAAACCAAGTGCTTTGCACTTCTTGACTTTCCTAGCTGGGCACTATCAAGCTCGCCTAGGAGAAGTCTTCCACAGTGCTTTCCTGACTCCTAGCTACTCCTAACTCTACCATATTTACAAACATGGAGTCTAGCCCCAATCCCCAAAAGCCTGTACACTTAGTACAGTGGGAATGTGGACTAGTTCTCCATTCTTGATAGGTTGCCAGTCAAATCAGCAATTCAAAAGAAACAAAATAACTACCAAACACACCTGCGAATTGAACACACTCCCTAAATACTACAAAACAAAACTTCTACCACATCTACTCTACATTCTATAACATGTTATAGAGCCATGATCACTCCTGATCACTCAAATGCAAAGCAAACATAGAAAATTAAGCAATCCTTCTCACTGTCCACACTTAGCATTCATGAATTTCCAAATTTCAAAAGCTTCCAACGACTTCCAACCTTGCTCTCAAGTCGAGGCACCCCTAAATAGATCAAAAAAAGGTAGTTATGCCTCCCCTTGGTCAGACATGTTAGTTACAAAGTGTCAAAAGTGCAAAATGTACCATTTTGCCACTTTTGCCAATTCAAAGAAAACTAGGAAAATTGAGTTTCTAAACTCATTAAACCTTTCCACTTCCTAACCTACTGATCACTCCTGATCACTCCTGACCAAGGAAAATTATTAAACCTTTAACTCTATTCTAATGGTCAACATGACCTTCATGGAAATACATTGAAACAAAATGCATCCTACCTAATGCCTAGTGTTTCCTAGGTGCTCCTGCACCACTCTCCTTGGCTAGGTATTGTAGGCATAGACTAGAATTAGAAGTATTAGAATAAACTAAGGTAGTGAGAAAAATAGAGTGATTAACATCATGGCCATTAGAAATATAAGCATCGTGACAATAGAGTAAAAATCACCTAGACTGTTGCATGCTATGAAAAGCTAAAATCCTAACCATATCTTAGAGACAACATGTATAGGATGGGTTATATGATTTCACCAATAATGTGGATCACCTAATAATATTACATATCCCCTCAATGTAAGGATTTGTATATTTTATAGGAATGCAATTTTGTAATCTGATCAAATAATAAACCCTTAACAAGTCTAATGTGAGACTATGTATTAATGTACACAACTAAAAAAATCACACATAATAGTTGCATCCAATAAAGCATCAAATACACATCATGAAATGATGGAACTACACACATGAAGAGGATGACTAATTAAGTGAATTAATATTAACTAGACATATCAATAAGTGAATCTACATGATATAAGTCTCCCATAAATACTACCATCCATAGTGTCCCTTTTAGCAAGAACAATGTTAGCAACCACTCTAAACTTACTACATGTAAAATTCATTTAACCCTTGACACCCTATTCATCAACAAGAATATCTCCCTCTCTATTCCCTGATAGGCAAGACAAAGGAGAAAATGAGCTAGGGATTAGAATCCCCTCAAGTCCAAAAAAGAGGAAAGGACCCACACCATAGTTCTTTTTAACAATCTTTAATAAATATAATAGATCATTTATGTGGGTCCATGAGGAAATCCACCATCTCATCTTCCCTCTCCAGATACTTCAAAACTTTGAAATGATAAGCTCTCTCAATATCCTTCTCCATTAAAATAAAAAATAGTTCAAATGTTACAAGAGTCCTCCCGAGATGCCCCAATAGGGGTATAAAAGTATAACTCCTTCAATAAAAATATAGCAGACAACTAGAGGCTAAAAAAATAAAATAATTGCAAAAAAACCAAAATATTATAAAATTGATTATCGATAAATAAAATAAAATATTAAGATCACAATTTTAAGAGGCTCCATATCTCTTCATTTCTATAGCTTTTGATCCACATTCCTTTCAAGAAGCTTCTAGTGTCCCCGAGTGGGATGCAACTATGCAGGAAGAGTTCAATTCCTTGGAGAGAAACTAAACTTGGGATCTTGTTCCTCTTCCTAAGGAGATGAAACTTTGCAAGTAGATCTATCAAAAAAAATCATGGAAGATGAGTCAGTTGATAAGAATAAGGCTCACTTGGTTACCAAAGGATTCTCCTAGGTTCTTAGGATTGACTACTTTAAAATTTTTACACCAGTACGCAAAATAAATTCCATCCAACTTCTCTTTGCTATTGTTGTAACTCTTTAATGGGAAATTCATTAGATAGATGTAAAGAGTTCTTTTCTTCATGATGTGTAGTGCCTCAAAAGTTCTGATACTCTGACATTGCTTTGGTGTGTGTGTGTGTTTGCTTCAGTTCATTTTTTGACAATTTTTTGATGCATCTATGCTACACTGTTTGTCATCTATTCCACCATGAGTTGGGCATGGAAGATAGTTATGCTCATTTGTTTATGATAGATGGATGTATGTGTGAGATACTCATGTATTGATGATATTACTTTGTGGGTATATTTTGATGATGTGATTCTTAGATATTGCTTTACTGATTTGATTGGGTGAAGGAGATGGGGTGGCATCGTTCATTCATGAGTACCCCGCCTCACCGTAACTCTCCTCCACAATGTAATTGTTTATGAGCTATATGTATATATTGTTCAACATTTTGTGTTATGCAAGAATGTAGGTACTGGATGCCAACTCCACCCACATTGTCGGGTCTGAGCACATCCTATCTACCCAATGGATTGATGTGGTTAGGGAGTTGGTAAGAAAGTACCCCCGCCTATGTTAGTAGCTGGTTTAGGGATTGTCCTTGTCGTATTTATTTTGCATTCATGTGGGTATGGTTGTTAATTGATCATTTTATTCTATGAATTTTACAAGTTTATTAATGACTTGATTTAGGGTTTTATGCTTTAATTAAATGTTGTCTTGTGATGCAAAATATTAAAGTGATGAGATGTCCTAAATTGCATATGATAATTATGCCTTGGAAAATAATAAGTACCTTAGTAAAATTATTGTTATTTTATAATCTTAAATGATTCTTTAGATTAAATTAATGAAATTAAATAATATAGTTGAATAAATTATTATAGTTTAATTTTATTTCGAAAAGAATTGTAAGTTAGGGAAATATTATCATATTTTCCCTTGTTTAAAATAAAAATTGATTTTTTTATTAAATAAATTTAAGTCTAAAATATTATTTGAGTGGGGATTTGGCAAAAAAAAATTTAATATAATATAAGCTTTATTTGTTGAGAATGAATTCATTTAATTACAATTTAAAATATTTAAAAGGCATTTATTTGTGCAAGTTTAAATGGGAAGATTCTCTTCCAAATTTAGGAAGAGACAATAAATTCTGAGCTAAGTGGATTTCTTGCATGGCAAATTTCTAGAAATTATATGACAATTTCTTACTAGCTTTTATGGAAAAAGATATATTTCCCATTTGTTGTTTTTTCGAAAAAGCAAGTGGGAAGAAATTGGGGAAAATGGAAAATTGTCTCCAATTGAAATTTTGATGAAAAATTACAGTGGGGTCATGAAATTTTGAAAATGTTTCATCGATTCAATCATTGAAGCTAAAAGTTGGTTATTTTTGCAATGGGATTTTGAATGAATCCGATTTTGCGAGTGTTCGTATCATTATTTTGAAGAATTCTCTGTGGTTGGATTTGCGCAACTAGTCCTCAAATCAAGCTTGCATTGGACTCCAGGTAATTCCAATATTTCATTAGATCTCTGTAATTTTATTTTATTTTCATGAAAAAGGAAATAGCATAATGTTTGAAATGTATGAAATCCCTCTTCCTCTGTAAATGTGTTTTGCCTACTCAGGGATTTCCTTATTTCTTTCCCTCTCTATATCCCTTTGAAATTCGTTGATTTCCTTCTTAGTTTGTAAAATAATTCTAGAAACCCCTCTTGTTTGGAAATCTTTTGTTCATTTTCCCCAAGTTGCTTTCTGGAAAATTTATGCGTCTTCCTTGTGATTTCATTGTAAATTAATTGCCTGAAGGTTTTGGTATATATATTAATTGAGCATATTTTTATTCCTCTATTGCTTTGTCATTCTCCATTTTGCTGCAATTTCTTTCTCAGTATTTGAATGGGGAAAATAGGATTACATATATATATATATACATATAAATATATATATAAATATACCTTTGTTTACTTTATGTTTGTGCCCCTGTACTTGGTACGACGTACGATGAATGCTTGGAAGGGTAGACTTCAATTTTCGTTGCCTCTATGCTCTTTTGTTGTGGTTGTGGGGAAGGTTGGAGGAGGCGCTGCCTCCCACCGCCACCCCATATGGGGATGGCGATGTGGAGGTAGAGCCTCCAGCACCTCACCACTTCCTTTGAATGTCGTGGGGTATGGACTACCCCTCCCCCATTTTTGTTTAAGCCTCTATTTTTATTTCGGCCAGCGTACATTGAAACTTCGTCGCCGCCCTTTCAATATTAGTTTGGGTTTTATTTGATGTCTTTTTCGACTTGGCTTTAAATGTAATATATATATATATATATGTTTTCTTGAATCCTGGCAAATTTAATATTGAAGTTGTTTTAATGAGAAATTTGATAAATATATATATATATATATATACATAAATATATATATATATACGTAAATATATATATATGTATATATGTATTGTATATATATCTATTTGTTGGGAAATAAAATATTGGATTATTGTTACGATTTCAATCTCAATTGCATCAATTGAATTTAAAATATGTATTTATTTTAGTATGGATATATATACACATGTATATATGTATATGTATATATATATATATATATTTATGTATATGATGTTTAGGGTAGAAAATGTCTGTGTATTTTCAAAAGGAAAGATGAATTAATGTAAATATTATCTCGTTAAATTGTCAAAGAAAAATTTAAAGAGGAAAATATAATGGATTTAAGAAAATCTGTCTGAAAATGATTTCCTTTTTATTTTGTTTAAATAACAAAGAAATAATTGCATTTCGACATTGCTGCAAAAATTGGTTTTCTTTATTTTTGTTAGTTTGGCTGTATTTTGGAAAAATCAAATTTATTGTAAAATTTAATTATGTAGCTCAAAATTGACTTTTGAACTTAGTCAAATAATAGACTTAATATGCTTTTTGTGTTGCAACTGATTTTCTTAATTTAAAATTTAGATTTCTTTAAATTAGGAAAATCAGAACTTAGATACTGTTGTGGGAAAAAATTAAAATAGGAAATATAATAGAATTGAAAATTTGGATTTAGTAAATAATATTTATAGTTTGCATTTGATAAATTAAGTTAGTAAGTTAATTAAAAAATAATATTTTATTACGTTTATTAATCGCAAAATTTATCATTGTTTCTCTTCAAATTAATTTACAGCAAAGTTATAGATTTAGTTATTTAATTTCTGAAAGATTTAGTTGTGGGAAGATATTTAAATTAAAGATTGGGTTTTGTTTATGTGGAAATATTAGTGAACTTTCTTATCTTATTTAGAATTGATGTTAATGATGTTTTAATGGAGACTTAGATGATCTATGAATTAAATGTCCGATAGTTAATGTTAAGTTTATTTTTAAATTGAATGTGGTATTTTTAGTATGTCTGGTATGGATTAGTGTTATCTCTAGAGGTTAGGGAAAATGTGAATGTTTTTCTATGGTTGCATTTATGTGGTTCATGTTGTTACCATGTGGGAATTAGTGGGAGGTACCCTGTTGTGGTTATGATTCTTTTGTTTTAACATTGTGGTACTCATCTCTTGGTTTTGGTTTTAGGGCAACCATAGGGGAGAGTGGCTCTTCTTGGGGTCAATGTACCAGTGGTCACCTGTGATAGATTTTCCTTAATTAAGTGGAAACCTAATTAACTTACTTAGTGGGTTGGGTTAGATATCACATAACAAGATAAAACACCTCACCCCTGTCATTAGTGCTCCTAAAGGCTAAGGATGGGTGGGAAGACATGGTCGGTAAGTTCACTACCTTGTCTTCATGAAAGGTAGTTGGCTCTACATGAGTCACCCTATGGGGCGGTGCCTTGAGATAGGCTGCCTGGTTAACCATAGATGAAGGTGGTTCCTAGCGTTAGGTACCTTGGTTAATCCACATAGTTGGAGTTGGTTCCTAATGTTAGGTAGCTTTGTTAATCCATGTAAGGCCATGTGATGACACTCTCCCATTGTGCCCCTTTGTTTTCCTTTTTCTTATGCCTCTAGATTTGCTTAGGTTGTTCTATAATTGATGAATTTGGAGTTGTTCTATTATTGAAGAATTTGGAATTGTTTTATTATTGATGGTTTTGGAGTTGTTTTAGTTGTTTGAGTTTTTTATTTACTGTTGGTGTTTATGTTGTTTTGTGGGCTTGAGTCTTGTGATGTGAGTCCTTTATGTTTGATTATGTGCCCGAGGGTTCTTTCTTACCGACTCCTTGCATGGGGGGTGTTCCTTCAGGTTCACATGGTCAGGTGGAAACGTGCAATACACCCATTGGGTCCCCAGTTGTGATCAAGGTGTGGATGTAGTTGTAGTGATCTCAGACCTTGCACGGAGAAGACTGTTCCTTGAAGAATTCTATTTCATTTATTTACTTTTGTAATTTGATTCTACCCTTCCCAATTTTATAGGGGAAGTGGCCTTGCAATGTAACTATGACTTTATATTGTGTTGTATTTCTGGAAATATATATTCCAAATTTGTATTTGAACTTTGAAGTAAAATGTAATATTATATGATGTATATTTATGGGATTATATCTTATTCTTGATGTACTATGATCATGTTTATTCTCATTTCTTTATTCCACTTTAGATTGTATCGCATATCATTTTTTGTTGGGTTCATTTAAGTAACACACCATGTACCCCATAGGATTAGGTTAATGATTTATGTCATATCTATGTTTTATAGATGTTGCAATGTTGCAATGTGTAATTGCTACTTTGAAAAAAATAAAAATTGTATTTGTTGTATTTGTCCTATGGGGTTGCGTGGCGGGGCGTTACAGCATGGTATCAGAGCATTGGGTTCATACACTGGGCACTCTAGGTACAATGAGCCCATTATGTTGACCTAGTGTTTGTACTCATGTAGTTATGTTATCCTTTGTTGACCATTAGTGGTTGATTACCTTAAACAGGTTTGTAGTTGGTGTGTGGTTCAATGGTGCAGAAATTGGTGGAAGGGATAGGACCCTCGGTGTAGTGCACAATGCACCGATATCCTCTCTATTGGGAAACACATCATGGACTCTAGGTTTCCTTGTGTGTTTTAGGGTAATGTAAATTTTGTGTATGTAGAGGATGTGTTTAAAATAATAAGTATTGTGCTTGAATTTTGAGTTGATCTGTATTTTCCTTTTTGTCACCCTCACTTAATTGTTGTGACTCTTTTCTTGGGTGGTGTGTGTAGGATACCTAGGGGTCGTGGTCAAGCTAGAGGTCATGGTAGAGATCTGGGAGGTGATCGTGGAGTTAATCGTCGAAACACTTCTTTTTTGAGTCCCCACGAGAATGATCTTGAGGAGCACCTGGGTCCTCAACTACATACCTTGATTGAGGAGATTCTTACCCAGCTAGGCCCTAGACAGGAGTGTTGACGATAGGTGTTTAGGGAAAGAGAAAGGTTCCCTAGGAGGAGAAATGTTTCAGCTCTAGCAAGACTTATGATGGGCCTTTTGAGGGCACGTTCTTCACTCATCATTAGTTTAGGTGGTGGTTTGGATGGTTGGTGTTATTTTTGGTAGGGCATCTCCAACATACTTTGGGTCTGTAGTGATCAATTTTTTTTAGAAGGCTCCAGAGTTGGTTGCGAGCCCAACTCCATTGTCCTGGCCAGGTAGCCCAGAGCACACATGTTGCAATGGGTAGAGGTATATGTTGTTTTTCTTGCAGCCAACAAGGCCACATAGCTAGATGATGTCCTCAGAGGAACACACTTGAATCCAATCAAAGGTTGGTGACCACAGAGCCAAAAATAAATGATGAAAGAAGGTTCCATAGGGTGAGTGCAGTGGTTGATCATCATCGGGCAGAGCAGCAAGGCGCAGATGTGGAGATTACTAGTATTAGGCAGGCAGCTGAGCTGAGAGCTCATGGGTGAACTCGTGAGGGTTCAGTAGAATCCTGGCATCGTTGCAGTGTCTTATGTGTTATTTTCTTTTCTACATTTGATACTTATTATAATATTTTTTATGCTTGAAGACCTTATAGTTGGTTGTTTCACCATTCTTGATGGTGTTGGATGACTTTTCATTTTTTTGACGATCGTGTCATTATGAATTGATGTTTATGTTACATTGGATTTATGGAATTAGTATTGTGTTGGGTAATTTCGATCACATGTATTTCATGGTTCATGATTATGCTTGGTATGTTGATGAGTGATTATTGCTTTATGATGTGCTTCGTAATTGTGTATGTTTACCTGATCTTGTGACTTCTAGGAGTAAGTCGAGTTCTAGGGAGCAGGATGTAGTGCCTCTCATGTTCTGATACTCTGATATTCCTTTGGTGTGTGTGTCTTTTCTTTAGTTGATTTTTTGACTATGTTCTGACACATTCGTGATACTCTATTTGTCATCTTTTTTACCATGTGTTGGGTGTGGCAGACAGTTATGCTCATTTGTTTATGATAGATGGATGTATGTATGAGATACTCATGTTTTGATGATGTGATGCTTAGATATTGATTTACTGATTTGATTAGGTGAAGGAGACAGGGTGGCATCGCTCATTCATGAGCGCCTTGCCTCACCGTAACTCTCCTCCACAATGTGTTTGTTTATGAGCCATATGTATATATATTGTTCAACATTTTGTGTTATGTAGAAATGCAGGTACTGGATGTCAACTCCACCCACATTGTTGGGTTTGAGCGCATCCTATCTACCCAATGGATTGATGTGGTTAGGGATTTGGTAAGAAATTACCCCCGCCTATATCAGTAGTTGGTTCAAGGATTGTCCTTGTGTTTATTTTGCGTTCGTCTGGGTATGGTTGTTAATTGATCATTTTATTCTATGAATTTTACAAGTTTATTAATGGCTTGATCTAGGGTTTTATACTTTAATTAAATTTTGTCTTGTGATGCAAAATATTAAAGTGATGAGATGTCCTAAATTGCATATGATAATTATGCCTTGAAAAATAATAAGTACCTTAGTAAAATTATTGTTATTTTATAATCTTAAAAGATTCTTTAGATTAAATTAATGAAATTGAATAATATAGTTGAATAAATTATTATAGTTTAATTTTATTTCGAAAAGAAATGTAAGTTAGGGAAATATTATCATATTTTCCCTTGTTTAAAATCAAAAGTGATTTTTTTATTAAATAAATTTAAGTTTAAAATATTATTTGAGTAGGGATTTGGCAAAAAAAAATTAATATAATATAAGCTTTATTTGTTGAGAATGAATTCATTTAATTACAATTTAAAATATTTTAAAACGCATTTATTGTGCAAGTTTAAATGGGAAGATTCTCTTCCAAATTTAGGAAGAGGAGGTAAATTCTAAGTTAAGTGGATTTCTTGCATGGGAAATTTCAAGAAATTATATGACAATTTCTGACTGGCTTTTATGGAAAAAGATATATCTCCCATTTGTTGCTTTTTCGAAAAAGCAAGTGGGAAGAAATTGGGAAAAATGATAAATTGTCTGCAATTGAAATTTTGATGAAAAATTATAGTGGGGTCATGAAAATTTGAAAATATTTCATCGATTTGATCATTAAAGCTGAAAGTTGGTTATTTTTGCAATGGGATTTTGAATGAATCCAATTTTGCGAGTGTTTGTATCACTGTTTTGAAGAAATCTTTGTGGTTGGATTTGCGCAACTCGTCCTTGAATCGAGCTTGCGTTGGACTCTGGGTAATTCCAATATTTCATTAGATCTCTATAATTTTATTTTATTTTCATGAAAAATAAAATGGCATAGTGTTTGAAATGTATGAAATCCCTCTTCCTCTGTAAATTTGTTTTACCTACTTAGGGATTTCCTTATTTTCTTTCCCTCTCTATATCCCTTCAAAATTTGTTGATTTCCTTCTAGAAACCCCTCTTGTCTGGAAATCTTTGGTTCATTTCCCCAAGTTGTTTTCTTGAAGATTCGTGCGTCTTCCTTGTGATTTCATTGTAAATTAATTGCCTGAAGGTTTTGGTGGGTATATATATATATATTAATTGAGGATATTATTTGTATTCCTCTGTTGTTTTGTCATTCTCTATTTTTCTGCAATTTCTTTCTCAGTATTTGAATGGGGAAAATAGGATTACATATATATATAAATATATATAAATATACCTTTGTTTACTTTTTGTTTGTGCCCCTATACTTGGTACGACGTATGGTGAATGCCTGGAAGGGCAGACCTAAATTTTCATTGCCTCTGTGTTCTTTTGTTGTGGTTGCGGGGAAGGTTGGGGGAGGCATTGCCTCCCACTGCCGCCCCATATGGGGATGGCAATGTGGAGGCAGAGCCTCCACCGCCTCCCCACTTCCTTTGAATGTCATTGGGTATGGAGGGGGTATGACTATGTACAACCACCCCTCCCCCATTTTTGTTTAAGCCTTTGTTTTTATTTTGGCAGACGTACATTGAAACTTCATTGCCGCCCTTTCAATATTAGTTTGGGTTTTATTTGATGTCTTTTTCAACATGGCTTTAAATGTAATATATATATGTGTGTGTGTGTGTGTGTGTGTGTGTTTTCTTGAATCCTGGCAGATTTAATATTGAAGTTGTTTTAATGAGAAATTTTATAAATATATATATATATATATATATATATATATATATATATATATATGTATATATATAATATATATATGCATATATATGTATTGTATATATATATATATATATATATTTGTTAGGAAATAAAATATTGGATTATTGTTACGATTTCAGTCTCAGTTGCATCAGTTGAATTTAAAATATGTATTTATGGGTGATCCCACAATAGTGGTTTACAATTTTTGGCCAAACTTGACACTGCAATTATTATTTTTAACTAAATCTTCATATTCGGGAACCTATAGCGGCTAAACCGTGAGGAATTTGAAGATGATGCAAACTAGAGTCTCATCACATTTTATCTATAGATTCTAAAAATATTTTTTTCAAAAATTTTGGAATCAGATTACACTTTTTTTTCCATCTCCCACGAAAACTATTTTTTTCATAAAATGACATTTTAAAAAGTGACGCTCACTGTATACAACATAACCATTTTTTTATGAAGGATAAAATTATAATTTTTTCGAATTTAGATTTGTAACTACCATATCTAGCACTTTCATTTGGTCTCATTTTTTTTTATTCAATATTTTTTCCTTAATCAAGTTTCAAAGACAAACCAATTGCAATTCAGACATAGGCGGACTGTATACAACATAACGTTTTTTGTATGAATCAAAATTCAATTTTTTTTTTTTAATAGATCAAGGACATCAATACTCAGCCTCAATGTATTTTTAAATTTTTTATTTTGATAATTTGCTATTTTCCACATGTGCAAAACAAAGAGCTTGATTTTTGGTCCAAAACCTATGTTTAATAAAACTAAAAAAACACATACATAATAAAACCAAAACATATTAAAATTTAATTCATTGGATAGCTCGTTTTGAGGACTACCATCTTCAAGTTGGGTTTGGTGAAGTCTTCTCCATTTTCATCCTCAACCCAAGCTTCGATGGGAAAAAATATGCTAAAATTTGGTGGAAGAGGGGGAGAAGGGCAAAAAGAACGAACCCCTTCGGAAAGGGTGAAGGGGGGTTCAAGGGGGGTTCACTCGAACCCCCATTTTTTTCCCTATTTTCCATTTGTTTCTATTAATAAATGTGACATCATAGGGTTCGAGTGAACCCACCATGCAAAAGGGGGTTCGGTCGAACTAGGGGTTTGACTGAACCCCTCTTTTGGGTTCGTGCGAACCCCCTAGTTTGAACGAACCCTTAAAAACATGAAATTTTGAATGTTTGAGAATTTTCACAAATTTTCTTCCTCATCAAAATTGTACACCACTATTATGGGTTTACCCTTATTTTAGTATGGATATATATACACATATGTTTATATGTATATGTACATATATATGTATATATATATGATTATATATATTTATGTATATGATGTATAGGGTGGAAAATGTCTGTGTATTTTTGAAAGGAAAGATGAATTAATATAAATACTATCTCGTTAAATTGTTAAAGAAAAATTTAAAGAAATATAATGGATTTAAAAAAATCTAACTGAAAATGAATTCCTTTTTATTTTGTTTAAATAACAGAGAAATAATTGCATTTTGACATTGCTGCGGAAATTGGTTTTCTTTATTTTTGTTAGTTTGGCTGTATTTTGGAAAAATCAAATTTATTGTAAAATTTAATTATGTAGCTCAAAACTGATTTTAGCTCAAAACTTATTTTTGAACTTAGTCAAATAATAGACTTAATCTTCTTTTTGTGTTGCAACTGATTTTCTTAATTTAAAATTTAGATTTCTTTAAATTAGGAAAATCAGAACTTAGATACTGTTGTGGGAAATAATTAAAATCAGAAATATAATAGAATTGAAAATTTGGATTTAGTAAATAATATTTATACTTTGGGTTTGATAAATTACGTTAGTAAATTAATTTTAAAATAATATTTTATTATGTTTATTAATCACAAAATTTATCATTGTTGCTCTTCAAATTAATTTCTAGGAAAGTTATAAATTTAGTTATTTAATTTGTGAAAGATTTAGTTGTGGGAATATATTTGAATTAAAGATTGGGTTTTGTTTATGTGGAAATATTAGTGAACTTTCTTATCTTATTTAGAATTGATGTTAATGATGTTTTAATGGAGACTTAGATGATCTATGAATTAAATGTCCGATAGTTAATGTTAAGTTTATTTTTAAATTGAATGTGGTATTTTTAGTATGTCTGGTATGGATTAGTGCTATCTCTAGAGGTTAGGGAAAATGTGAATGTTTTTGTATGGTTGCATTTATGTGGTTCATGTTGTTACCATGTGGGAATTAGTGGGAGGTACCCTGTTGTGGTTATGATTCTTTCATTTTAACATTGTGGTACTCGTCTCTTGGTTTTGGTTTTAGGGAAACCATAGAGGAGAGTGGCTCTTCTTGGGGCCAGTGTACCAGTGGTCACCCATGATAGAGTTTTCTTAATTAAGTGAAAACCTAATTAACTTACTTAGTGGGTTGGGTTAGATTCACATAACAAGATAGAAATAGACACCTCACCCCTACCGTTAGCGCTCCTAAAGGCTAAGGACGGGTGGGAAGACTCGGTCGGTAAGGTCACTACCTTGTCTTCATGAAAGGTAGTTGGATCCGCATGGATCACCCTATGGGGTGGTGCCTTGAGATAGGTTGCCTGGTTAACCATAGATGGAGGTGGTTCCTAGCATTAGGTAGCCTAGTTAATCCACAGAGTTGGAGTTGGATCCTAATGTTAAGTAGCCTAGTTAATCCATGTAAGGCCATGTGATGAAACTCTCCCATTGTGCCCCTTTGTTTCCCTTGTTCTTGTGCTTCTGGAGTTGCTTAGGTTGTTCTATAATTGATGAATTTGGAGTTGTTCTATTATTGAAGAATTTGGAATTGTTTTATTATTGATGGTTTTGCAGTTGTTTATTTACTATTGGTGTTTATGTTGTTTCGTGGGCTTGAATCTTCTTATGTGAGTCCTTTATGTTTGAGTCTGTGTCTGAGGGTTCTTTCTTACCAACTCCTTGCATGGGGGGTGTTCCTTTGGGTTCACATGGTCAGGTGGAAACGTGCAATACATCCATTGGGTCCCCAGTTATGATCGAGGAGTGGATGCAGTTGTAGTGATCTCAAAGCTCGCATGGAGAAGACTATTCCTTGAAGAATTCTCTTTCGTTTATGTACTTTTGTAATTTGATTCTACCCTTCTTAATGTTATAGGGGAAGTGGCCTTGTAATATAACTATGACTTTATATTGTGTTGTATCTCTGGAAATATATATTCCACATTTGTATTTGAACTTTGAAGTTAAATGTAATATTATATGATGTATATTTATGGGATTATATCTTATTCTTGATGTACTATGATCATGTTTATTCTCATTTCTTTATTCTTCTTTAGATTGTATCGCATATCATTTTTTGTTGGGTTCGTTTAAGTAACACACCATGTACCCCATAGGATTAGGTTAATGATTTATGTCATATCTATGTTTTATAAATGTTGCAATGTTGCAATGTGTAATTTCTACTTTCAAACAAAAAAAATTGTATTTGTTGTAGTTGTCCTATGGGGTGGTGTGGCGGGGCATTACAACATGGTATCAAAGCGTTGGGTTCATACACTGGGCACTCTAGGTGTAATGATACCATTATATCGACCTAGTGTGCATACTCATGTAGTTATGTTATCCTTTGTTGACCATTAGTGGTTGACGACCTTAAACAGGTTTGTAGTTGGTGTGCGGTTCAATGGTGCATAAACTGGTGGAAGGGATAAGACCATTGGTGTAGTGCACAATGCACCCATATCCTTTCCATTGGGAAAAAAATCATGGACTCTGGGTTTCCTTGTGTGTTTTAGGGTAATGTAAATTTTGTGTATGTAGAGGATGTGTTTAAAATAATAAGTATTGTGCTTGACTTTTGAGTTGATCGGTATTTTCCTTTCTATCACCCTCACTTAATTGTTGTGACTCTTTTCTTGGGTAGTGTGTGTAGGATTCCTAGGGGTCGTGGTCAAGCTAGAGGTCATGGTAGAGATCTGGGAGGTGGTCGTGGAGTTAATCGTCAAAACACTTCTTTTTTGAGTCCCCATGAGAATGATCTTGAGGAGCACCTAGGTCCTCAGCTACGTACATTGCTTGAGGAGATTCTTACTTGGCTAGGCCCTAGAAAAGAGCATGGACGATAGGTGTTTAGGGAAAGAGAAAGGTTCCCTAGGAGGAGAAATGTTTCAGCTCTAGCAAGACTTATGAAGGGCCTTTTGAGGGTACGTTCTTCGCTCATCATTAGTTATTTTATAATGTTAAATGATTCTTTAGATTAAATTAATGAAATTAAATAATATAGTTGAATAAATTATTATAGTTTAATTTTATTTCGAAAATAAATGTAAGTTAGGGAAATATTATCATATTTGCCCTTGTTTAAAATCAAAAGTGATTTTGTTATTAAATAAATTTAAGTTTAAAATATTATTTGAGTGGGGATTTGGCAAAAAAAAATTAATATAATATAAGCTTTATTTGTTGAGAATGAATTCATTTAATTACAATTTAAAATATTTTAAAACGCATTTATTGTGCAAGTTTAAATGGGAAGATTCTCTTCCAAAGTTAGGAAGAGGAGGTAAATTCTAAGCTAAGTGGATTTCTTGCATGGGAAATTTCAAGAAATTATATGACAATTTCTGACTGGATTTTATGGAAAAAGATATATTTCCCATTTGTTGCTTTTTTGAAAATGCAAGTGGGAAGAAATTGGGAAAAATGAAAAATTGTCTGCAATTGAAATTTTGATGAAAAATTACAGTGGGGTCATGAAATTTTGAAAATATTTGATTGATTTGATCATTGAAGCTAAAAGTTGGTTAGTTTTGCAATGGGATTTTGAATGAATGCAATTTTGCAGGTGTTTGTATCACTGTTTTGAAGAATTCTTTGTGGTTGGATTTGCGCAACTCATCCTTGAATCGAGCTTACATTGGACTCTAGGTAATTCCAATATTTCATTAGATCTCTGTAATTTTATTTTATTTTCATGAAAAAGAAAATGGCATAATGTTTGAAATGTATGAAATCCCTCTTCCTCTTTAAATTTGTTTTACCTACTCAGGGATTTCCTTATTTTCTTTCCCTCTCTATATCCCTTTGAAATTCATTGATTTCCTTCTCAGTTTGTAAAAATATTCTGGAAACCCCTCTTGTCTAAAAATCTTTTGTTTGTTTCCTGAAGTTGCTTTCTTGAAAATTCGTGCATCTTCCTTGTGATTTCATTGTAAATTAATTACCTAAAGGTTTTGGTGGGTATATATATATATTAATTGAGGATATTATTTGTATTCCAATATTGTTTTGTCATTCTCTATTTTTCAGCAATTTCTTTCTCAGTATTTGAATAGGGAAAATAGGATTACATATATATATATATATAAATATACCTTTATTTACTTTTTGTTTGTGCCCCTGTACTTGGTATGCCATACGACGAATGCCTGGAAGGGCAGACTTAAATTTTCATTGCCTCTGTGCTCTTTTGTTGTGGTTGTGGGGAAGGTTGGGGGAGGCACTGCCTCAACCGCCTCCCCACTTCCTTTGAATGGCATGGGGTATGGAGGGGGTACGACTGTGTACAACTGCCCCTCCCCCATTTTCGCTTAAGCCTCTATTTTTATTTTGGTCAACGTACATTGAAACTTCATTGTCGCCATTTCAATATTAGTTTGGGTTTTATTTGATGTCTTTTTCGACTTGGCTTTAAATGTAATATATATATATATATATATATATATATATGTTTTCTTGAATCCTGGTAGATTTAATATTGAAGTTGTTTTAATGAGAAATTTTATAAATATATATATATGTATATATATATGTATATATATATATGTAAATATATATATGCATATATATGTATTGTATATATATATATATATATATTTGTTGGGAAATAAAATATTGGATTACTGTTATGATTTCAATCTTAGTTGCATCAGTTGAATTAAAAATATGTATTTATTTCAATATGGATATATATATACATATGTATATATGTAGATGTACATATATATGTATATATATATTTAAAAAATATATATATACATATATATATGATTATATATATTTAAAAAATATATATATACATATATATATATATGATTATCTATATTTATGCATATGTTGTATAGGGTGGAAAATGTTCGTGTATTTTCGAAATGAAAGATGAATTAATGTAAATATTATTTGGTTAAATTTTAAAGCGAAAAATATAATGGATTTAAAAAAATCTGTTTGAAAATGATTTCCTTTATATTTTGTTTAAAAAACAGAGAAATAATTGCATTTTGACATTGCTGCGGAAATTGGTTTTCTTTATTTTTGTTAGTTTGGCTGTATTTTGGAAAAATCAAATTTATTGTAAAATTTAATTATGTAGCTCAAAATTGATTTTTGAACTTAGTCAAATAATAGGCTTAATCTGCTTTTTGTGTTGCAACTGATTTTCTTAATTTAAAATTTAGATTTCTTTAAATTACGAAAATCAGAACTTAGATACTCTTGTGGGAAAGAATTAAAATCAAAAATATAATATAATTAAAAATTTGGATTTAGTAAATAATATTTATACTTTGGGTTTGATAAATTAAGTTAGTAAGTTAATTTTAAAATAATATTTTATTATGTTTATTAATCATGAAATTTATCATTGTTTCTCTTCAAATTAATTTCTAACAAATTTATAGATTTAGTTATTTAATTTGTGAAAGATTTAGTTGTAGGAAGATATTTAAATTAAAGATTGGGTTTTGTTTATGTGGAAATATTAGTGAACTTTCTTATCTTATTTAGAATTGATGTTAATGATGTTTTAATGGAGACTTAGATGATCTATGAATTAAATGTCTGATAATTAATGTTAAGTTTATTTTTAAATTGAATGTGGTATTTTTAGTATGTCTGGTATGGATTAGTGTTATCTCCAGAGGTTAGGGAAAATGTGAATGTTTTTGTATGGTTGCATTTATGTGGTTCATGTTGTTACCATGTACGAATTAGTGGGAGGTACCCTATTGTGGTTATGATTCTTTTATTTTAACATTGTGGTACTTGTCTCTTGGTTTTGATTTTAGGGAAACCATAGGGGAGAGTGGCTCTTCTCGGGGCCAGTGTACCAATGGTCACCCATGATAGAGTTTCCTTAATTAAGTGAAAACCTAATTAACTTACTTAGTGGGTTGGGTTAGATATCACATAACAAGATAAAAATAGATACCGTATCCCTATCGTTAGTGCTCTCAAAGGCTAAGGATGGGTGGGGGGACCTGGTCGATAAGGTCACTACCTTGTCTTCATGAAAGGTAGTTGGCTCTGCATGAGTCACCCTATGCAGCGGTGCCTTGAGATAGGCTGTTTGGTTAACCATAGATGGAGGTGGTTCCTAGCGTTAGGTAGCCTGGTTAATCCATAGAGTTGGAGTCAGTTCCTAATGTTAGGTATCCTAGTTAATCCATGTAAGGCCATGTGATGACACTCTCCCATTGTGCCCCTTTGTTTCCCTTGTTCTTGTGCCTCTGAAGTTGCTTAGGTTGTTCTATAATTGATGAATTTGGAGTTGTTCTATTATTGAAGAATTTGGAATTGTTTTATTATTGATGGTTTTGGAGTTGTTTTAGTTGTTTGAATTGTTTATTAACTATTGGTGTTTATATCGGTTCATGGGCTTGAGTCTTGTGATGTGAGTCCTTTATGTTTGATTCTGTGGATGAGGGTTCTTTCTTACCAACTCCTTGCATAGGGGGTGTTCCTTCGGGTTCACACAGTTGGGTGGAATCTTGTAATGCACCCATTGGGTCCACAATTGTGATCGAGGCGTGGATGCAGTTGTAGTGATCTCGGAGCTTGCACAGAAGACTGTTGCTTGAAGAATTCTCTTTCATTTATGTACTTTTGTAATTTGATTCTACCCTTGCCAATTTTATAGGTGAAGTGGCCTTGTAATGTAACTATGACTTTATATTGTGTTGTATCTTTGGAAATATATATTCCACATTTATATTTGAAATTTGAAGTTAAATTTAATATTATATGATGTATATTTATGGGATTATATCTTATTCTTGATGTACTTTGATCATGTTTATTCTTGTTTCTTTATTCCGCTTTAGATTGTATCACATATCTTTTTTTTGTTGGGTTCATTTAAGTAACACACCATGTACCCCATAGAATTAGGTTAATGATTTATGGGATATCTATGTTGTATAAATGTTTATATGTTGCAATGTATAATTATTACTTTCAAAAAAATAATTATTCTATATGGGAATCAAGTGACTTCATTTAAAATTTATTTTTTGTAAGTATGTAGTCCTTATTATAAGCTTCCAAAAAAGTATAATTTTAATTAAATTAAATTTGATTATTATATTTTTTTTTTAAATTCTTGTGAATGTAGGTTTTTCATTGAAAATCAAGCTCTTTGTTCTACACATGTGGAAAAATAGTAGATTATCAAAATAAAATTTTGAAAAATATGTTCAGGTTGGGTATTGATGTCCTTGATCCATTAATTTTTTTTTGAATAATTTTGATACATATAGAAAAATTTATGTTGTATACAGTCCGCCTATGTCTGAATTGTAATTGGTTTGATTTCAAAACTTGATTAAAGAAAAAATATTTAATAAAACACTATGAAACCAAATGAACTAGGTAGATATCATAGTTACAAATCTAAATTCGAAAAAATTAGAATTTTATCCTTCATACAAAAAAATTTATGTTGTATACGGTGAGCATCACTCCGTAAAATTGATGTTTACAGATAAAAACTAGTTTTCGAAGGAGAGATGAAAAAATAGTGTAATCCGATTCCAAATTTTTTGAAAAAATATATTTAGAATCTATAGACAAAACTTCACAAATAACTATTTTTCATCATCTTCAAATTCCTCACGGTTTAGCCGCTATAGGAGCCCGAAAGTGAAGATTTAGTTAAAAAAAATTAGTTCAGTGTCCAGTTTGCCCAAAACTTGTAAACCAGTATTGTGTGATCACCTGCTGAGTTTTCTTCACCTTTGGTGGATCAAAATTTGTATCTAAATTTTTTTATTAGTATCATATACTTGACTCACATGAGACCCAACATTTCATATATTTTGTAGGCATGGTCTCTCGATTCATTTAGGAGCCACATGAGTTGCATTGGAAAGTAGCTAAGCATATTCTCCACTACATTCACAGTACTCGCAATTATGGGATTCACTATGTAGCGGGCATGGATTTTGACTTGGTGGGACACAAATTCAGATTGGGCAACCAATTATTAGGATTGCAATTCTACTTCAGCTTATTAATTCTCCCTTGGTTTTGGTCTAGTTTGTTGGTCAAGAAAGAAAGAAATTTTTATTTCTCTTTCATCTATAGAGGCTAAGTATTGAGGAGTATTTAACTCTACTAGGGCATGTGTAGGATCATGATGGGCCAAAAAGTGGCGATATGGAAAAAGTAGCATTTTGCACTCGCTAAAAAACATGAAAATCTCGAGTTGAATTTTTTTTGGGTTGGGTGTTAGTACATTGCTCCATAGCAATGCCCAAGCTAAAGTAAAAAAAATTGGATATCCAATTTGTAAAGTAAAGAAAATCGGATATTCGATTTAACCAAAAAAGGTCATTTTAAACCATTTAACCTTTCAGAGAGAGAGAGAGGGAGAGATAGAGAGAGGAGGGGGAAGGGAGAGGGGAAGAGGGGAAGAAGGGAGGGAGAGAGAGAGGGAAAAAGAATATTTAAATATTCTATATATTAGTAATATTAATTAGTTATATAATATTTTATATATTAACTTAATATATATATAAATATTTATACATTAACTAAAATATAGAAATAATATTTAAATATTATACATAATAATATAATATATAATATATTATACATAATTCCATAAGAGATTATCATAAATTATATACTATATATTATATATTAAATTATAAACTATATTGTATATTCTAAACTAGATATATAAAAATAAACTACAAACTATTTATTGTATTTTTAAAATCATATATTAAAAACTATATTACATTTTTAAAAATTATATATAAAATAAATTGAATATTCGATATATCTGACACAAACCCGACTACCTAGGGATTAGCCTCGGGCTTATTTTTGGAATTTGGCTAGGACATGCCAATCCTAAGAAGTCAACACAAAAAACATGTTTAAGAACTTACCTTGCTTTTCTAGACTTCACCCATGTGGCTTACGACTTTTTTTTACCCTAAATTGATGAAATGAAAAGGGTTTCTAAAGGAGATTCTCAGATTTCCACCAATATAAATTATTCTTTACTTTGAATTTAATAAATAATTATTATTCATTCTCTATTTGAATTATGACTAAAGTCCCGATTGATAGGTTGTGTAACGCCCCGCCACGCAACCCTAGAGGAAGTGGCAACAACTATTTAAACAGGCTAATTTTTTTTGTTTAAGTACAATTAATAAGTAAATTCACTAACTAAAGCCAACAACCTCTAAGGTTACGAGATAGAGGTTATATAGAACCTCAACAAAAAACATGAATATAAACCATGTCAATAATTAAATAATAAAATAACACATACATTCCAAGTAAGATGATTTTACAACAAACTTAATAGATAGCTTTCAAATGCATTAATCCAGTCGTTAAACAATAAGGTTACAACACTCATTCCTCGAATGAGGCAATTCAGTAAATAAGGTTACAATTACAAATCCCACCTTGATAACAATGAGGGGTAATACATCTCAAGAACAACTGAAATAACAAGGAATGAAATAAAACTGGATCACATGAGCTCTCCAACTGGAAGTCTCATCCACACAAATATGAAGGAAGCCCAAAAGAGAAAGGTGCACATTGTACCCAACCAATTGGAACCCAAAGGTCCACCCCCCATGCTAGGAGATAGTAACCAAAATTTCTAACCAAGGACGTCTACCTCTAGACATAGGTTAACATTACCATATTGAAATAAATACAGTGACATCACTAGCACAAGGTTACAATGCTTCCAAAAATTACATAATCAATTGCATCACTGATGCGAACATACTGTTGACCTAGGAGAAGTGTCATCACAATGTTACATGGGTTATCCTAGTGAGTCTTCCTAGGCCCCGACCCCCATCTCGGGTTATCCTGGTAACCTCTAAGGACTTCCGGCCCCTCATGTAAACCAATGCAGAATCAGTTATCTTTCGTAGAGACAAGATAACGATCCTTCCATTCCAAGCCTTCTCGTCTCAACCCAAGTCTTTACAAGCCCTTGTGTTCATGAGCGAGGCATAATTATCTTATTAAGTGTTTGATACTACGTGATACTCTAATTAGTTAATTAAGTTATCACTAGATTAACTAACTTACAATGAGTTATTCTGGCATCACTTCATCTGCCAGCCCTCGTTACAAGCCACTCCTCTAAGACGACATGTGGAACAACTCCACAACCCAAGGGTACACAAGTACTACACAAGGATATCACATCCCTAACCATGACATACAATCAACACACACTCCCGTTCGTGATAACCGGAGAACAAACTGGTTAAACGCACTACCCAAGGTAATCCCAAGGTTGACCACACAGTATGACAACCCACAAACTTGAAAATCCAACTGGAAGACTTGATTAAATGTTAAAACCCATATTTCCCGATTAGCCATACGAACAACTCAAAAACAAGGAAATAATCAAATCTACTTTGGGTTCACTAAACCCATTTCCTCACTAGCATTCAATAATCAATGCGTTAAATGAATTGGTTTAAAATACGCCATTTAAAAATCATTTTATTTCCACGTAGCATTTAAATACATGAAATATTAACCCGTATATCAATAATTCAGATAAACACAAAATCCCATTTTTTAAATAAAACATTTATTCCATATTCAATAAGACTCATTTTCAAAAAAATCATTCCCTTTTAACAATATAATAATATAATGAAATTATCATTTATAAAATGTTAATATTAAAGCATTAATATTATTACTATTGTTTAAATTTTCCCATAATCTTATAAAATCATAATACTAAACCACTAAATGCATTTCATTATTATAATAAACTATAATAATAAATTTTAATATTAAAAATATTATAACAATTATAATACTAAAATATTATAAAAATTATAATATTAGTATAATATAAAATATTATTATTATATATTTTTTTCTAAAATTTTAAAAGCCTAGGCATGTGCCTTGGTTCATGTGCCAACCCTTAGGGTTGAGTCATGCGACCTCAGTTTTCATGCATTGGATGAGGCTTAGGAGGAGGTTGGCTGTGGGTTTTCTTACTAGGCGGCGGCGGTTTCGGCTATGGTGGCCGCAGGAGGCGGCGCCATTGGAAGGTGTGAGGTGTTGTAGAGAGGTCACCATGTAGGGCGCAAATGAAGGAGTGGCACTGAGCGCAACGCGATTTGCAAGCCACACAGGGCATGGGCGACGGAGAAGGAAGCGCCGAGCGGCAGAGCTGGCAGTGCCGGCCACCAACTATGTGGCACGGGCTGCACAGTCCGCACAGGCCACGGATTGGGGACGCTAGGCGCGCTCCCCCACTCAGCTTCCCAAGGGAGCGGTGGTGGGGTGAGCCCCAACCCTCAAACAAAACAAAAAAAATTATATATTTTTTTTTAAATAAAAACTTTCATTTACCAAGACTGTCTTTTTTTTATTTTCTGTATTTTTTTTTTAACAAAAAACTTGAGAACATAGAAAAAATATAGACTTCAACAAAGAGATCAAAATGCAACTAAAATTTTATAGCTAACTAAAAGAGGAATTTATATATATATATATATATATATATATAACCAAGTATATGTACATATATTTTTAAAGAAATATATATATGTAAACACATAATTTTAATTCAAACAAGATTGATACTCAACAATTTGAAGAACAAAGGAAGAACAAAAATAGAATAAAATAACAATTTGCAAATAAGAATTTTGTTTCCAACTTTGAACAAACTTATTCAAATTTGAAAAGCAAAATATCAAACAGATTTGATTTGCACTCAATCTAAGGATTGCAAATAGCTTTCCCTCCACACAAAAGCCATTGAATTCAAAAAAATTCAATCAATACAAGATGAGAACCTGGTTCTTTTGAAGTATGTTGAAGATCCTGATGGTGCTAAGAAACCCTTTTAAGCTCCACAAATTCTTTGAGATTTTTATCCAAACCCACAAAATTGAGCAATCCTTCCTCTCCTCTTCTCAATTTTTCTCCAAAACTCCATTTTTTCCAAGACTTGTGAAGAAATTCAAAGATAATGCAAATTCCCCCAAAATCCTACAACTACCCTCATAAATTATAGAAAACAAAAATAGGAAATATCTCATTTTTGAATTTTTGAATTTTCAAATTTCTAAATTGACTTCGAATTCATTTTCTTAATTTTCAATTCCAACTTAAATATGCATGCATTTCCAAAATGGATAATGTAAATCATTTCAACATAAATAACTTAATCAAGTAATAAAATAAATCTACTATAAGATTAAATTATCTATTAATTAAATTAAATTACTCAATAATTTTAATCACATTTCTAACATTATTCTAACTTCCTAAATAAACTGAAACAAGGCAAATAGAACAAAATAGAACAACTAGACCACACTAGGAACGATGACACGCTATGACCAGGGTGATGACTCAGTACATAAATCCTAGCTACTATCTCCCAATCGAATTGAGTTGGGCAATGGACACGCTCGAACCTGTGAAGCCAGGTGGAGTCGATGTCTTGTACCTGTGAGCCTGCAAACAAAGAATATAACCACATGCAATAATATGTCATAAATAAGGCACACCGTGAAGAGGAAATCATGAAATCGTAGGGCACTAACAAGTGAGTGATGCGATACCATCCTCTTCACCAATACAGTAGTATTAACTAGCGCATCTAACATAGCAGCATAATCGAAGCATGAAACATCATAAATTTAAATATCCACATATGCTAACTCCAAACATGCCATAATAATCACATCAAAATATAGTATCATTACATCAAGATACATCACGATAACATAGTGATCAACTATAACCAAGTACAATGTCAAAGTACAACACAATACTGAAGCATAAAAGAGGAAACAACATAGTTCACACACTAGAGCAAAATAGAGGGGTATTACAGGTTGATTGAAAAACATCTATAGCTTTCAAATGGTATCACATTTTTTGAATCCAAAACATCTGTCACATTCAATGCTTCACATACTATAGGATTAAAAAAAATTGAATTTCATGACGTTTTGACCAAGTTAAGGTAGTCAAACATACGAGGTTTTATATTTTTTTAAAGTTCTAATAAAAAAATCATAATCAATTATTTACTTGGAAAAAAACTACAAAAAATAATGCATCACATCGAAACATGAGTCCTCTACTTATATCTAAAATCTTATAAAAAAATATTATCATTTTATTGTGGTTCGGGTGGTCAAACACACACCTACTTATTTTTTCCTTGAAATTTAAGTACTATTGCATTGAAATTTTAAATTTTCACCTAATAGTTTTTTAAAAAAAAAACACCTAGTATTTTAGAAACTACATTCAATTTTCTATAGATTTTATTCTTACATATTTTTTAAATAATATAGATAACTTATTCAAATTTTTACGTTAAGTTGCCTAACTCTGTTTTTTCTGAATTTTCATCGCCACTTAAGGGCTTGTTTTTTCCATGATGATCTTACACATACCCACTACTAAGGCCACTTGGCTTCAAAACATTCTCACTAAGCTGTAATTCCCTTTTGGAAGCCAACAATCATCTTTTGTGACAACCAAAGTGTGATACAAATCTCTCACAACTCAATCCATCATCAAAGGGCCAAACACATTGAGATCCACATGCACTACATTTGAAAGATGATTCATGAGAAAACCATTGATCTTAGGTATTTTCCAAAATAAAATCATATTGTAGAAATCTTCACCAAACCCTTCATTGAGAGCAAGTTCCTTCATTTGTGAGCTTTGCTTGGGGTGTGATTGGTGTCCTCTTTGGGGGCTACTTAGTTCTTTTTTCTCTCTATTTTGGGGGGTGTTCTCTCTCTATTTATGGGGGCGGCTTCTTCATTAGGAGGTATTTTCTATATACATGTTACCTCACATGGCTTTATTTGTCGAGACCTATCATATTTTTATCCACCTAAGCTACACTTAAGGGGGGTGTTAGTGTAGGTTTCTATTTTTCTAGTGGGTTAATTTATTTTCCCTTAGTCATAAGTTTTTCCTACACTTTTATTAAGTTTTCTTAGGTTAAATAAAGTGAGTTTATTATTTAATAACTAGGAGATAAGGCATTGAGGTGTCACCATCCTAAAAGGGTGGAGCACTTACTATTTTGATCAATTTATTTAATATTGGTGGTCACTCTCTATTGGTTGGTTTACCACCTCCATTCTCTCCCTAGTTCTATATAAAATCACTACCTAGTTTGTATTTGCATCCATTCTCTATTGCATAATTTTTTATCTTGAAAGCTCTTAATGCAATTCTATCATTTTGACATTACATATCTCTTAGAGTCACTAGTTTTCATTGTTTATATTTTTCTAGTTTATGTAGGTTAGAATTTCTCTCATAAAGTTCTTTGGGTTATCAAACTATTTCAGATTTCTAATAGGGATAAATGATAAGGATAAGTTTAGGTACATATGCTTAAATATACATTAAAATATCATCATTTATAGCTATAAAATGGATGAAGATATTGCCCAAAATAAGGCACACAAATAAATAGGGAAATAGCTTAAGGGTGTATATTTTCACCATAACATTTTTGCCTACTTTGAGGTGCATGTGAATCTCTTAAGTATGAATCATTCATCTCTAAGTATGTGGTATTATTAAACATGCATGAATTAAATGCACCAAACATATGAACCTACAATCTATGTAGGATAAATATTCACCTTCAAGGTTCTTTTATTTCACATACATTCTTCCATTAATTTCTACACAACATGGGATAAAGTATTCCTTGAGTAGCTTCTAGCTTACAATATGAATCAAATATAAAAATGAGAACATTAGTGATCATGTACATCTCCAATCTTTTAAATATTTAGTGTCATAGGGTGCAACTAATAGAAATATTTTATTTTAGATAGATCAATTATGAACATGAGCATAAAAATTTGATAAATAATTGTGATATTGTCATTAGAATAATCATGTGATAAACCAATGACAAACAATAATCATTCAAACATAAATAATTATAATGAGAAATATAAAATGTAGTGGATATTAAATCAATGATAAGAATCTAATATGGGTAAAATATTGATGATACTCAATAGTCATAAGCACCTGTGAAAGAAAAATAAAAAATAATGATGTATCATTTATGAGAATGAACACACATAATGTAGGAACAATTCCATAAGGCCTAAAAATGGTATGAATCCTAACAAGATCAATAGGATCAATGAGATAAAATATACAAGTTAGATAGGAAGGATATGTGGCATATATCCCTAATAATGACACAAATTCCTAAATGTAGAAAGTATTAATTTGAGAGTTAAATGATATAGATATAGATAATAAAATATGATAATAGATTGAACAATATGGCAAGGGGAAAAGTGTGATGCCCCTAATGTATGCTCACTATGATAAAGGTGTGGGGAAAAATATCATAAAAGTGCAATGTATGGGATCAAGATAAGATCATAATAATGTAGTTTCAATATCAATATGATTTTTAGCACCTAGAAAATTCCTTCATTTATAGTGCTTGATAACCTTTCAATTGGTGACAAAACCTTGATTTTAGGCTATGTGGCAACTAGTTGGCCTAAAAATTTTGGCATTAAAATTTTTCAATCTAAGATTCATCATGAAATTCCAATTGGTAGAAATTTTAGGTTATTCATCATGAGTTTGCAAACCTAATTTTGTGGCTCTCGAACAACTTTTGAGGGAAATTTTAATGTGTTGCCATTTTGGAGTGGATATGAAGGGTCCTATAAAAGGTTTCAAATGGCTCAATTTTGGTGATGACCCAGGTGTTATTTTGTCTTCAAACACCCACATCTCTATTTTTATGGTTTTCAGAGGAGTTTCGAGGCCTGAACTAAAAATAATTAAGTGCCTTGCCAAAGGGCCCATTTAAAAAATATATATAAAAATTTAGTTTTTTGTGCAATATTTAGAAATTACACAATGATATATAAATAATTAATAATGGCTCCCTATAAATTTTCATGGCCTTCGAAGATCATTTTATTGGTCGAATAATTAATAGTTGTTATTTTTTACATAGTTTAAAATGTGCAAGTATTTAAATGTTTAGTAGGGGTGAAATCATGTTTTCAAATGTTTTAATAGTGTGAAGCAATGGTTAAAGTCGTTAACGACTTATAATAGATTAAAGGAACTCCCAACTCCAAAAAATCTTGTGATAAAGTGCTTATTCACTATGATTGTGAAGGGAAATGAGTTAACATTGCGATAAGATAAGTTTGGGCAATACAGTTTCTATTGCTTTCTAGATGTACACCATGTGCATTTAGGATTTAAAATTTGCATTGCAGGAAAAGATAGATTATTGTTGATACATTTTTTTACTACACCCATCACTTTCCTCTTTTAAATCATTTAAACACACAAAATTTTGTTAAGTTTTTCATTCTTTTTCTTATCTCCCTAGAAAATTCTATCGAAGAGGCTAAAGCTAGGTTCAATTAAATCCATAACATGTTGCCTATTCTCTTTCACCAAGGCCTTATATTTTTTTACCACTTTCACTTGGCCCATTGCCTAACCAAACCTATCATGACTTTCTTGGTTGACACCTCCCTTGCCACCCCCTTAAGTAAAGGGAAAATGCCTATGGAAATTTATGGCATTGATACTTGAACTTCTCCTAAAGAATTGGACCATGATGATTTGGCACCCCTCTTACAATTTCAAAACTTTTTAATTTCTCCTTCCTTGATATTGCCCAACATAGGTAACAATCGAATATAAAGTAAAAAAGGGAGTTCCTTGTGTTGAAGAGAAACCTTGGAAGTGAATTCATCCATGCTTAGAGGTAGATCTTGATACTATATATGGATCCTCTAACAACATCATGTCACAACCAAGTATGTCAAAGGAGTACAACTAAGAAAAATCAGATGAAGGATCAAAAGACTTCAATAATTCACCTTTCATACCCAAATCAAACCTTGTCTATGTTCAATGAATAATTTCATGATATATAGGTGTATGTGATTCTAATTCTTTCTCTGAGAGGTTTCCACAATAGTCTATCACACACTATGCACCAAGGTTCTGAGCTCCATTTGTATGGTTAGCAATTACAATCCTATAGTTATAGCCTTTCTTCCTACACCATATTTTATTAGAGAAAGGTAGTGTGTAGTTAAATATAATATGGCCATAAGAATGCCATTTGGTTATATTGTAAAGGTATAATAATATAATCCAAAGATTGAATATGCATCCCCAACTAGACTCTAATAAGATATATCCATCTAAACCCTCATTTAGATCCAAAGAACCAAAATTGTAGCAACTATCCTTGAGGACTATCTTATGTAGCCCTCATCCACCTCTAAGAAAGTCCCCAAACTATTCGTAATGGCTTGAAACATCTCAAGAGACTAGGATTAGAAAGGTAGTCCCAATAGGATTCTAGAGGCAATCCCAAAAAATTGATCCAAATTGGTCTAATCATGGTTTTCTCCAAGTGAGGATCAAGTGAAGAGACCACTTATTTAAAGTTAAGGATGACAACCCCAAAACCATTGAGAATCCAATATCTTTCTAGCATCTTCAATATTATGAAATAACGTAATCCATCCACTAAAATATGAATTTGGGAGAGTGGTGTTGTATAGACCTCTAGAACTGAGCACTCCAAAGAACTATGTAATTCTTATATATTGTATAACCAAAAAGAAACCAATCAAAGCTATGTTACCCAATTCTAAAATATGAGTCATCTTCACATTCATACCCAAGATGGATTTTCCTTATTTTGTATTTATTAATATATTTCTAGTCTTTCGTTCCAAAAATAAATTTAGAAGAATCTACAAATCTCTCTAAAGTTGAATTAATTAGGTCTGAATAGCCCCTAGGAAAATTTTTTGCTAATCCTCAATTTATAGAACCTCAAGATCTATATAATTAAAAAAAACATAAGATTATCCTACAAATACTACCATCCCCAATGTCCCTTTTAGCAAGACCAATGTTAGAAACCACTCTAAACTTAGTACATGCAAAATCCATATAACCCTTGACACCCTAGTCATCAACAAGAATATCTCCTACTCTAGTCCCCAATAGGTAAGGGGAAGGAGAAAATGACCTAGGGATTATAATTCTTTTGAGTCCAAAAAAAGAGAAAAAGACTCAAACCGCTGTTCTTTTTAACAATATTTAGTAAATATAATAGATCATTTATGTGGGTTGACTAGGAAATCCACCATCTCATCTCCCCTCTCCAAATTCTCTAAAATTTTGAAATAATGATATCTCTCAATATCCTTCCCCATTAAAATAAAAACACTTTAGATATGACAAGAGTTCTCCATTGATTCCCCCATAGGGTATCAAAGTACAACTCCTCTGATAAACATATAATAGACAACTAGAGGCTCAAACAAAAATAGGCTAATTACAAAAAAAAAAAAAACAAATAGTATAGAATTGATTATTGATAAAAAAAATCAAAGAGTTATGAGGAGTAACCTATCTCGACAACACACACCAAACCAAAAAGTGGGTATCTTGAAGTGACCTAAGTGCTCTAACTTGGGTATACTTCCATGGTGTCTTCAACAAGCTAACACACAAGAAATATTAAATAAACTAAGTTCATATATCCAAGAATAGGACCATGACACCTTTCCATAATCAAACAAGTCGCCAAGCCCAAACATAATTTTCAAGGGCTTAGGATCAAGTTGATGGCATCTCCATTAAAAATTATGTAGTTGAATGTAGTTGTCGAAAATCTCAAGGAGATTAATTCATCCACCTATAGATTGGACTAGTGCTTGGGAACACTTATATAGGGGTTGTTAAGGCAGTCCCACTTAGTGTGGGGTTGGTGGCATTATTTTCCTAGATTTGAAGATTTTATCAAATTTAGAGTTGATCTTGATAGTAGTATCAACAATTTTACCAAACTTATGTCTTTAAAGCTTTTGTAGAGTGACAATGAACATAAGAATGGAAAATTTCAAATGTTTACTGACTGAAATATTGTTATCAAATGATTTAATTAGATGTACAAAATTCACAATTCGAATTTGTCCCCAATTAGACTTTTCTTTGCAAATATTTCCTTTTTCACATGTTTTGAGAGAGCTAAACCATGGAGACTAATTCTCTTTCCAAGGATTGTCTTCAAATGGGAGTGGATAACTGAGCTATATATTGGAATTTTCTGAGGGTGCACATGCACTACCTTTTTGTGAACATAAACTCCTAATGATTATTTGCCTTATTCTATGAATTTTCATTACTATGGTTTGTTCCAATCAATATTTCTTGTTCATGGCATCCTTGGTGCCATCATGATTGTCTACTTTTTGCTATAACTTTTTTGGCATGCGTTTTACCCTCGCCACACTATCTTTTATTATTCTCAAGATTTTATCATATACTTATGTGTCTTTCTTGATTTAATGCTCAATGTCATGAACTTGAACTTCAATTTGAGACATAATTTCAGTTTTTAGATTTTTTCTTTCTACAGAACTTTCAGTAGCATGTACGAATAGTAGCTTCCTATTTTTGAAAATGAGAGAAATTGTTAACTGGTACGGAACGGAGTACAAAAATGCAAAAGAATGCGTACAAAGTATGGCGGGCAAGTGAAGGATGGTGCAATCACTCGGAGAATGGCACTTACAGAGTGCGAAAAGATAGGTGGATGGCAGAATCATACCTCAACATTCAACACAATAAATTATATGCTACGACCTTTGGCGGTGTAGAGTATATACAGTTGGGCCCAGCTTGCTTCATAGGACCCTGCGGTGTGTTGGTACTGCAACAGGGGGCCACGAGACAATTGCGGGTGGTATTGTTGCCAAAGGAGCGAGTGGGGCAGCGGCTGTGGGGGAAGGTGGGGCATCATCTCAGGACTTTGTTTTTGCAGGATATAAAAGCGACCCTGTGAGCACTGGGTCCAAATCTTGCGTGGCCCAGTCTTGGCCAAGGGGTTCTGTGAAGTGGGATCTGTGTAAATAGGTAAAAAGTTTCTGGACACCCATGCAGAATCTTTTTGTGCAAGTCTGTAAAGTTAAAGGTTTTTGGAGGGAATAGCACTAAAAGAAAAAGTTGGAAAACAATATTACGGATTTTCAATGGTTAGAGTATGCGGGACTTCTTTATGAGCTGATTCAACTACCCTCAAGTTGTTGACACATCAATGGAGCTATTTGATGTGGATGATATTAAACAAGGAATAAAGAACTTAGCAAGTGGTAAAGCACATGACATAGATGGGATACAGGCTAAATTTTTAAAATGGGGGATTGAAACTCTTGCTCCTCACATATAAATAATTTTCAACAATGTTAATTGAGAAGGTTTTCCTATGGAGTGGACTATTAGTGGGGATATTAATAACCCATCTAACTACCACACAATTATGGTCAATCCTATCTTTGGCAAGCTTTTTGGGAGCATGATTGAACATAGGATCAACAACTGGGCAGAAAATGAGGGCAAAAGGGTAAAGGGGTAGGCAAGCTTTAGGTCTAGACACTCTACCATTGATCACTGCATCACCCTTAGGCACTTGATTGAGAAAATTTGGGATATTTAGGGTGAGGAAGCTTATTGTTGTTTTGTAAACTTTAAGAAAACTTTTGACACGGTGCCTAAGGACAACTTATGGAATAGGATGGAAGAACTAGGCATTCCAAATGTGTATAGAGCAGTTGTTCACGGGTTGTATGAGAAGGTAAGTGCTAAAATCAGAACAAGTGAAGGCATGTCAGAATGTTTTGTCAGCGACGTTGGAGTTAAGCAGGGCTACTCTTTATCTCCCACGCTTTTTGGGCTATACATTGATAAGTTGGAAGATTGGTTAAGCATGGAAGGTTGGGATGGTATTCAACTGGCAAGTTATGTAGTGAAATTACTTTTATATGCTAACGATCTTATTTTAATTTCAAAAATAGCTCATGGGTTAAGAGAACATTTGAAAGCTCTAGAACACTTTTGTCAGGAAGTTGGGATGCAAGTGAACACCTCCAAGACCAAAATCATGATTTTCTCATTGAATAGAAAAGATAAACAACATACCTTTCTTTTTGAAGGAAACCAGTTTGATATAGTGAAAGAATACAAATATCTTGGGATTGATTTTCACGATAAGCTCAGTTGGGAGACTTACAGAATGAAAAGGATATAGGGAGGTTGGAAAGCCTCTTACCTGCTTCAAAATAGATGTAAAAAATCTGAACTTTGGGATTGGAAAACCAAGAAAACCCTTTTTGGTTTACTTGTCACACCGCTTGTACTTTATAAGTGTGAAGTATGGGGAAGCAATACGTCAAATTGCAGTTGGAGACAAATAGAAAGAATCCAGAAACACCTAATAACAAGCAATCTCAAAGTTAAAGCCACAGTCCCATATGAAATTATTTTAGCTGAAGCAAGGGTTTTTCTTTTGGAAGCATCAACGATAACCTAGTTGATAAGTTATCTAAAGAAGGTCAAAAACATGGATAACCACCAGTGGCCCAAAATGATTATGGAGGAGACGCTAGATCAAAGAAAGAAAACTTGGATGAAGCAAAACACCAAGTGGTTGAACAAGTGAGACATCAAATTACATGAATGTCCTGGAACCAATAGTGAAATAAAAAACTATGTGAGGGAAAAAATTAGGACTGGCGTGTGGTCAAATCAGATTGGGTGAAAGAAAACATACTACATCAAAGAGTTTAACCCAACAAACGATCATAGTGAAAAAACTTATTTAGGTGTAGCTATTAAAGGGAAAGCGAGGCTGTTCGTTACATAATTGAGGATAGGATCACCCCATCTTAGGTGTAAGACTGGTAGGTGGAAGATACCTAAGGAAAATTGGGAAGAAAGAACGTACATATTCTATAAAAAGGGGGTGGTGTAGACGGAATGACACTTTGTTATGGAATACACAACTTATGAAGATATATGTAATTAGTACGCAAATAGTTTGGGTGTGGACAATATGCATCAGTTATTTGAGGAGGGCAAGATCGACTAGACGACCAACCTTCTAGTCAAAATAAATAGCAAGAGATCCGACTTGGAAAAGAGCTTGAAGAAAAATTAAGTTGTTTGTCTCGATCCCATAGACTGTTTAGTCTTGTGGACATCATTAAAATATTTCATTCATTCATTCATATTGGTGATTTGATTGGTTGAAGAGGTTTGAGTCAGTTTTGCAATTTTTGGGGAAAAATACTTTTCAATTAATAAATTATTGGTTGTTTAAATGTATTATGCACTAATGAGTATTTTTTAAGTAACAAAATACTAGGGGAGAGGGGCAAGTTTTATAGGGTCCATAGTCGTGCAATCAATTATGATTAGCATTAAAATAAATTAATATTATATCATGCATATATTCATTTCACATATTAATCAAAATACTACCAAATATTTGACATTATGGGACCAATAGTTGTTCACTTCAAAACTTATATTCCTCAAGTAAAAAAATCATACATACATTCATGAACAAGTGAAATAAATATTTTTTTGTCTTAAATAAAATATCATGACTATCCACTATAAGTGTGTGATTTATAAAATTAAATGTTCATTTGATAAAATAAGGCACTCATTTAAACAAGTATTGTTATCATAGTGAAAAAAATTGTTCATATGTGTACAACTATTGGGGTAGCAATGTACAAGCATTGGAGTATTTCATATTAGTAGATTGTCCTATC
>CM021103.1:490973819-491110887 GCA_007115665.2 Sequoiadendron giganteum
GCCAGTCCACATTTCAAAAGAAAAATGAAGGTCCTACGATATTCTAGTTAATTGCTACATGTCGATGAAGTTAGCCCACACGATTAGTGATCCCTCTCCCCTAGAGGTTTAAATGTTTTCTCTACTTTTCAAATAATAAAATATTGGATGTTTAAATGTTCCCTAACATGTAATAATAACAAAGCATTAATGAAAATTGCATACAATCCAAATTGATACATGTACCTTCAACAAATCAAAAGTTAAAATATGAAAAGTTAAAAAATTTCAAGGTTGAACAAAATATGTTTAATTTCAAATGTGAAAATATGAGTTTTTAAGGCAAGCATTTTGTGGAACATACATTTATGGTTGTATGGAAGCAAAGTTTAGTCCAATTTTAATAAAGTAGTTTTTTTTTTTCATATTGTCCAATTTTAATAAGGTAGTTTTTTTTCATAAGTGTCCAACTTTAATAATGCATATGAGGACAACTCATAATTTTTTACTATTGACATTTGTTTCCCTCAAAGTGAAAAAATATGAATAACTACATTTTAAATAAAATCAAACTTCTTTTAAAAAAATAAAAAATATCAAAATGCTAGAGCCTTTTAATTTCCTTTGAGGAAAGTAGCATCTATATTGACCAATGTCACATGATAAATAAATATTGTACTATTTAAAGCTGAAATTATAATTTTAAACGAGGATTTTGGACTATAATAATACCAACAACATCATCTATCAACTATATTGTAGAGTCATCTAAGAGTGTATAGATTCATATCTCCATACAACTAAGCAAAATCATATGTGTAGATGGTGATCCCTTTGATGCCCTATCTATATAGTTACTATCTACTCTCCTTGGCTAGGTATTGTAGGCATATATTACAATTGGAAGTATTAGAAGAAACTAAGGTAGTGAGAACAATAGAGTGATTAGCATCATAGCCATTAGAAATAGAAGCATCATGATAATAGAGTAAAAAAATCCTAGACTATTGCATGCTATGAAATATCTAAAATGTTGACCATGTCTTGGAGAAAACATGTATAGGATGGGTTATATTATTTCTCCTAATAATGTGGGTCACCTAATAATATTAGATATTTCCTCAATGTAAGGCTTTGTATAGTTTATAGGGATGCCATTTTGTAATCTGATCAAATAATAATCCTTTAACAAGTTTGATGTCAAACTATGTATTAATGTACACAACTAAAACAATCACACACAATAGTTGCATCCAATAAAACATCAAATACACATCATGAAATGAATGAACTACACACATGAAGAGGATAACTAATTTGAAGTGAAATAATATTAACTAGGCATATCAATAAGTATTATTTGACTCTATCTAAAGATGTCTATCCATGATATATATTACTTTATTTTCAGAATCCTAAAAAAATGGATAAACCAATCTCTCAAATCATGTAGATTCACTTGTAAAGAGAATCCCTAGGCATATTACAACCTAATTTACTCGCTATAGTGTTTTCTTTTGCAACCTTGACCACTTGATGAGGACACAAAGAATATATTGACTAAATTAAAGTCACATTTGACTTAGCAATATTATTAGTAGAGCAAAAAAATCCATGAAGGACCCTCCAGAATAGACAAGGGAAGCCCTATCACCTCACTAAGAGAAGAATCCCCACTAGATACCTAATCACCCTAGTGCTTTGTAGCCAAACATTCATGTACCCCTCTTATAATTCCTAAAAATTTTAATTTTTCTTCCTTAATAGTGCCCAACATAGGTCACAACCCAATATAAAGTAAAAAAGGGCCTTCCTTGTGTTGAAGAGAAACCTTGGAAGTGATTTTCAGCCACACTTGGAGGTAGATCTTGATACTAGATATATGGATCCTCTAACAACATCAGTCACAACCAAGTATGTCAAAGGAGTATAACTAAGAAGAATTAGATGAAATATCAAAAGACTTCAATAATTCAGCTTCCATATCCAAATCAAACCTTTTCTATGTTCCAATTGATAGTTTATCACACACTATATATCAAGGTTTTGAGCTCCACTGGTATGGTTAGCCATTGTACAATCCTATAGTTAGAACCTTTCTTCCTACCCCATATTTTATTAAAGAAAGGTAGCGAGTAGTTAACTATAAGATGACCATAGGAATGCCATTTGGTTGTATTGTAAAGGGATACTATTATAATCCAAAGATTGAATATACATCCCCCAACTAGACTTTAGTAATATATCTACATCTAAACCCTCATTTAGATCCAAAGCACCAAAATTATAGAAAATATCCTCAAGGACCACCTCATGCATCCCTCATCCACTTTGAAGAAAGTCCCCAAACTATCCCTAATGGCTTGAAATATCTCAAGGGACTAGGATTCAAAAGGTAGTCCCAATAGGATTCTAGAGGTAGTTTTAAAAACTTGACCCAAATTGGTCTAATCATGGTTTGTTCCAAGAAAATATCAAATTCAAGAGACCACTCATTTAAAGTTAAGGATGACAACCTCAAAACCATTGAGAATCCAATATCTTTCTAGCATCTTCAGTATTATGAAAAATAACACAATCCATCCACTAACTAAAATGTGAAATTTGGGAGAGTGACATTGTATAAACCTCTAAAACTGAGCACTCCAAAGAGCTATATAGTTCTTAGATATTTTATAACCAAAAAGAAACCAATTAAAGCTATTTTACTCAATTGTATAATTTGCTCCATCTTTCCATTCATACTTAGGATGAATTTTCCTTATTTTGTATTTATTAATATATTTCTAGCATTTCCTTCCAAAAACAACTTTAGAAGAATCTACAAGTCTCACTAAAGTCAAATTAATTAGGTCCAAATAGCTTGTAGAAAATTATTTTGCTAATCCTTCACATGTACAACCTCAAGATCTATAAAATTAAAAGAAAAATATAAGTCTCCCACAAATATTACCATCCATAGTGTCCCTTTTAGCAAGACCAATGTTAGTAACCACTATAAAACTTAGTACATGCAAAATTCATATAACCCTTGACACCCTAGCCATCAACAAGAATATCACCTGCTCTAGTCCCCAATAGGCAAGGGGAAGGAGAAAATGAGCTAGGGATTAGAATCCCCTTAAGTCCAAAAAAGCAGAAAGGACCCACACCATAGTTCTTTTTAACAATCTTTAATAAATATAATAGATCCTTTATGTGGGTCCACGAGGAAATCTGCCATCTCATCTTCCCTCTGCAAATACTTCAAACCTTTGAAATGATGATCTCTCTCAATATCCTTCTCCATTAAAATTAAAAAGAACTTCAAATGTTACGAGTCCTCCCTAGGTGCCCCCATAGGGTATCAAAGTACAACTCCTTCAATAAACATATAGTAGACAACTAGAGGCTAAAAAAATTGAGTAATTGCAAAAAAAACAAATAGTATATAAAATTGATTATTGATAAATAAAACCAAAGAGTTATGAGAAACCTATCTCAACAACAGACACCAAAGGAAAAACTAGACATCCTCAAGTGACCTAGGTTCTCTAACTTGGGTATATGTCCATGGTGTCTCCAACAAGCTCACACACAAGCAACATTAAATAAACTAAGTTCATATGTCCAAGGATAGGGCCATGACAGTGCCCCCTTCCCATAATCAAACAAGTCTCCAAGCCCAAACATAATTTTTAAGGGCCTAGGATCAAATTGATGACATCTCCATCAAAAATTATGTAGTTGAATGTGGTTGTCAAAAATCTCAAGGAGTTTGATTCATCCACCAATTGATTGGACTAGTGCTTGGGAATACATTTATATGAATTGTTATGACAATCCTGCTTAGTGTGGGGTTGGTGGCATTATTTTCCTGAATTTGAACATTTTATCAAATTTATAGTTGATCTTGATAGTAGTATCAACAATTTTACCGAACTCGTGCCTTTAAAGCTTTTGTAGAGTCTGGAAATGAACATAAGAATGAAAAAAATTCACATGTTTAGTGACTCAAATATTGTTATGAAATGATTTAATAAGATGTACAAAATTCACAATTTAAATTTGTCCAAAAACAAAAAAAAAAACCTAATTCAATTGAATGAGAATTTTCTTTGCAAATATTTCCTTTTCACATGTTTTAAGAGCGCTCAACCATGGAGAGTAATTCTCTTTCCAAGGATTGTCTTCAAATGGGGGTGGACAACTGAGCTATATATTGGAATTTTCTGAGGGTGCACATGCACTACCTTTTTGTGACCATAAACTCCTAATGATTCTTTGCTTTTTATCTCTGAATTTTCATTTCTATAGTTTGTTCTTATATGCTCCTCCCTTCTCAGTACTATGGTTGCTCTATTATTATGACTCTCTCATTTCCAATCAATATTTCTTGTTCATGGCATCCTTTGTGCCATAATGATTGTCTACTTTTTACTACACCTTTTTTGGCATCGTTTTACCTTCGCCACACTATCTTTTATTATTGTCAGGATTTTATCATATACTTATGTGTCTTTCTTCATTTAATGCTTAATGCCATGAACTTGAACTTCAATTTGAGATAGAATTTTAGTTTTCAGATATTTTCTTCTACAGAACTTTCAGTAGCATGTACGAATAGTAACTTCCTATTTTAAAAAAAAAATTACAATATTTTTTTGTGGAGGACAATAAAAATCAACCTACCTTAAAGTCGAACATGGTGGTCACCTTGAAAATGAGAGAAATTGTTAACTGGTACGAAACGAAGTACAAAAATGCAAAAGACTGTTTACAAAGTAAGGCGGGCTAGTCAAGGATGGTGCAGTCACTCAGAGAGTGGCGCTTACATAGTGCTAAAAGATAGGTGGATGGCAGCATCATACCTCAACATTCAACTCATAATAAATTATATGCTACGACCTTTGGCGATGTAGATTCTATAAAGGTGGGCTCAACTTGCTTCATACGACCTAGCGGTGTGTTGGTACTGCAACAGGGGGCCACGAGACAATTGAGTTGTGACTGGAGCAGCCGCTGCGGGGAAGGTGGGGTATGAATGAATGATTTTAATTATGTTCACGAGATCCACCAGTCTATAAAAACGAGTCAGTGAGCATCATGGTCCAGTCTTGGCCAAGAGATTTTGTGAAGTGGAGTCTGTGCAAATAGATAAAAAGTTTCTGGACACCCATGCGGAATATGATTCCTGCAAGTCTGTATAGACCTTACAAAGATATTTTAATAATTAATTATTGATCATTTGATTGGTTGAGGAAGTTTTTTGTCATTTTTGTATCTATTGGAGAAACCAAGTACTTTTCAAATAATAAATTATTAGTTGTTTAAATGTACTATGTAAGTATTTTTTAAGCAACAAATTATTAGAGGTTTAAATGTTTTCTCTACTTTTAAAGTAATAAAATATTGGAGGTTTAAATGTTCCCTTGTAATAATAATAATAAAGCATTAATGAAAATTGCATAAAATCCAAATTGATACATGTACCTTCCAACTAATCAAAAGTTAATTTTTTTCAAAGTTAGACAAAATATGTTTAATTTCAAATGTGAACATGCGCATTTTTAAGACAAACATTTTGTAGAACGTACATTTCTGATTGTATGAAAGCAAAGTTTAAGGCAGCTTTTTTCTTTCCAATTTTAATAAGGTGGTTTTTTTCCCTACTGTCCAACTTTAATAATGCATATGACAATGACTCACAAATTTTTACTATTGAACATTTTTTGTTTCCCTCAAAGTGAAAAAATATGAATAACTACATTTTAAATAAAATAAAGCTTCTTTTAAAAATCAAAATCAAAATCAAAATCAAATGGAGGAAAGTCACTATATCATATTATATATTCACCAATGTCACATGATAAATAAATATTGTACTATTTAAATGTGAAAATATAATTATAATTTATTATATTATATAAATAGAATATATCTATAATATAAATAAAAAACGAGGATTTTCACTACAATTCTTTAGCTAGACACAAGTATTTTTGCAGCTCTTTAAAGAAAATATCAAAGGTGTAGAAATAAATTTTTTATTTTTATTATTATTTATATTATTATAAACATCAAGGAGGGGTAAATTTTTTATTAAGACAAGAAAGAGTTACAAAACAAGGGCATTAAATAGCCTTATCAATCTCCACCACGTGTTTCAACTGTTGAGACAAATCCGGGGGTAGCTGACCCTGATCCACCAAATTCCAATCTTGAATATGATCAGAAGCCCATTTAGCCAAATAATTAGCAACAGCATTCCATTCTGTAGGAATATGAGTAAAAGTAATAAACTCCAAAGAAGCATAGAGATTGAGAGTTAGTTCAACAACTAGAGCCAACTACCAACTAACATCATCTAAATGCCGCATATTCAACAAGTTCACCACAACCTAGGCATCAAACACATATGATCCGTCTCCATCCCAATTGACTGCCCTCTCCACAGCCAATAAAATGGCCTGAGCCTCCATTAAATTATTAGTATGAAGACCCTTATAAATAGAGAAGATAAACTGAACATCTCTCGAGTTGTCTCGACCAACACCACCAATTCCACCATGACTAGGATTTCCTCGAGAAGAGCCATCCGTGTTGATTTTTAGGACTCCTTGAAGAGGAGGGGACCATCTTCCCACCCTATTCACCTTCGGGGTAGGATGTCTACATATATTGCACATGAGATGTCGTTGCGAAGGAGGAAGATGAAGACTATTACAATAACCAACATTAGAAGGGTCCACCAACTCAGTCATATCACACTTAGCCACAATAGTTTCTCCCAAAAAATGCAAAATTTTCCACCACAAGTGAGGGGCCATCAACAACACATCCTGAAAAATCCGCCTATTCCTCTCCAACCACAAGTTCCAGATAATAAAAGATGGGCCAAGAGCCCAAACAACATGAAGAAAGGAAGTAGAAACAGGGGCCCTAGCCCACCGTTCCACAAACTCCGCCAACGAGGAAACATGCCAACAAGGCATATTCCACACCCTCCACCAAAAATGCCAAACCTCCCTAGCATAGGAACAATGAAATAAGAGATGGGAGACATTCTCTCCATGATCACGACACAAAACACACATAAAAGGGCCTTGGAAACCACGCTAATATAAATTATCCCAAGTAAGCCACCAATTTTGGGCCACAAGCCACATGAAGAAATTGTACTTGGGCTATAACAACTTGTGCAAAACTTGCTTCCACCAAGGGACCTCAATGTTTCCAAATAACTGCCTACCCAGCTGCTTATAACCAGCAGACACAAAGTACTTCTTAGACAAATTAGAACCATCCCAAGCCAAGACATCAGGTCCCCTCAAATAATTACAAGCACAAGAAGCCAAAAGCTGAGCAAGCTCACGCCTATCCCCCTCAGACCCTCCAGGTGGCCACTCAGAAGGATGCTTCCAACGAAAACTTACAACCGAACCACAATATTGCATAACCTTATAATTCTCCATAGTATCCTAGCCAGCTGCAATAAAAACATCACAAATGGGCTGGAGGTGAGGAAAAGAAGAGAGAATAGGTGGGTGACCATCCCAAGAATCTAACCAAAAAAGATCCTGTGACCCCGAATGACAAATCCAAAAAAGTGCACGCTTAATCAACTGTGCCTCCATTTTCAAAGTATGCCAAATCATAGAACCACTCCCTTCTAGAGGATAACGAGGAACCTCAAAAGAGGAAACACCCCGAAGATACTTATGGTTGAGAATACGAGCCCATAACTGGTGCTAATTAGTGCACCATCACCAGTAAAGCTTGGCAGCAAGAACTTGCCCATTCAAAATAGCAGAGCGTAAACCAAGACCACCCTCCTGCTTTGGTCTACACATAGATTCCCACTTCATAAGGCCCCACTTTGAAGAAAGTAAATTACCGCTCCAAAGAAATTGAAATGAGAGAGCATCAAATTCCCTAAAGAAATACATACATGCCACTTGAACAAAGAACCTATAGATAGGAAGGGCTTGGATAATAGACTTGAGAAGAGTCACTCTAGCAGCTGTAGACAACCACCACTGAGTCCAATGAGTAACCTTTTGCCTCAGCTTATCCAACAACAACTGCTAGGAGGACCTAGGCTGATGACCGACATCAAGAGGAATACCCAAATAGACAAAGGGAAGAGACCCTATTTGAAATAGCAAAATAGATGTAATCCGTTGCTGGATAGCCTGAGGAGTATTAAAGAAGAAGATGGAAGAATTTTTCTCATTAAATCTCTGGCCCGAAGCCGCTAGGTAGATATCCAAAGCTTGCCGAAAGGATTCAGCCTCCTGAACATGAGCCAACCGCATAAGAGAGGTGTCATCCACAAATTGGAGATGAGAAAGCGTAGGCAGGCCCAACCCCCACCGCCAACCATGAATCAAGCCTTGTGAAACTCGAGATTTAAGAAATTGACCCAGCCCCTCCACCATTAGAATAAACAAATATGGAGAGAGTGGATCCTCCTAACGAAGGCCCCTAGAAGCCCCAAAAATCTCTAAAGGTTCCCCATTCACAATAACTGAAAAAGAGGAAGAAGTTACATAGCTCAAAGTCCAACTCACCCAAGCAGCAAAAAAACCAAAGGCCAACATAATCTTCTAAAGAAAACTCCATTTAACTCTATCATAAGCTTTGTCCATGTCCAATTTGATGAACATAGACCTGTCCTTAGAAGTTTCCATGGAATGAATGATCTCAGATGCAACCACCACCCCATCTAGATTTTGACGACCTGCCACAAAACCGCCTTGCTCCTTAGAAATTATAGTAGGCAAACAAGATTTAAGCCTCTCAACGTGATCAATTTCATAATAATATTATACACCACATTACATAGCACAATAGGTCTAAAGAATTCAAGCCTATTAGCACCTTCCTTCTTAGGAATGAGAACCAGAAAAGTAGCATTCAGGGCCCAAAGCATCTGCTTGCTATGAAGAGACTCCCAAACCACCTCCAAAAAATCTAGCTTCACAATATCCCAAAACTCCTAGAAAAAATCAACTGGGAAACCATCAGGGCCCGAAGCTTTCCCCTTATTTATCCCAAACACAACCACCTCCACCTCTGACAAAGTAATCGGGTGAATAAGAGAAGCATTCAAATCATTAGAGATCAAAGACAAAATGCAAGTCGGGATCATATTCTCCTCAGCCTCAGCAGGAAGTGAATCTTCAATAAATAGATTAGAGTAGAATTGATGATCCTCTGTAGACAAAGCCTATTGTGAATAGATTGAAAGACCCGCAAAATTAACAAGAGAAGAGATATAACACTTATTCTGATGAGCTTGCACAAAATGATGGAAGAAAGTAGTATTCTTGTCACCCTCTTGAAGACAATCGATCCTAGCCTTTTATTTCCAGAAAATCTTGTCACGAAGCTCTCACTCCTCCACCAATTTTAGAGCCTGGACCTCAGCATGCCCAAGAGCCTCTGAGAATCCCAAATCCCGAATCGGGCAAGTAATAACAAGAAAGGAAATCATGCGCCTCTCTTTTCCTTTCCCAAAAATTACCAAAACATGACCTATTCCAACGCTTAAGATGATACTTGACATATTGTAGCTTCTTAACCAGAGAATACATAGTTGTACCATACATAGGGGCTCCATCCCGCCACCACTAAGCAACAAGATCACCCAAAGAAGAATCAAAGAGCCACATAAGCTAAATTTTGAAAGGGGGGATTCTTTGGATTAGGAAAAGAAGAAGCAAAAAACTTAATTGGCCAATGATCAGAGCCACACTAGTCAAGAATTTCAGAGCAAATGATCACACTACCGCCAACCCAAAAACTAGAGACAAGGAATCTATCTAACCACTTAGAAACTACATCAGACCCACTCCATCTATTTTTCCAATGGAATATTGCATTAGAGGGTTTAACATCAACCAGAGCAAGAGAATCCACATTTGTTCAAAAAATATCAGACGCAGGACCAAGCCTAGGTAACCCTCCTCTTTTCTCCTCCAAGCTCAACATAGAGTTGAAATCTCTAGCTAAGATCCAAGGCAAAAAAGGTGCACAAGACCTAACATACCTAATATGAGCCCAAAGTTGGACTTTACCCCAGATGTCAATCAGAGCATAAACATTATGAACCAAAATAATCTCATCGGATTCCAAAATCGAAGCCACCACAGAGATAATAGATTGGCTAGAAATCCACCAATGAGGAACAACCTTACGTGGATCCCAGAAAAGAGCCAAACCTCCAAAGTTTCCTCTAGCACCAATACGCTTAAAGTGGCTAGGGTTTGTTCTTCTCCTTCTTTAGGGCCTCCGATGGAGAAGGGGAATAAAGGCAAGGTGGATGTGGTTGAGGGTGGGCCTGATAAGGATGGCTTTATTCCTATTAAGTCAAGGACTAAAGGGAGGGGTCAGAAGTGAGCTTATAAGGATAGACAAAGTGATCGGGGGTTCAATCATTTTGAGGTCCTGGATAATCAGGCTTTGGAGGAGGGATTCTTGTTGAGTTTTCTTCTAGGGCCACTAGTATGGATACTGGGTTGGATACAGTGCTGGAGAAAGAAATTGTTGTTAAGGATAATTCTTCGGCTATGGAGCAAGGGTTCTTTGGGCCTTCTGGTGCCTCTGTAGGTGTGTAGGATGATATTTTATTAGCGGATTTAGCTAAGGTGCTCTCTTCAGCTAAAGGTCGGGGATCGTCTCTTGCTTTGGGGATCCTGCAACCCTCAACCCTCAACCCTTAATCCCTCAACCCTCAACCCTTAAACCCTAAACCCTCAACCCCTATACCCTCTAACCTATACATTGGAACCCCAACCTAATCCTTGAACCATATACCCTCAAACCTATAGTACCCTAATCCTTCAACCTAATCTTTTCATTGTATTTAACATGAAATGCAATATTTTATGTGACAAGATCCATACTATCACCAACATTCCCTTTGTATATACCCATTTATTCCTCTAGATAATCATAAACAAGGAAATTTTTTCCTTTATTGCAGACTTTGTGCAGATTAAGGCTGGTTGAGGGTTGAGGGATTAAGGGTTGAGGTTTGAGAATTGAGGGTTGAGGGAAGTTTAATGTATAGGTTAAAGGGTAGAGGGTGTAAGGGTTTAGGGTTTAAGGGTTGAATAGGGTTGAAGGTTTAAGGTTCAGGGTTGAAGGATTAAGGGTTGAGGGTATATGGTTGAGGGATTAGAGTTGAGGGTCCAATGTATAGGGTAGAGGGTATAGGGGTTGAGGGATTAGGGTTTAACTAGGGTTGAGGATTGAGGGATTAAGGGTTAAGGGTTGAGGGACTAGGGTAGAGAGTTTACTTGGATTTAAGGGTTTAAGGGTTGAGGGATTAGGGTTGAGGGTCCAATGTATAGGGTTTAAGGGATTAGGGTTTAACTAAGGTTGAGGGTTGAGGGTTGAGGGATGTAGAGGGTTGAGGGTTTAAGTGTTGAGGGTTGAGAGATTAGGGTAGAGATTTTACTTAATGGGTTTAAGGATTGAGGGTTGAGTACTGTAGAGGGTATTGTGTTGAGGGTAGAGGGTAGAGGCTGGTTTAAGGGTTTAGGGTTCAGTGTTTAAGGGTTTAAGGGTTGATGGTTGAGGGTTGAGGGATTATGGTAGAGAGGGAGGGATGGATGGAGCAAGAGATGGTTGAGGGAGAAGTGAGATAGAGAGAAGGAGAGAAGAGGAGGGAGGGACAAAGATACATGAGGGTTGAGGATCCAATGTATAGGGTAGAGGGTTGAGAATTGAGGGTATAGAGTTGAGGACCTATAGGTTTGATGGTTTAGGGTATTGGGTTGAGGGTATAATAGGGTTGAGGGAGGACTAGGGTATAAGGTTTAAGGGTTTAGGGTTTAGGTTTTAAAGGTTTTGGGTCGATGGTTAAGGGTTGAGGGTAGAGCATTTAGGGTATAGGTTTGAGGGTATATGGTTGAAGGATTAGGGTTGAGGGTCCAATCTATAGCGATAGGGTATATGGATTGAGGGTTTAGGGTTTAAGGTTGAGGGTTGAGGGTTGAGGGTTAAGGGTTGAGGGATCAGGGTTGATGATTCAGGGTTGAGGGTTGAGGGATCTTTTGATGCAAGTGAAATATAGGCAAGCAGTTGAAGGCCAGTGAATATTGGGAAAGGATTTTTTGTTCTAACACCCTTAATCCCTTAACCCTTAATCCCTGCTAGATTAGAACAATGAGGTGCTAAATGAGGCACTAAATTAGGTGCTAATGTCAGTGAAATTTTTTTCAAAAATTTGGTGCAAAACTTGGAGCTAAACTCGGTGCTAATCTCGACGCTAACCTCGATGCTAAACTCAATGAACACTCAGATCTAATATCAACACTAAATTCGGTGCTAAAAGCAACGCTAATTTGTGCCTAAATTAGTGCCTACTTGTCCTGATCGATATAATAAATTCCAAAAATAGCGCCATCCCGATAAATAGCGTCGAATTTTTTAAAAAATTGGAAAAAATAAATTAAAATAGTGGGTGGAAGCAAAAAATGAAGAAAAAAAGGGAAGTAATCACATGGATTTTTGTAGTGCTTTTTGGCCATGCTGGGGTCGAGGAAGCAATGATTTTTAAAAGAATTCTAAAAAACTATACCATAGCCTTAGGTTAAGAGGTAAGCTTTGATAAGTCTGAAGTTTTTTTCTTTTTTACTAATCCCCTAACTAAAAACTAGATTCTATAAGCTCTCAAATTTAGGAAGGGAAAGCTATCATGCAAGTACTTGGGCCTACCTTTGGCAATAAGATTTTAGTCAAGAAAGCTCTGGAATCCCTTGGTGTCAAAAGTGGAAAGTAAGCTATCTTCCTAGAAAGGCAAGTGGCTCTGATTGGCTAGGAGACTTACAATGATCAAGGCTATTGGGGTGGCCCTTCCTATTTATATGATATCCTACCTTCCTTTGTCATGTTCTGTGAGTAGAAAAATCAATCAACGAGTGAAAAAATTATTTTGACAAGGCAACTCTAAGTAGAGGAAATTCTCATAAATTAGTTGGGATAAGATCGCATGTGATAGTTTTCAAAACTTGTCTCTACAGAATAAGGCACTGGGTGCTAAGTTTGTATGAAAAATTTATGCAAACCAAGATCTCAAGTGGGTTAAAATAATGAAATCTAAGTATCTGGAGGAGGGTGAAATGAGTATTTTCACCTCCAATTCCCTGCCTAAGGGATCAAGGGTGTGGAACTTCATAAGTATTTGTAGGGATTTAATCATAGACTACCTCACTTGGGACATAAGGGATGGGAGAATGACACTCTTCTTGGAAGACTCTTGGGGTGGCTACAACGAATTGGTAGATAATGGAGCATTAAGGCAAGCCATGATAGTAAAAAACAATCCTAGGGAAGCCAAGTCAAGGATTACTTGGTTTCCTCCAATGTTGATGGTCATCTGGAGTGGAATAGGGAAGATGACAAGGCATTAGGCCTAAGCAATGAGGTGGTCTTGGCCTTCAAAGATTCCCTCAATAAGTGACTAATCTATATCAGGGAAGGGAGTGATGTGCTGAGATGGCATGATGCAATGTCAGGTGCATACAACGCCTGCAATGGCTACAATATTTTGGTAAAGCAATAGGAATTACAATTTGATCTTCCCAACACACTATGTTGGCATAGCAATTGCCTTCTGAAAGCAGGCATCTTTACGTGGGCAGCTATTCAAGGAATGGTCTTGACTGTGGATAGATTCAAAAAAATGGGATACTATGGTCCCTTTAGATGTGTGCTATGCAAATCAAATGAAGAATCTAGGGATCACCTCTTTCTTAATTTCCCCTTTACTGCTAGTTATTGGAGATGGATTTGTGCAAAGATGCACTTGAGCACCATCCTCCCTAAACATATTCTAAGTATGTTCAAGGTCTAACCTATTCTTTGCAGGAATTCCATGTATGGTTGTCTATGGTGGACGTGTCCTTCACTTATTTTATAGAAAATCTAGAAAGAAAGGAACCGTTGCATTTACTAGAATGTTGAGTTATCCTCTCCTTTCTAAATAAAGTGGAAGCAAGCATAGTAGAGGTGAAAAACTTGAGAGTGGAACTTTCTAGTAGGAGAAAGGTAATTTTTTCAAGATGGAATGCAATTATGAGGCAAAACTGGAATGGTCTGAAGGTTCCACCCTTTATGGGCTTGGGCAGGGTAAATACATAAGAGGATCAAAAAAATGTTAAATGGAAACCCCATGAGTGTGGATGGTTTAAAATTAACTTTGATGAGGCTTCTAGAGGAAACCTCGGGTGCTCTAGTGTTGGATGCATTGAGGAACTGGGAAGGCAAAGCTGTGGGGAAGCTTGCAAAACCACTTAGTTTTAGAACCAAAAATGTTGTTGAATTACAAGCTGCTCACCTAGGTATAAAGCTTTGTGCAAACTTGAAGTTACCAAATATTATGGTTGAGGGGGATTCTTTGGTTATTGTTAATGCTCTTCGATCAAGAAATATGCAGAATTGGTGGCTAGGGGCATTGCTAGAAAGCACTATGAAGCTTCTCAAAAGCTTTAATAATTACTGTGTTAATCACATCCTTCCTGAAGCTAGCCAGGAGGAAGATCTCCTTTCAAACTTAGGTGCAAATGGGATTTTTTTGAAAGAAACCTTTGAAGTTGGGAGTAGCGAATTGAAATAGAAAATTGTGGGCGATTGGGTGGGAGCCACTCCACAAATACTTGGGTGGAGTGGCTGGTGATGAGGGAAAAATGTGTCATCCTTTTACCTCTTATTTGTGTCAAACCTTGTCATCTTACCTAGTGTCTCTTGTAGTTCCTATCACTTTTTGTTAATGAACAAAAGGTATTTTATGAAATAGAAGAAAAGGTTAAAACTAGTGAAAATGCCAATTTTGCTGACTGTTGTTAACTGTCTTTTTGATTCTGGTGACAGGAAGTGTTTAATGGTTGACAACGCACATGAAGGATATCGGTGCAAGGATAACTGAATTGCTGAAGTTATATTGTCATTTTGGTTTTACTCGTCAAAGATTAGTCATTATGTTTTAGGTTGTTACGCTGTTCTTTGAAAACTTTCAAAAGACTTTAAAACTATTTTTTATTATCTTCTAGAGGTTGTTGGCTGAAAGCCACTAACAACCAAAATGTTTTATCGACTACATCTGAAAAACTATTAGACATTTAGGTAGCTTCAATATGTATATATATGCATGTACGCTGAAACTATATATCAATATACATAATTAAAAGCAAAACCGTGGTGATTTTCTATATACTATGTCTATGTTGTTTGGATGAATGGAAGCGATAGTAGAATAATTTTGTGAACATGAGTTTTATCATCCAATGACCAGTGAAGGCAGGGCCCACTTCCTTGGTTGATTGGTGATTATTGCATTAAGATTATGTGTGGTAATGTATGCTTTGAATTTATAAGTTGTTTAATTATTTCATTACTATATTGCTCTCTAAATCTTCTGTTGTATGATTCATTTCCACGAAGGTATTAATCGGTATTGAGTTGTTAAATACTTACCAATACAATCTGTATTCATTCAATAGTTGTTTGCTGGTATATGCAGATCATTAAACATAAGAGTAGTTGAATAAATTAATGGGATTGTTCCGAATTTTCATTAAGTAGTATTGGAGATTTGTTTTCAGTAGTTCAACTTCAACTTTGTGAATTTTTATTTTCAAATAGATTTCTATTTTGTTACTTTACTACTCTTCTATTAGGTGCCAGTAATCTGTTTCTATGCAAAACTGTTTCTTCACAAGTTCCTGTCACAAAGTCTGTTAATCCGAATTCTTCCCATAAGTAAAATATATTAGGTTGCATCCATCAACCCTTGGTTTGTTAATTGCAGCTCTTCGACATATTGCCACAACATAGTTCAAAAGACTATGCTCTTGGATTGACACTTTAGGATGAACTAAGGAAGCCATTTCCAAAAAGTACATCAAATCCAATTCAAAGAGTAATTCAAAAACCATAATTTTATCCAATCATTTTGGTGCTGTTGCCAAGGGATGGTGTTAAAGACCTGCATTTCTAGTAAACCAAGTTAGGAGCATTGCGCTAAGGAGAAAATCCATGTGATAGTCGACTTTGCTTGGATAATTACCCTTGGTTTTCTTTTTCATAGCTCATTTAGGTGCATGAATCGTAATAGGGATAGTAGAGGAAGATTTATTAGAAAAGAAAAGGGAAGTAATTCGCAACCTGAAAATTCCAAAAAAAAATTAGCACCATCCATTGAGAGCCAACAACCTGAAGAATTGCAAGATAAGTCAAAGTCACCTATTGAGACAAGTACCTTGACTCAAGAAAAACCAAAAAGTAAGTTGCCATCACTAGAATTGCCTGAACCCGATCTTGAGAAATGTTCTATTGAGACCACCATTATTCAGACACTTGCAAATACCCAACCAAGCTCTTCCGATATATTACACAAAAAAGTTAAACAAATTTTCCAAAAATCTTATGGGGATCAAGTTGGTCCATTTTCTGAAGAAAGCCACAAGCCATTTAAAACTTATTTTACTCCATGGGCATTTGAAGTCATGGATCCCAACAATAATAACAACAATAATAATGACAACAACAACAAAAATCACAACAATCACAATAGGGCATTCGCCAACAATAACCCAGCCACTTTTTAGTTCCCTATCACAGATCCTAGAAGAGACACCCCTATGAAAAATATTCCTCATTCTGCTTTGCCCATTTTTCATGGTCTTTCAATGGAAGATCCTGACATGTTTTTGTTTGAATTTCATGTGTTGTGTCACAGCTATGACTACCAAAATGATGCACAGAAACTCAAACTGTTTCCACCTACATTAAAGGATGTCGCCCTACGGTGGTTTATGAACCTTTGGAATATTAGAACATGGATAGTCTTGAAGGAGCTATTCTTGAACAAGTATCAGGAATACTGCAAGACAAAGGAGGTTTGGGATGAGATCTTTCGCATGAATCAAAAGGAAGATGAGTCTGTAGAAGACTACCTTGAACATTTTATGTTTAGTCTTCAACGGTCTCATTAGGAGGGACTAAATGATGATACCATTAAAATGTTATTTCTTAGAGGGATAAGAGATGATAATTTAATAGGAAAAGGGAACATCTCTAAAATAGAATTTGATGATATTTGTGATATTTGTAAGAACTATTCGAGGTTGCAACGTTCGGGAAGGAGCTATCCAAGTAAACCCTGTGCCATAGCCAATGCAATAGGTATCACAAAAAGGGAAATAGACAATTTACTTCAAGACCTTAAAACAAATTTGTTGATTTATATGGGGAAACAAATAGACACTCTTTACACCCGTAGGAAACAAGAAGAAGCTGAAAAAGCCCTAGTTGTGTTTTGTCCAACGTGTCACAAAAGACATAGTAGTGAGGATTGCCCATAGAATAGGACAAACATCTCATCTTTAGAAGAACTTAGTAAGAACTCTACCTTGAGGCCTCTTCCTGTAGGAGTAATCGAAATGGAATATTCTGAAGAACCTGTCTATTATATGGCCCCTAGGCGACCCTTTCCACCCTGAGAAATGCATCCCAACATGATGAACGATTATCCTACCCCAGCACTAAGCCAACCCAACTCTTATCAAATAGGATGGTATGGGAGTTGGCAACAGCCCCCATACCCTTAATGGATGCCTCAATATCAATATACTTCACAGCCATGGCAATAGGCATGGAGGCCACAAATGCCACAACGATCCGAATACCAACAACCATTCCCCTCACAATAGAAATTTCCACCTCCTCCTATGATTAACCCATACCAACAGCCACAATTTCTAGCTTTTCGATCATCAGCCGCCCCACCTATTATCCAACTCAGCCACCAAGACCTTCATCAATGCCATCCCAGCCCAACCCCAACCCTAACAATAAGGCCACCCAACTAGTATATAATAATGAGACAACAAGTTACTCCACCTATCCCGTAAATACATTAGAAGTAGATGGGGTTCAGCTAAGGTCAGGGAAGGCCCTTCAAGGCCCCACCATTACCGAAATCAATGAGGAGTTAGAAACCAAGCCAGCCAAAGATCCCCCTTTTCTCAAAAAATTTCAAAATAGACAGGGAGGATTATCAACCTGAGTTCAATTTTGTTAATGAGTTGCACAATGTTAACATTAAGATTCCTTTATTGCAGGCCATCAAAGAAATTCCTGTCTATACAAAAAAAATTCATGATCTATATACCAGGAAGCAACGGAAGAAGCAAGACCCAAAAATAGTTCAATTCATTGGACAGTTGGCAGATCTTATGCTTGGAAACATTACCATTCCAAAGTATGCCGATCCAGGGAGTCTAGTCATTAAGGTAACCATTGGAAAAGTAAGTATTCCTAATACCCTTGTCAATTTGGGTGCTGCAATTAATGTAATGACAAACGAAACAAAAGAAAAAATTTCATTAGGACTTTTAGGCCTACTCCTACAATTCTTCAAATGGCAGATCGATCTTTGGTCAAACCCGAAGGTATGATTGAATATGTAATCCTTTCTATTGATTCATGGGAATACTCAACTGACCTTGTGATCTTGTACCCAAAAATTAAGCTGGGGGGATACCCCCTGATTTTGGGACACCCTTCGTTAGCAGCCGCAGATGCATTTATCAATTTATGATCAAGGAACGTGGTTGTTTCCAATGGAAAGCACAAGAAACAACTGACTCTATACCCACCATCACAACATTTGTTGGAGACAGAGGACCCCGTTTGGATTGATAGCAACTTGGATGAATCATTACCAATCCTAACAATTGGTAAAGCCTTAGATATGGAAGAGCCTACCGAGGATAATGTTCTTATTAGTTTCTTTCAGAACAAGTATACGTTTAATGAAATATTTGAAAGCATGGTCCTCCATTTAGGTATAAATACTCAATGTCCTTTTGGGGATTTTCCACTGGTGGGGAGTTCACGCTCTGTTCAACACTTTATCACACTGCATCAGTTATTACCCTATAATTGCTTATATGGCTCATACTTATCTTCTGCAAAATCAAGTGATATGCCATCCACCTCACAAGTCTTAGCCATTGAGTCACCAACACAATCTATCGCTATGGAAATTCTACCTAATCCCACACTTAACATTAATCCATAGCTCACCCCTAAACAAATCCAAGATCTTATTGCCATGCTTAGAATGAATAAAGAAGCCTTCACCTGGGAATACCAAGACATGTGTGGCATTCATCCTGATACCTACACCCATCATATCTATATTCATGAAGGTAGTCATCCAATTAGGCAACCACAACATTAGCTTAACCCCGCTTTTCCTGACATAGTTAAAGAGGAGTTACAAAAACTATTGAACGTCGGGTTTATATATCCTATTTCTGATAGTCAATGGGTTTCTCCTTTAGTTGTGGTTCTTAAGAAAAATGGTAAATGGATAATTTGTGTTGATTATAGAGCATTAAATAAATCTACTAAGAAAGATCATTTTCCATTGCCATTTATTGATCAAGTATTGGACACTCTTGCAGGTAAAAAGTTCTTCTCCTTTCGCGATGGGTTTAGAAGTTATAACTGAATTCGCATAGCACCAAAAGATCAGGACAAGACCACTTTCACCTACCCTTGGGGCACCTTTTCTTATCGTGTCTTGCCATTTGGTTTATGTAATGCCCCTGCCCCTTTTCAAAGGGAGGTTTTGAGCATTTTCATAGATCTTGTCAACGATTGTGTTGAGGTATACATGGATGATTTTATTGTACATGGTAATACTTATGAAGAGGCTAAAAAAAACTTAGACAAGGTACTTAGGCATTGTATAGACACCAACCTGTCCTTGAGTCATGCAAAATTCCACATACTTATGACCGAAGGGATAGTGCTTGGCCATTACATTTCCTCCAAGGGTATTCAAGTAGATCCTAAAAAGGTCCAAATTATCCAAGACTTGCCTATACCCTCTAGTCAAAAAGATGTTCGAAGCTTTCTCAGCCATGCAGGATATTACCAGAGATTTATCCAAAATTTTAGTAAAATTGCATCTCCCTTGTTTGCCTTGCTAGCCAAAGATGTTACTTTCTCTTGGACACTTGAGTGTCAGAAAGCCTTTGACTCCATCAAAACAAAACTCGTCACCACACCCATCCTTAGAGGACCAAATTGGGAACTACCATTCCATATCCACACAGATGCCTCTGACTGTTCCATGGGAGTTGTGCTTGGACAAAAAGAGGATAATATTTTCTACTCCATCTACTGCATCAACAAGAACTTCACAGGCATCGAGGTAAATTACATGGTAACTGAAAAAGAGTTTTTAGCTATTATGTATGACATTAATACATTTTGTCATTACATTACTGGATATAAAGTATTTGTCCACACAGATCATTCAGAAATTCCATTTTTAATGAATAAAACCGTGGTTTACTGGTAGAGTTATTAGATGGCTCCTTTTACTCTAGGAATCTGATATAACTATACTTGATAAGCCTAGTCGAGAAAATGTGGTTGCATAATTTATGTCCCGATTACAATTTCTGGATAATGAACGTACTCCAGTTGATGATGCCTTTCTAGATGAGCACCTCTTTGCTATATCCACAAGGAGTCCCTGGTTCGCCGATATTGCAAACTACCTTGTTACATGCAAGTTTCCACCATATTTCTCTTCAAGGGAACAACGGAAGCTGGTTGGCCTCAGTGGACAGTATACATGGATAAATGGATTGCTCTTTCGCACTGGCATTGACAATATCATGTGACGTTGTGTACCTGAAGATGATGTCTTCGATATACTTCATGCACGTCATACAAAACCATGCGGAGGACACTTTGCTGCTCAGCGGACTGCCCATAAGATTCTCACTACAGGCTACTACTGGCCTACACTCCATAAGGATTCTAAACGCTATGTTCATCATTGAGACAAATTCCACTACATGGGCCAACCCACATGCTCGGATGAGATTCCTTTATGTCCACAGTTGTCCATAGACCCATTCGAGAAGTGGGACCTTGATTTTGTTGGCCCAATCAACCTACCATCATAGAACAAGGAATACATCCTTGTATATATCGATTACATCACCAAGTGGGTGGAAGCGATAGCACTAAAGCATGCCAGAGATACAAAAGTAGCCGATTTCTTTTATTTCGAGATTTTCACAAGATTTGGTGTGCCGCGTGAGATAACCACCAATCAAGGACCGCAATTTACATCAGAGCTCATTTCTTCCCTTGTTCGTGAATATGAAATCCACCATCGCAATTCCACACCTTATCACCCTCAAGCCAATGGGCAAGTAGAAGTCACCAATCAAGAAATTGAAAATATTCTTAATAAGACAGTTGCTCTTCATAAGCGTGATTGGGCTACACAACTTCCTAAGGCCGTGTGGGCCTATCAAACAATGTGGAAGACCACTATTGGTCTGACCCCTTATGAGCTCGTCTATGGTAAGAAGGTAGTCCTTCCCATTGAATTTGAGATTAAAACTCTTCACACCGCATTACAATTGGGTATGAGTCTTTCTAATGCACAAAAGGCACGCATCGATCAACTACATTCCTTAGATGAATTGCGCCAGGAAGCACTCTTCCATACCGAGATCAACCAGAAACAATGTGCTCTATGGCATGACCAGCACATCTGCCAATGGTCATTTCAACTTAGTGACTGGGCACTCCTATACGATTCTCACTTCCAAGACTTCAAAGGGAAGTTTCACACACGATAGTTGGGGCCCTATGAGATTCAGATCATTTATGCTAATGGCGTTGTTTGTCTCTGCACAGTTGACTCTGAAAGATGATCTCTTCTCGTCAATGGTCACCGCCTCAAACTCTACAAGAAGCCTCTTTCCAAAGAAGCTTTCTTTTAAGAGGTGGCATGGGAACTTACTATTGTTCCTTTCGACCTCCTTTGAGATTGATCACTCTTTTATAAAAAAAAAAGAAAAAACTCAGTGGCGAAAACTAATTTCTCGGCACCACTAGGTGGAAATAGATTGAAAACTGGACAACAGGCGGTCTATCATTGATTAAAAAAAAAAAAAAAACAATGAGACACCGCACGACCAAGCAAGATCTTCAATGATGGCACCCTGCCTTCCTAGCCTATTCTTCCTGCCACCCAGCAATTGGCCTTGCCTTGTTCCTGTCACCTGGTTGCGAGGAGCTCCTATCTATTTTTGTTGGTTGGTGCTATCATTTCCACCTGGTCAGGTTCTACAACCCTTCCCATCTATTGTTGTCCCCTGTGTCACAATGGTTGTTCATGGCTTTCAGCCAACACCCATTGCTCTGACTGATTTTATGTTCATGTCTCTCTCCTAACAGGAACTAATGTAGTTACCTCCTGCCGACTTTCCCATCTCTTCTTTTCCAAGAGTTGTTTTCTTGCTCGATGGTATTTTTCTCTCTCTATGGTTACATCTTCCCTTCTTCATTATTTCTCATGCTTTGGCCGGTGGACCACCACCTTGTTTGTCGCCGTACTCAACCTTCATGTTGTTCTCATCCATTTTCTTCCACAAGGCATTCTCCAGTTGGTTTGGCTTTATCATGACTATACTTCCTACGTTGTACTCTTCCATCCTATCATAGCTACAGTCTGTCATCGGGTTAAGGTTTTCCTTTGACACATGTGCCGTCGCATCGCCCCTCCTGTCCATCACTAGGTATCTGTATTACATGTTTCTTTCCTTTTCTTTTTATTTTATTTAAATACAACTTGTTCATTTACTAATGGTGACATCACCCACGGTTGGGTAACTTGCTAAACTGGAGGGGGAAGTGTCACATCTACTGTCGTGTCTTGTCCTTTTCACAAAACCCCCATCCCATCATATCTATATTCATTGATTTCCTGTATGATCCGTCATAAATAGCACACTCTCTCTTAATATCACCGAAATCATTACTATTCGCTGCAAATAATAAATTAGAAACCTCCATTTTTTTAACCACTTATCATAAACCCATTCTCACCGCCCACACAAAACTCCCAATTAAAAGTTATCCTATTCCTAGTAATAGCTGTCTCTACAAAATTGTTTTCACTCTTTACCAGGTTTGAACAGTGAACTATTTGGATTACACCTCCTGGTAAGAATATGGCAGGGGAACGCAGACACTGCTATGAGCTAATAATTGTGGATGATTTAAGGGCTCCTGTGATGTTTGAGGTCTACAAGATATTCAAGCAAGCATGATGGGATGTGTATTTCAAGAGATTGTGAGGGTTTGATGAGAAACTGGCTCGTGAGTTCGCGACAACTTGCAACACTACGCGGGTACAAGTCCGCGGGCTAGCAATTCTTGTCTCAGTCGAAAGTATAGCAGATGTCACGGGATTGCCTTTGATAGGAGAACATTATTTCCTTGAAATTTCTAGATGCAAGAAAAACCTCAAATCCCTCCATAAGAAGTTCCTGGCGCGTGGAGAATCAGTCAAAATGGTATCAGGTCAGGGCACAAAGTTATCTTCACTCCCCGCTCCCTAGAACAATGTGGCAAAATTTGTTATCCAGTATTTGACTTGTGAAGGAAGGTATGTATATGTTTACGCAAAATAATTCCAACTGATGATGCATTTGAGATGGGGTGCGCTTGTGAACATTCCTTTCTTTCTATATTCTTCCTTAATGCAAATGCATAAAGCAGTTCAGAAGGGTAGTGAGAATTCATTGGCACATCATGGGTTGATTAAATTGTTAATCATGAGAGAATTGAGGAGACTTTCACCTCCTAGGGACTAGGACTCCTTCATTGTAGATGAAACCCCTGAGAATTCAATTGAAGATACCCTCCCTACTTTAGAACACTCTACCAAAGAAGATTCCTAGAGTATAGGAAAATCCACTGACACCCTAGAGGAGGAAGAGTCTGGTCAAGGAAGCTTAGAAGATGATAAACACACCAAAGGTCCTTAGCCTGAAACTCTTCTTGATAGTACTGAGAAAGGAAAGGCGTAAACCTTAGGGTCCAATGGAAAAAAGGCTAAGGGTTCCAATGCTAAACAACCTAACCCTAAGGTTACTGAAGTCTCTACCCTTGGCCTTGGGATTGAAAAGAAACAGCGTAGTGGGAGTACTTCAACTGTTGTTTTAAAAGGAAAAAAAATGTCAACTGATTCCATAGACAAACTAGCCAACTTGGCTAATGTAGCTAGTGGTTCAGGTTCACAATAACTTGAGGATGTTGGGGATTTGACAATAGTGGCATCAGTCTCTCACAAAACTAAAAGAACAGAAGTTGCTGCTAGGGAGTTGAGAAGAAGTAAGAGAAATAAGCAGCAAATGACAAACCTTGAGGATCCCTCACAACACCAACAGGAGCCTAAACAAAATTCCAAGATGCCACCTCAGAATTCTCCTATTTTAGGTGAAGAACTTGAAAAAAACTCTAAGGTATTGCCCCAACATTCCCCCGTCTCAGAGAATATTCCATGTAGTCAAGAAGATATTCCTGATGAAAATGTTGTTCAGACTGAGTCTGCCCCGGCTAAAAGTTATAATAATCTTGACAATCCTGATGATCACATGCCATATGACACTACCCAAGAAGAAGAGCATCAAGTAGAAGAAAGAATAGGGTTTGAAGTGGATATGTAGAATCAAGAACAGGGGAATATTGAAACCTTTCACTAGGAACGACAAACCAACCAAGAGCCAGAGGCAAAGGAGGAGTATGAGGAAGAACAACCTTTTCTCACTAATGATGACATTCACAACCTACAGAACTTGGTGACTAAGCTGGCTGAGGAGAATGAAACTCTACATAATCAAGTTCAAGCGGTAGAGTCACTCAACTCATCACAAACAATTGAAATCAGTCAGTTGAAAGTAGCACTTGAGCAGGCATAGGCCTCCAAGACATCAGTGATAACCATTTAGGAGTATGAAAAACAGTTGCAGGAACATCATCAATTATGTTTCAAACAAGTCACCAATACCCCAGAGAAACTTGTCCCTTCTCTTTCCGGTTTGTATTCTACACTCTCTTTGCATGAGAGCATGCAAGGTCTTCAGCTGGGGCGAAATGATGAGGGAAAAATGTGTCATCCTTTTACCTCTTATTTGTCTCAAACCTTGTCATCTTTCCTAGTGTCTCATGTCATTCTTGTCACTTTTTGTTAATCAACAAAAGGTATTTAATGAAATAGAAGAAAAGGTTAAAACTAGTGAAAATACCAATTTTGCTGACTGTTGTTAACTGTCTTTTTGATTTTGGTGACAGGAAGTGTTTAATGGTTGACAACGCACATGAAGGATATTGGTGGAAGGATAACTGAATTGCTAAAGTTATATTGCCATTTTGGTTTTACTTGTCAAAGATTAGTCTTTATGTTTTAGGTTGTTATGTTGTTCTTGGAAAACTTTCAAAAGACTTTAAAACTATTTTTGATTATCTTCTAGAGGTTATTGGCTTAAATCCACTAATAACCAAAATGTTTTATCAATTACATCTAAAAGACTATTAGACATTTAGGTAGCTTCAATATGTATATATATGCGTGTATGCTGAAACTATATATCAATATACATAATTAAAAGCAAAACCATGGTGATTTTCTATATACTCTGTCTATGTTGTTTGGATGAATGGAAGCGATAGTAGAATAATTCTGTGAACGTGAGTTTTATCATCCAATGACTGGCGAAGGTAGGGCCCACTTCCTTGGTTGATTAGTGATTATTGCATTAAGATTATGTGAGGTAATGTATGCTTTGAATTTATAAGTTGTGTAATTATTTCATTACTGTATTGCTATCTAAATCTTCTATTGTGTGATTCATTTCCACGAAGGTATTAATCAGTATTGAGTTGTTAAATACTTACCAATACAATTTGTATTCATTCAATAGCTGTTTGCTGGTATATGCAGATCATTAAACATAAGAGCAGTTGAATAAGTTAATGGGATGGTTCCGAATTTTCATTAAGTAGTATTGGAGGTTTGTTTTTAGTAGTTCAACTTCAACTTTGTGAAATGTTATTTTCAGATAGATTTCTATTTTGTTACTTTACTACTCTTTTGTTAAGTGCCAGTAATCTATTTCTATGCAAAACTGTTTCTTCACAGGTTCCTATCACACTTGTGATAGGAAGTTTGTTAATCTGAATCCTTCCCATAAGTAAATTATATTAGGTTGCATCCATCAGCCCTTGGTTTGTTAATTGAAGCTCTTCGGCATATTGCCACACCACAGTTCAAAATCCTACGTTCTCGGATTGACATGTTAGGATGAACTGAGGAAGCCATTTCCAAAAAGTACATCAAATCCAATTCAAAGAGTAATTCAAAAACCACAGTTTTATCCAATCAGCTGGCATCATGGTTGGACACATGGTGCAGTTGACATGCCTTTGAGAATAGTATGCTGGGTGAGCTAGACTCTAATCATATCAAAATCATGTGGAAAAATCCATTGGTGTTTATTCATCATGAATTTATGTGTGCAGTATTGAAAGTTTTTCACTAGATGAATTGCATGCTCAATTCCTAATGGAATATCATGGTTATAGTCATGTTTCTCAAGGCATTCACAATTGTGAGGTGTATACTCCACTCTGTATAATCAAATAATTTGGTGAGCTCGCCTTCTGAAAACACTTTGGTGTTTATGTTGGCCATGTGTGGGTTAAATTTAGCAATTTCTTTCATTCTGACATGGTGATGATTATATTACAAGTCTCTGCAAAAGGTTTGGAAACCGAAAGCATGGATACTCTAGTTTAGTTACTTAGTAGTAAGCAACAAAAGGATTTTCTCAGCCCTATGATGTCGCTCAGGTTGAGTTGGATCATCTGCCATCTTGACTATCTCACGTTCGCAATGTAGTTAAATGCATCACCAGGAAGGGTTTCATGGAAGGGACCGAACGCTATAGGTTTGACACAAATATATCATCTAGGGTGTTAGTAGGCATGTTGGATGTGAATGTCCCTAAGGTCGAGGCAAAGGTAATAATGCAACAAATTTTCAGGAAGGATTTGCTAGTTGGGTTGGAGGAGACTTTGGCGGTTACCACCTTGGGGATTGGCATCTCGCGTCTACATGACCTGGGGCTCCTTGAGGACCCAGGAGAAACAGTGAAGTATTACCCCTTTCTCCTTGATTATTAGGGGCTAGAATTGATTGAGCATTATAGACTGGTGGCCACTGGAGTGGAGTTTCTAAGAAAGAAGTACTATCTAGTTGTAGTTCAAAATACCTCTTGAAAATACAACCTCATGGTCTTTTCTAAGAATAATGTCTGGTAATATGTAATGGTGTTCTGTATTTCCTTTGTCCATTTTTCTGGTGTTAGCTGGGGTTAGTATGGTATCTAAGTATATATGTTCAGTCAGGGCTTTGACTAAGGTTGTCGTATGGTTTCCATTTATATGGTTGGTGGTTAGTGCTTAGTGTTATGTGGTTAGTGAATTTTTTTTATGAGATGCATACTTCGACCCTACGTGGTCATTTTTGGGGGCATTGGTAGTGCTGGTAAATAGTGTTGATGCTCATCTTCTACCCCACAGTCCTTGGGCATGAAATGTAAGACTTCTTTTTTGAAATATCAATACAAACTCTATCTTACCTGTCATAATAATAACAATAATAATAATATAATCTATTATTATTATATTATAGTTTTATAGTTTAAATTAAAATTCCTACAGGTGGTTCAAATTGTGCTTCCCATGGCAACACACAAACTCATATCCATAGACAAGGGTTAGTTGGACTCGTGACATGACTAAAATTTTAATATAATAAATTTGATGCTCATTTGCAATATTTGAATTGATTTAGTGTCTTAATATAATAAAAATAAAATATGTATTATATATAAATATATTATATTTAGTGATTGTTTTAGTGGCTAATATTTGCCAATTGGCTAATAGTTGAAATTTGGGAATCCAAAAAGGCTAATAGTTTGAGCTACAATGTGACTTGAATTGCCATATTTTTACAAAATTTTATTATAGTCTTAATTAAATTGCCAAATAATGTATTTTATTAAAAAATGTAACTCAAAAATTTGCCACAATATTTGATATATGATTAAATCAGATGCGCCTAAATTTTATAAATTATAGTAGAAATCTATATTAATTTGCCAATTGATTGTATATCATAATTATTAGTTGCTTTAGGACCATATTTCTAATCTTTAGTTTCCACCATTGATTTATAATATAATCTAATGGCCCTTTTTGTATTCCACGAGGTAAAATGTACCCATGATCTATAATGCTCATGGGACCCATAATTTTGGGTCTCATGAGCATTATAGATTGTGGGTACATTTTACCTTACATAGTACAACAAGGGTCGTTAGATCAATGGTTTAAACACAATTTTGAGCCTCATGAGAATTACAGATCATGGGTATATTTTACCTTGCAGAATACAATGAGTTCCATTATATTATATTTTAAAACAATGGTGGAAAGTAAATATATAGTCTACCCCTTCAACCCATCGATAATTTCCACCCTCGGGCCCCTACTTTTCCATGAGAATTATTTTTAGATTGGATATATTCTCCATCATAATTAATGTGTTTTCCTATTATTTTTCAAGATTCGCCGAAATTTTCTACAAAATTTTAGTGATGTAAAAAAATCACCAATAAAATTAATATTTTTTTTTTCGAAAAAAGGAAAGATTTGCGAATAGAAATTAATATTTTTCCTAAAAATGAAAGATTTGCTAGGATTTTATATATGTTTTTGAGGGGGGTTTCTTAAATTTATCACTGATTATATTATATAATATATTATAATATATAATTATATATTATATAATCTTAAATAAATAATATATTTAGTATTAAAATTTATAATTGTTTAATAAATTTTAATTATTATTATATAATAATTATTTGAATATACTATCATTAATAATTATTGATATATTGTGGGTGGTTGGGTGGGCATCTCTCCACAACAAGGATGTGGAGAGACTATGACTATCGACACTCTGTCTAGGAAGTTGAGTCAGCAACGTTTTTGTCTTGTCATTTTGGTGAACTGATTTGGTTGGATAAGAACTAGCAATCGGTTGTGTTCACCTAAGGGTGGCTTGACACATAGCCTATATTTTGGTTATGCGATCTTAGGTGGACAGATATGGTAGGGATGTGGCCTCTTTACGACATTTTATTGGGGAATTGGGTGTCTTAATGACGCCATCATTTTGAGGTACATGAGGTGACTTGGGAGGATTTGTTTTTATTTTCCAATCGGTTGAAATGACCGCTCATCACACTCATACACGTACTCATTCACTAGAGTGATGACAGCTTTGGCATCCTCAATCGATTGCATGGATGACACGTAGGTAATGTATAGAGTAATAAAGGTGGTGTTCTTGTGGTGTGTTTTCATTCTTGGCTAAAGGTGGTGAAGGCAATGTCTTCTCTCTTCATCTATGAGCTTGCTAAACTGCTCGGCTTCTGGGAAATTTAGGGTGAGAATCGCTGAGAGATCAATATTTATGGTGGAGATTTTGGTGGAGTCAATTTTTTTCTTTGGGGCAGATACCCCTCTATCCCTCGAATGCAAAGGTCGCCAGAATACCTTTCGGGAGGTCACAAACCAACGCTTAAAGTGTATTCTTCTCAATGTCAACCCATTAATGGTCGTGGTGGTGAAAATGGTGCTCAGCAAGGGGCATCTAGAGCACAAGGAGTTCTTCAGAGTGAAATTCCAGGTGGTGTCATAGTTTTTCCTTCCATTTTGGACAACCAGATTCCTAAGGCAGAAGTTAAAATTATGATGGGAAATTTTTTCAAAAAGGAGTTGTTGGGCGGGATGGAGGAGGCACTGAAAGTATCCATTTTTGGCAAGGGTGCTCCGCATCTGTGCGATTTGGAGCTAGTAAAGAAACCAGGGACGATAATTAGAATTTTCTTCTTCCTCATAGATTTGAAGGAGATGGCCCTTGTGTACCACAGGATGATTATAGTGGTCGCAGTGAATTTCATCAAGAAAATCTTTCGGCTGGTTGAGGTTAGTGATATGAAATGGGTACAAGAGTTTGACACCTTTGTGAAAGCAAACAAATTTCTGTAATTTTTGGGTCCTCTATGTCATGGTGTTAGGTCTGGTGGGTTTTGGTGTCCCCTCTTTGTTTGTTCTGGTGTATGGTTCTCAGGTGGTTGGGTGTGGTTTAGGAAAGGGTTTTTGTATGCTTCCCATTCTGTATTTTTTGTTGAAAAGCCGAAGATGGGCATTTTGCTAGGTTTTGTGTGATTTGTCTATTATTTGGTGGTGGTGGTAGGATGGTTTGGCTGGTAGTTTTTTGGTTAGTTTCCTTGGAGGTTGATCAAGGTTGGCAATTTAGTGCCTACTTTACCGTTTCAAGGTTCAAATCCGCTTCTTGCATACGCAGACATTTGTAAATTCCGTTTATCGATATAATTTCTCTTACGAAACAAAAATAAAATTAATATATTATTTAAACTATTATTATTATCATATAATCATATAATGCAATATATAATGATTATATATAGTTTATGATTATATTATATATTTATTAGTAATATATAATAATATGATAAAATATTATATAATAATGATAATAATTATTTAATAATAAATAATATTTTTAATATTTAATTTATCATATGTCATTATTAGTGTGTTGTTTTTTATTAGGGGTAAACAAGTTTTGATGGGACTTGAAACCCAATACATAACGATTTTAGTGTGTTGTTTAAATAATGATATATGATAATTTAATATTAAGAATATCATATCTATTATTTATCATTATTAATGTGTGGTTGGTGAGACCAACTTAATATAATATAATAAATTTAATATAATATATTACGTGGCTGGTGATGCCTATATAGTATCATATACCACATTTTTTATATTAAAAGTTTGTGCTATCTAAATTGTATTTATGGAGCAACAAAAATAGATAGAAAAATGGAAAGGAGGTTTGAAGTGGGCCTCACCAACTGCGTGGTGGGATTTCTTCTCTATTTAACAATCTTGTGTTGCATTCAAACTATAGGTTTTTGACACCTATCCTTGGTTTTGGTTCCTTTTAATTCTTTCCCAAACCCTCATATTATGTATTATATAAATAATAAGTGAATTCTAATATATTATATAATTTATATTTATATTTATATTTTAATATAATAAATTTGATGTTCATTTGCAACTTATAATATAATTATCACTTGGACAATTGTCACTTGTAATATAATAAATTCTCATATGATAGTTGGATGCTTAATAAATAGATTATATAATATATTAAAAATATAATATTTATATAAATATAATATAAAAAAATACATATTATAATATTATATAGAACATTAAAAATAATATATATAATATTATTAAAACATTAAAACTATATATTCTAATGTTTTAGTAATATTATTAAATTATCATAATTAAAAATATATTATATTATAATAAATATTACAATATCATATATTACATTATATATAAATATAATACATTAAATTATATTATAATATACTATTTTATATTATATAATAGTATATTATACTACATATAAATATATTCTATTATATAATATATTAACATTATATATTATATAATATTATATCTCTTCTATAAATTTTCAACAATTACATCTCAATAGGGTTTGAACTTTGATGATAAGAATAACAACACAATAGCTCAACCATCACACCATGCCACTATTATCTATAAATAAGTATAGTATTAATATAATACTAATATAAATATTATAATAATATTTATAAGTATTTATATTATAATACTTATTATTTATTTATATAATATAATGTTCATACTTATATATAATTATATAGTGTACTTATAGTATATTAATATGATATTATTAATATTTCACTATAATATGCATTATATTTATTAGTAATATCTATATTTAATATTATAACATATTATATTTATTAAATATAAATATTATCATAATTATAAGATTAATATATAATATTATAATAAATATAATATTAATATATATTTTTTGCTGGATAAACCGTTGCAAAGGGGCAACACCCTATAATAATTATCAAAATAGAATATACGATTACAGTTTGTGGCAGTTATCCACTGTAGCCAATTTGAAAATGGTAGAAGCTTCATGCCTAATGAAGCAGCTAGCTACGAAGGTACCTAGATACATAACCAAAGCCAAAAAAAGAAAATACAAACTATGCTAGAAAACACCCAGGAGTGACCATACTAGACTTAGAAACACCTGAAGTTATGTTGTTTAATCTTCTTCGACCATCTCAAGGTCGTCTTCCTCTGATTCCTCTACCGCCAACCTTTTCTTGTAGGCTATGTAGTTTGTGACCACCGAGCAGTCAGCCTTGCACTTCTGGTGTGCTGGACAAAGAGCTTTTTCCTCTGGATCTTTGTCATCCAGCGGGATCCATTCTTCACTTGTGCCGAAACCCCAATCGGTGTCATCCCCAGTTGGGATGACTATATCGAAACCTTCATTCTTCACATACCGCAAGGCCCAACCGCGTGGTAAGTTGGTGGTGAGCTTCGCCACCCTAAGGAGGAAATTGATGCTCCGATCATGCACATCCCATAATCGTTCAAAATGTCTAGGGTCAACCGTCCTGATCAATGGGAACTTCGTCACCTCACGGCCCCGAATGCTTAGCACATTGTAATGCTGGGGCATAGGAATGAGATTATTGTCATCGACATTGTCAAGGGCCTCATCGATGTCACCCAACCAGGCGTGATTAAACACCATCTGGGTCAGCTTCTTCGCCAAAGATTTCGAGACTCCCATGTGGAGGCTGACCGCAAGAAACATGGCTGGGATTTTCGCGTTTGTCCTGAACCTGTGGTATGCCTTGAGAAATTCTGGACACAACACCTTCATGGTTGCTTCAAGCACAACCGGGTGAGAGCAAGCCATTATCCCACTAAGCCTTTTGTCTGTTATTTCCCCACGGAATGCTTGTTGTTGCTTCTCGGTGTCCAAAGCCAGCAGCGTCTGCATTTCTTGCCGGATAGGTTCAAAGCTCTTTTGACGGGTCGGGCTTTCTTTTTTTGAGAATGCCTGGCTCTGGGTGGTGTTTTAAACAATAGGTGAACATAAATCCACTTGATTTATTAACTTCAGCCCGTGCTAGAAGACTCATGTGAGCTTGCTGGCCTACCGTTGGAATTCTGATCGAGGATTAATTTTTCAGTAAGTTTTAGATCTGCACAATCTTCTTGAAGCCTTGGGACTTGTTTGTGAGGCTGCCACCACGCCAACCACTTGATGGAGCAGTCATATCCAAAAGGACTCATTTCTCATCCTTGCGCCTACGAGTGTTTTTGGTTGTCTCTTTTCGGATTTGCATCACCAGACTTTTTTTCTGACTCCTTGGCTTGGTGGAGCCTACGTGGGTGACTCAGAGGCTTGTTTTTCCAACTCGTCTACCATGTTGTTGCCTTCTCTGTAAACATGGCTGATTTTGAATTCATCAAATTTGGCGGTTAATTCTTTAATGTGTTGAAGGAGGTGATTTAATTTCTAGTTTGGAGTGGAGCCACGGCTGATTGCATTTATTGTTATCAATGAGTCTCCTTCCAAATGTACTTTTCACACACCTAGGTCGATTCCCAATTGGAGACCTTGAGATGCTACCCTGAACTTAGCTTCATTGTTGGTGCAAAAGCCTAGTTGTAAAGATAGTTCTGCTAAACGATTTCCTTGGGAGTCCCTTGCAACACAGCCTACACCTCCTCGGTCTAGGTTCCCATGGGCCACCCCATCAAAGTTTATTTTGATCCAACCTAGCTCTGGAGCCTACCCAATTACTTCTGCCCTATTGATTTTTGTTGGCTTGCTTGCCCCGATCCCAGACAGAAGAGGAGGTTTTAGGCCTTTGAATTTTTTGAGTAGACAATCGTCCCAATTTGTGAAGATTTTGTGGTTCGATGTGTTGGCTCGAGCTTCTTCATTTACTACTTCTACTATTTCCTTTTCAATTTTGTCCCAAATCCATTCTTTGTTTAGTTTTTTGTTTTGAAACATTCTCTTGTTTCTCTCCTTCCAGAGTTCCCAGATTACCAATGATGGGATGGTCTGCCAGATTCCTCCAAACACTGATTTGCCTGCTTTTTGTGGCCACATTTTGAACCATGAGGGCAGATCTACAAGGATGGGGGTTTGAAGGGAGGTTTTCTTTTTACTATGTTCCAGCATTCATACGCCATAGGGCAATGCAGGAGGATATGGTTTGTTGTTTCTTTGCTAGCTTTACATAAGATGCATCTACCTGAGCCTTGGATACCAAAGGTGGATAGCCTATCCGCTGTGAGGATTTTCCCTTGAACTACCAACCAAGCAAAGACCCCTACCTTGGGTAGGCATTTTCTGCCCTAGAATAATTTACAGGGCCAATCTTGTTTTTTTATAGCTAACTCCTTGACCTTGTAGCCTAGTTTAACTTTGTATGATCCATTGGGAGAACCACACCAGCGGATCATGTCTGGGCCTGAACAAGGGATGAAGAATCTATCCTTGAGGATATTGGATAGGCTATCCTTCTGAACCTATGGGACATTAAGGATCTAGAAATCCTTCCAGCTCCATGAGCTGACACCTTGAGTAGATATTTTTCTCCCAAAATCTGCCACTTTGTCCCACCAAAGTCTGGAAGTTTCCTCCTTAATTGCCTCTAGGCCGGGGGAGTTTCATAAGGGGGGTTTCCCACCCCAAGAATCATTCCAAAAGGATGCACTTTCCCATCTTTTGATTTCCAAGTAACATGTTGAGAAATTATGTCTTTGTTATCTAGGATGAAGTTCTAGATAGTTGAGCCTCTTGGGGGGTTGGTTGTAGTGATAATTCTGGTCAGGGCATTGAAGTCTAGGTATTTTCTCCTTAGAATTTTGACCCATTTTTTATCCCCTTTAGAGTGGATATCCCAGGCCAATTTGGCTCCCATGGCCTAGTTCATTATAGCCAGTTGCCTTAGTCCTACTCCCCCAGCCTCTTGGGGTTTACAGACCTTGTCCCAGGCCAATAGGGGAAATTTATTGTGATCTCCTATTCCTGACTAGAGGAATCTCCTAAATATCTGGTTGAGGTCATCTTCTATTGCTTTAGGGAGCCTTAGGCAGGACATTGAGTATATTGGAATAACCGAGAGAACTGATTTTACCATGAGCAATCTTCTTGCCGAGGACAACCATTTTCCTTTTCAAGTACCCATTCTAGCTTTGCAGTTATTGATTAGGCTTTCCCAATAGCAATTTTTGTTGACTCCTACAAAAAGTGGCATTCCCAAGAATCGCCTGGGGAGGTTGGCCACTTTTAGATTCAAAATTATGGCTAAAGGCCTCTGCATGCTTGGTTGAGTGTTCAGAAAGAAGATGTCTAATTTTTCCCAATTGATGCTTTGACTTGAAGCCCTGCAATATTCATCTAGGAAGGTTTTAATGGTCCTTGCCTCTCTCCTACTTGCCTCCCCCATTAGGATTGTGTCATCTGCAAATTGGAGATGAGATACTAGCTCCAAACCATTTGCTACTTGGATGCCTTTCAACTTGTCTTCTCTGACTAGGTTTTGGATTCCCCTTCCCAGGACTTCTGCTATTATTATAAATAGAAAAGGGGAGAGGGGATCGCCTTGTCTCAATCCTCTCGAGGAAGAGAAAAATCCATGGGCTGAGCCATTCACCAGAATTGAGAATTTAACTATGGAGATACAGTTGTTGACCTAATTGATCTAGTTTGATCCAAAACCGAATTTCTTTAGGACCTCTAGTAGAAATTGTTTGTCTACCATGTCATACACTTTAAGAATATCCAACTTCAAAAGCATGCAAGATTTTCTAGTTTTCCTTGGGGTGTGGATGGTTTCATGTGTTGTGATTATTCCTTCCACAATTGACCTACCTGGAGCGAAGCCTCTTTGTTCTTCTGAGATTACTTTGTCCAAAATGACTTTAAGTCGGTTAGCAATTATTTTGGTGGTCACTTTGTAAATTGTATTGCAGAGGGCTATTGGTCTGAAATCGCTCATAGATTGTGGGTCCTTTTTTTTTGGGATTAAGGCTAAGAACGTATGATTCATGGCTCCTAGCATAGTCATTTTTTTCCTTGATTCCTCTATTGTTGCTCCTAGATCCTCACCCACTATGTGCGAAAACTTCTGAAAGAAGCTAACTGGTAAGCCATCTGAACCTAGGGCTTTATCTGGGTTCATCTGAAAAATTGTTTTTTTGACTTCCTCTAGGGGAATCTTTTGGAATAGAAGGTGATTTTGATCCTCATTGATTAGAGAAGGAATAGACCTCAGTAAATTTTCTCTAATAGCTTTTTCTTCAGGGTAGCCTTTGTTTAGCAACTCTACAAAGAAGTTGGTTGCTTCCTTATTGACTTTTGCAATGGTTTGAGTCATTTCACCATTTGCCTTTTTTATTTCTGCGATTTTATTTTTATTTCTATTTGCAATGGCTGATTTGTGAAAGAATTTGGTGTTCCTATCTCCTTCTTTTAGCCAAGATTCCCTTAATTTTTTATGCCAGTAGCATTCTTCTTTTTTTAGTAGTTTTGAGAGTTCCTCCTTCAGGGATTTTTCATTTTCAAAATCCTCTACATCCATACCATTTTCTATGACATGTTCATTAAGCGTTTTGATTTCCTGCTCCACTATTTCCTTCTCCTGAAAAATGTTTTTGAAGTGACAAATGTTCCAATCTTTAAGTTTAGTTTTGATGTGGGCTAGTTTTTTATTGCTTTTGAAAAGGCTAGTACTGTCCCCAAATTTGGTTTCATTCCACCACTGTTTAGTTAGATTTGGGAGCTGATTATCTCTTAGCCACATATTTTCAAATTTGAATGGGCTCCCTTGGGGAGGGACATCATGGCCAAGGCTAAGGGCGATGGGGAAGTGATCTAGGCCTATCAGTGGTAACATTTGGGCTTCTAGAGTGGTTTCCAAGTCCCCCCAATCTCCCCATAGGAGGAATTTGTCAAGCCTTTCTGCAATGTTGGTGAATCCTTTCCTTCTATTAGACCAAGTGAATGTTCCATTTTTAGTGATTATATCTTTTAGATGGTTGGAGTTTATGAATTTCTAGAAATCTTTCTGGACGACCGTAATTCTCCCTAGACCACCCTGTTTCTCCTCATTATTCAATGTGGCATTAAATTCTCCTGCTATAATTCCTAATTCTCCTTTTTTATTTTCCAATACGCTTGTTATTTTATCCCAGACTTGTTTCTTTGTTACTGTGGGGACTGGACCATATGTGTTGACATAGAAGAGGAATTTTTTTCTTTAGTTCTTTGAACTTGAGAAGTTACCAATTACTTTCCTCATTCTCCACTGTGCCTTCTACGGATAGGGGGTTCCAAAGGACTCCAAGGCCACCTGAAGCACTTGAAGCTTCCTTAAAATGACCTTTCCATTGTCTCCAGAAGTCCAGTCTCTTCTGTATTTCTTCACTACTCCATTTTGTTTCTTGTAAGAGTGCGATGTCTACTTTTGATTGGTCAATTTGGTGCTTGACCATGCGCCATTTGTCAGGGGCATTGATGCCCCTGACATTCCACGATATAATCCTCATTTTTCTCTGGGAAGGATGTTTTCCTTCCCAACTAGAATTTTTTGTTGACCTGATGTATTGCCTACTATTGACAGTTTCACTTTGTTTGACATCCTGCCTTTGTTGGATTTCTTTTTAAAGTTTGAAGTTTTAACCTGGATTCTGATTGCTCTAGTTGTCTTATTTCTAATAATTCCCCAGCCTCGGATTCTTCCCAAGGGTCCAATTCTTCCTCTGATTGAAGGTAGCTACCCTCATCTTCTGATTGAGCATTTACCCCTATGGAGCCTTGAGGAGATAGGCTTAGAGGGTTTGGGTTAGGTTGTGCTGGTTCTTTTTCTGATTTGAGGAGGCAGGGGATTAGGATCTTAGGCCCTTCTTTCTTTGGACAGAATCCCCAATTGAATTTTTATGTCTTTATAAAGATCCTGAGGCCCTTCCATTAGGGTAGTTAGAGCTAGCTCTGTATTAATAGGTTTCTCATCCATAGGTTCCTTGAGTTGAATTTCGAGATTGTGGGGATTCAACCCTAATTCACCTACAGGATGAAGCTCAGGACTCGAGGTGGCTTTTTTAGGGAGAGCTTCTGATGGAGGGGAGCTTAGGGAAAGGGATTTTAGGTTTGAAGTTGAGTTTTCTTTTTCTACAGCGAAGGTATTTCTAGTATTTGAGGGGCCCTCCGAGCAGGATTCTCTGAACAGGCATTTTCTATGTTCTTGTCTTGCCCAAATCTCAATTTCCTATTGCCAACTTATGTATTTTGTCAATATTTCCAAGTTTTTGTAAATCCCAACCCCTTCATCTATTTCAACCAGAATGCCTGCAATGGCTCCTTCTACTCCATTAATAAAATATTCATTTACACGTAGGCACACCCCAAGGGCATCACCAATGCAAATTAGGGCATCTAAATTCCAAAATTTTGAAGTTAGGTCAATTAGTTTGAGCCAAATGGGAATTTGATTTATTTTGTAATTCCAGGGTTCGAAATTAGCCTTCCAGTTCAGACAATGGAAGCTATTCCCGTTCATGAACAAGGGTTTCCCATTAAGTATTTCAAATTTTAAATTTTGATCGCTGAATTCTATGAGGAAAAAAGAGTTTCGGAGTTGGCTTATGTTTACCCGGTTTTGAATTTATTTTTTCCACCAGGTTTTGATCTCCTCACTTTGGCATCCATGACCTGTCCATTTAGTAAACATCGCTAACTCCGTTAGGCGATCTACTCTTCGTTCAATTGTGCCCGGAGGCAATTGGAAGAGTTTGCTTCCTCGGGGGCGTAGCCCGATGTTTGGATTTGGTTTGTGTTGCATTGCCCTCCTGTTAGCTTTCTGGGTGAGAAGATCATGATCTCTCTAGTTTGGCCTTCTTCGATGATCCCCAAACTTTGGAAGTGTTTTCCCATTGTTCGAGTTTCTCGAATTCTTGTTTCTCCAGAATTTACTGGTTCACACCGGGATGGAGTTGCCTTTACTGCACCAATTCATGTCCAAGGGTTTTCCCTGACGGTCATTTTCCCAGATCCACCCACGCCTTTGTGCCTCTGAGGAATTCTCTTTGTTTTTGTTTTGAGACGGAATCCAATTATGTTTTATTGGCCGAATTCTCTTCTGATTGTAGCCCGAAGAGTTTCTTAGATGGAGATGGAATGGATCGCATTTGTCTACCCATTCTCCATTTTCGAATACCCATTGGAGAATATGTCTTGTGATTTGGGGGAGAGGTTCATCTTTCTCCTTCTTCTCAAACTCTTCTTCCATAGCCCAGTTGCCCTAGGATTTCCTTGAGCTCGCTACAGGTTTTTGCTCCTGCACTTTTTTGCCCGCGAACTCCATTATATTTTTCAACACCAATACTAAGTAAATATAATATTAATATTACGTATATTATAGAAATAAATAATATTATATTATTTATATTAACATATTAATGTATATGATTTGTTTTTATATTATAATATATATTATTATATCAATTAAATAAATGTATTGTATAATATAATAAACAATATAATATGATATAAATTAATATATTTTTATCATAAATTAATTACTAATAATAAAAATATAATTTTATATTTAATTATATAGAGAAATCCGTTGTAATATTATAAAATTGTCACATTGAAAATGTTTAAACTTTGAGAGATTCGTACATGTGACGATAAATAAGTAATATGTTATACTATAAGCTAATATATAAATAAGTTTAATATTTATAGGTATTTATGTTTTTGATAAGGTAAGAAAGGTTTGAAAGGACCAAAAACCTTTTACAGAGTTAAGATAAGGACACTTCCAAGCAGCAAATTCTCATACTTTGTCGACAAATCAAAGAAACAGTACCAATGGAGACACTGCAAAAGCGTAGCAAAAACACTAACAACGCCTGGTCACCAGAAACTAGGAGTGAAAAAATACTCAGAACCAACAATAGTCCTGAGTCAAAGACAAACTAACAACCCAAACCTAGCTTCACTACCAGGAGCAACATAACACAAAGGAAAAAAACCAATCCAAAGTCAAGGATAAAGAAACAATCAAAGGCCTTGAGCCAATAAATAACCCATAGTATTGCAGGTCTAAAAGACTACTTGAAACAATCAGGCCACAAAACACCTGCACCAACTGTACTGCAATAGACCTTCCACTCAAATTAGACAAAAAAGAGCCTAACATTTTTGTACCAATAGAGGGGTAACCACACCTCAATAGGAACTAGGAAAAGGGAAAGAAACAAGGTTGTAAAAGAACCCAAAAACTATCTAGCCTCCCAAAACTCTTCACCTCTAAAGAATAGTAAGACAACACTGCAATGAAACAAGCAACCAGAATCACATAGTAGCACCACCAAGCCCCTCCATCAAACCCCATCTCCACCTCAATAGGAGATAGTTCCACCTCCATAGGAGAAGCTAGAAAGGGGACCATTCGAAGAATATCATTACTTTCAACCAGATCCGCAAACTCCACCTCAAAAGAAGTCACAAAATGAGAAAATAGGAAGAAAGAAAGAACAAACCAAGCCACATAAAAACTTATTAACCTCAACCCCACCTGGGTTGTGAGAGAGAAAAAGACTTTCAAAGGATCACAAAATTCAACCCCTATCAACACATCTACAACAAAGAACTAGCAACACAAATCCACCATAGACCAACCTGCACCACACAAATAGAAAACCCCCATCTCCCCAAAAAAGAGATGGCCTCACAGACCTTGATACCCAATAAAATGATGGCCATGGGTGACCATGGAACAAGCCAAAGGGTCCAACTACTAGCCACAAACACATGAAAATATCTTACTGATAACCAAACCCCCATAGGGTCTGAAAAAAACACCATCTTTGCAGTAACAAATGCTACAAAAAAAATTCCAACTGACCCCACTATCCACCGAAAAGAGGCAGAATAGGAGAGTAGAGGAGGGTGATTCCACCACTAAGTAACCCTAGAAGCTCATAGCAAATGAGCTACTGAGAGAGATCAAGCAATAGAAAAACACCCCAAAGGAAAAGTAGAGGAAGCAAAAGGCAACAACAAACCCCACCTGGTCAGAGAAGGCAAAGAAAGGGACAAAAAGAAGCCCGTTGGACAAGGGGGAGACTACCAAAGGAAAAATGCCTAGATGTGCCAAATCCAAATTCCCTAACCTTAGCCCAACCACATGCCCCAGGGAAGTCCCAAACAAGCCTCTCTAGAGACAAGACAAAGCATAAGCGACCTCCAAAACCTCAACCACACCCAACAAGGGAAAAAACTAGAACCAATTTGATAGCATAGAGAAAGGACCCTCGCAAAATCTGAGCAGATAGAACCAAACCCATCAGCCAACAGGAAACCGATTTGCATAAACTTCTAGTATCTAGTGAAACACACAAAGGACATCACCATCGTCATCATCAGTATCAGAGATACCATCCTCAACAGCCACAAAAAAAATCAATTTTTAGTAATCGTTGCAACACCTGCTCGTAGAGATTCCAAACTAGAAAAAGCACACAGGGAAGGGAACCCACAATTGAACAAGCCAAAGCATACACAACAGGGCCACAACAGGCCAATAACAACAAGGAGGAAGAAAACGACCTCCAATAGCGAACTACTAATCAAGGCCTCACTGCCAACACAACAAGGCAAAAAAAGCACAGGACGAACACCAGGAAAAACATCTAGCCACTACCACTAGACCACCAACAATTGCCAAGCAACATCTTCGTTATTTGGATCGGAACCATCGCCCTCTACAACACCATAGGAATTTGAATTTCCTTGCCTACACCCTTTCCTGCTCAGAGCAATCTTTGCCATCGTTACTTTTACTCGAGAGTTGGAAAATGTATTTATGTTAAATAATACTTATTATTTATTTATACAATATAATAATCATACATATATATATATTATTAATATAAGTAGTATAAATATAATATATGTATACTTATACTATATAATTATATATACATATATTAATATAAATAATATAATATTATTAATATTTCACTATAACATACATTATAATATTAATATTATGTATAATATAGAAATAATAATATTATTTATATTAATATATTAATTTATATATTATAATATTTATTATTATATCTTAGATAAATTTATTGTATAATATAATATATAATATAATAAACATGAACCATTTATTACAACAAGACAAAGCAAAGCTTGATGGCGCAGATCATTGACAAGAAGATCGTTGGGGAGAAGACTGATGCAGTGGCAGGATTGAGTGATTTCAATTTGAACTCAATCCCTATAAATCATGGCGACTTTCAAATTGGTCAGTCTATGGATTTGGGGCTTTCTATTCTTGTTGCTAGGAAATATTGATCATGTAGTGTGGATGCATTGGTTCTCTTCAGTGGTGCTATAGGGAAGGACAAGTTGTATGGTGAGGATGTGGTCAAAGATGTGTTTTCTGAGAGTAAGGTGTGTAGTTGAGGATTTCAAGCGGTCTTGTTTGGTTGTCCATTGACGAAGGCACTTCCAAAGGATCCTGGGATCATTTGGCCATTGGTGTTAATGTGTGGGCCCCAACTGGGGAATCATCTGCAACTAATCCGAGAAATCCCTGGATCGACCACATTTCGATAGGAATTAGCTGGACGACAAGGCAATCATCTTTGTTGGAGCAGAGATGGGTTGACCATTTTTCCTTAAAACTTAAAGGAAAAGGAATTGTGGTTGAATCAGTGTCTTCATCTAACATTGAAGGTGGCTTTGCCTTGTCCATTTTAGATTCTCTTGTAGACAAAAATATAGCTAGAATGGACTTTTATCTGGTAGGAAAGTTTTTAGGTCCTCAACCTAATATTGAGGAGGTCCACACTTGGGTTCACAAGAAGTGGGCTTTGAAAGGCTAGATTGAAGTTGCGGCTATGGTTAAATGATTTTATTCCTTTGCCTTTTCCTGTGATGAAGACTTGAGAGCAGTTTTTGCAAAAGGACCATGGTCTTTTGGGCATCTTACTTTGAATTTGTGCCTTTGGGAGCCTCAGATGGATCTCTCCAAGTGCCTTTTTCATTCAACCCCTGTATGGGTAAATTTGTTGAACTTGCCTTTGGAATATTGGGATGAAGAATTGTTTAAGGTGGTGGCTAACTCTTTTGGGTGGTTAGTCTCTATTGATGATGCCACTCTCTCTAGAAGGTGGTTGGTTTTAGCAAGATTTTTGGTCATGATTGATCAAGATCTTGTGATTCCTAAATTTTTTCACCTTAACTCAAAAGTGGGTTCCTGGAAGCAATAGATTGTCTTTGGAAATCTTCCATTTGTTTGCTTCAAATGAAAAAAAGTGGGTCACTGAGCTAAGGACTTCTCGGTTAAGGTGGCTCCACCCAAGTTTGTTCCTCAAACTAAGGTTTGGAAGGTCAAGGAGGCCAAGGGTACTTTGGTTCCACTGGAGCAGGGTGAGTCAGCTACTAGCAATCGTTTGGAGGGTGATGTTAATATTGATGTTCACTTTGTCCCTCATCATGAGGTTGACAAGGAGTCTAAGAAAACTGTGGACGAGGTTGTTGGCCAGTCTATGGAATAGGAGGTGGATCATTTTCTGGATACTTTTTGTCCCCTAAACGTACCATTTTGGAGCCTACTATAGCCCCATCTTCCCCACTAGATCGGGCATCTAGGCTGGCGGTTGGAGATGGAACTTTGGTGGTTGCAGATATAGGGAGTAAGGATGAAGAAGATTTTATTCTAGTGAGGGGAAGAAAGAAGAAGTCCTTTGCTTCCCCTCCTCAACCCCATAAAGTTGTTATCATGAGAAGGCAACAAATAGACTGTGGGTCTAAATAGAGGGGCTAGGGGAGACCCTCTATGCAAAAAAGTAGGGAGAGGGATTGCAAGCAAGATAATGTACAAGGGGTTCAGAAAACCCTTTTTGAACTATGTTTGAAGAGAATCCCCTCATTGTGCAAATGAGGATTATCTCTTGGAACATCAGGGGGTTGAATAATATGCATAAACATGACCTCTTGAAGAACTTGGTCTAGGACTATAAGCCAGACATCTTGTTGATTCAAGAAATGAAAATGTAATTTGATAAGTTGGAAGCATTAAAGAATCTCCTTTTTAAGGATTGTGGATTTCGTGGAGTTAGTTCTGAGGGAGCTTCAAGTGGCATTTCTACTTTTTGGAATGCTAGGCTGATTAAAGGTTTCCCGATTGTGGAAGGTTTTAACCATGTGGAGATAAAGTTTGTTTTGATTAAGGATTATTTATCTTGGGTTATCTCTAATGTGTATGCTCCTAACTTGAAGAGGGCTAGGAAGAAGTTATGGGATGATCTTGGGTGTCTTTGGACTAATTTTTTGGATAGCCCTTGGCTAGTTATGGTAGATTTCAACAATCCTCTTTGTGATAATGAGAAAGTGGGTGGTTCGCAGGCCAATCCTAATAGCCGGTTGGATTTAAGAATGTTCATTGATGATAATGATCTTATAAATGTGAAGATGATTGGGGCTAAGTTTTCTTGGTCCAAAGGGCATATTGATATGAAAAATATTCAAGTTAGGTTGGACATAGTTTTGACATTAGCATCTTGGTGTGTGGATTTTTCCTGCTTCCTATCCTCTATTTATGAGATGTGGGTCAAACCGTTTCCCTATCTCTTTTGTGGCTGATACGCTTGGGGGTAAGAAGAATTTTCCTTTTCGGTTTGAAGTTATGTGGTTGAGGGATCCAAGGTTTATGGATTGTATTTAGAAATGGTGGCAAGTGAATATTGATGGCAACGCGATGTTCAGAGTAGCCAAAAAGTTGACTTTTGTAATGAGAAATCTCAAGAAATGGAATAGAGAATCGTTTGGTCATATTTTTTATTCTAAGAATTCTATTATTCAAAGGTTGGATAGTATTTAGGATGCCATTCAATCAAAGGGTTTATCAGAGGATCTCCCATTGCAGGAGGATGGCCTCCTCTCTCAACTACATGAAATTGTTGCAAAAGATGAATATTTCTAGAGGCAAAGATCTCGTGCAATTTGGTTAAATTTTGGGGATCAAAACTCCAATTTCTTTCACCTTGCTGCCCTCAAAATGAATATATTATATTATTTATAATACACTATATAATATATTTGTGTTTACATTTTATTTCTTATATACATTAAATTATATTATATGTTATAAAGTAAATTATTGGGGAAACATATATTTTTCATTATGAATTAATTATTAATAATAAAAATATAAATTTATATTTAATTAATAATTTAATACTGCTTAATTTATAAATAAGTATATGTGGACAAATCCGCCAATATCGCAATATTATAAACTTGTCAAGGCTAAAAATATTTAAACTTTGTGAGATTGTTACGTGTGGCCATAAATAAGTATTGTGTTATGTCATAAGATAATATATAAATAATATTGTATTATATTATATATAACTATATTATATTATAATATATGATTATATATTATATATTATATATTATATATTGTAATATATTATAATATATACTTTTATTACTATATTAATTATTACAAGTGGCATTGTTTTGATTAAGGGGAAAAACGATCTTTTAATGGACCCAAAACCATTAATAGGCAGGTTTTGATGGGGACCCAAAACCCACATAAAAAGACCAAGCTGCAAAAGAATAGAACATAGACAACTAGCAATGAACCGGAAATAGATTAAATAATAAACAACATGAATACACAAATCTGCACCAAATAGAAAAGGTTTTAACGGGATCCTTAAACCCAAAACAAGTGAACTTGCATCCAAGAACTTCTTGAAATGGCTAGGTAACCATCAGCTTGAAACAAGCAAATTGCAACACTGCACTTTTTAGCACCAACCAGCAACACACTTCCTAAAACGTCCAAGTAACCATCAACCTGTATCAACTAGACTACAACACAACATTTATCAACACTAGAACTGCCTGAGACAACCAAGAAACCAACAACGTGTGATAGCCAGTTAACAACATCACACATAGCACCAACACCCTTCCAAGTCTCCAAACCACTAGTTGAATAGTCAAATCGTAAAAAACCAATTGATCAAAAAAACCAAATCCCATCAACATCCCCTCTCCACCTCTATAGGAGTAATCACCATGGAAACCCAAGCTGCCATTATAGAGGAACTCCAACCAGTCCGTATTCCACCTCCATAGGAATGGCCTCCACCTCAATAGAATATGCACTAGAGAAAACTCACAGAAAAAATGTGAACAAACCACCACACAAACAACACCCATATCCACCTCAATAGGAGACACCAACTATAGGACATGAAAGAAAGCCAACAATCCAACAGAAAGAGTTAACATAGTAACAAGGGGAACCAAAAACATCAGTGTCTTCAAAATGAACAAAGTAAGCAGCCCTATCAAATCTAAACCAAGGGTGGAAACAACACCCTTTAAAAATTGTGAAAGAAACACCCACGACCTAACCAACTCATTATCCACCTCAAAAGAGGAGCACCCATCAAAAGAAAGGGCAGTAGAGACTCCCTTAGGCATGAATAACACTTAAGACAGAAAAAGAACCATGCTGGGAAAACTAGCCAGCAGCTTCCAAACCAAATCCATAGCAATAGCAACACCTAACTGCATCAAGAACAACTAGGACATGGGAGAACAAATCCCAGCCAATAAGACATCCTCTGGGAAAATCCACTGGGACCCAAAAGAAGCAGGACAAGGCAAGGAAAGCCCCCAAGAAGAGAGAGTGTAGAGAAGGAAAGATGATGAAGAACAACCTCCGACCCTACATGCCATTCAAGGTATAAAACATTCTAAAAGCTCTCCACAGACAACTCCACCAAAGGAAAACCAAAACCCACAACACTACAAAATCAAGCCACAAGGACTCGAGAAAAGCATGAAAAGCCAAGGAAACCTCCAAGTAGAGAGAGCGGAGAGAAGGCAAGGGATGAATAGCAACCTCCAACCTTACATACTAGTTAGGATCTAAAACATTCCATAAACTCTCAACCAAATGAAAACCAAAACCCACAACCTGCAGCAAAGAGGAAGTCCCACAAAAGCACATCCCCAAAGCTACACCGAAAGAAAGCTCCCACAAATAGGCACTATAACCCTAAAAAAGGAGGATAGGGCTAGGAGAAACCGCAATTGGAAACAAAAGAGAGAAGGAAAAACCATTAAAAGCAACATCTAATCCTACATGCCAGTCAAGGTCTAAAAAATGATAGAACCTCTCCACTATCAAACCCACTATAGGCCCCTCAAAAACCCCACCCAATGCCACAACAAGAGCCACATAAAAAACTAGCAACAAAGGTAATGACAATCGAGCCTATAGGAAGAAATGAATAGGCCCCCAATCTCACACCCAGCAAAGAAGAATTGGGAAAAACCGCATAGGGTGAAAGCAACAGCCAGACCTGAAACACAACTGCCCAGTAGGAAAACAACAGCAGGCAAAACCAAACTGTAGCTTCCCAGAAGGACGAAAGCAACAAATAGACCCACAAAAACTCATCCTAGGCCAAAGACAATAGCCAAAACCACACCTCAACAACCTCATAGAACAACAGTAGTAGGCAGCCTAGTAGTAAACCATCTACATCTACAGAATCATCACCATCCTCTCTAGAATCATTCCCAGATTTCAAATCTACCCCGGCCCCCCCCCGCTCCTCTTCCTGCTCCCACTCTGGTCCATGTTTTACATTTTGTTGTGATTATTGTCACAATTTGTTTTACTATTTTTTGCACTATAGGAGTGCATGGGTACTTTTTTATGGTAGTGATTTATTCATTGTTACAAGTGGCATTGTTATTTACAATACATTTTTTATATACATTAAATTATATTATATGTCATAAGTATATTATTAGAGAAATGTATATTTTTCAACATAAATTAATTATTATTGTGAGATGAGGATTTTAGTATGGGCTGATTACACTTGATCCATGAATAATCGAAGCATATTCATGCCACTATCGAATCTCAACAAGATCATTCAAATGAAAGTTAAACTAAACATTTTTTGAAACAAAGCGTTCTAAACTATGAAAGAATTTAAAATGCCTACTCTAATCCATGTGAAACTTATCCCATTGTGGAATCTGTATTGTGTTGATGTTGAACAATGACCCTTTCCCAATCTTGAGATCAATGAGCTTGTTCCACTCAATTATATTGAAGAGAATCAATGAAACGGTTGTGATATACGAATGAAAACATGATTTATGCTAAAACTAACATGATGCAAGAGTTAATCTAACATGATTTTATACTAAAAGATGTAGATATGCGATTGCTAAGCTAATCCAAATGAGATTTAAGGTAAAAGTATACAAACCCTAATAAAAAAAACTCGAATATGGATGCATGGAAGCCATTAATGGAAGTGAACCACAAATTTTTGGGGATAGAGCTTCCTTGCACTTCTAGGGTTTTTCACCTAAAAGGAGAAAGGTATTCCAAAAAAACTTGGAGGTTCACTCAAGACTAAATCTAATATGATTGAAATATGTCTAAATTAAATTTCCTAAATGCAAAGAACTGATATAAGAAACTAACTAACAATGCAAAACCTAGAAAATGCACTTTGTTTGAAAACACATTGTGATATGAAAAAATATACTAAATGACCTAAAAATGCAAACCAAACTAAATAGAAATTTTTGAAATAGAAGGCGTGCACCTGGAAATGTGTTGTAGACTATAATGAAGACTATAAATGTTATTGATTCTAGAATTTTGGCCTATTGGGACTAATTTGCCATTCTGGGCGACTTAGTCCTAGATCTGAAAAACTGCACTGGAGCCTATTTCAACCAAATGGGTATAAAAATCTACATAAGACTCTAAAAACATGTACAGTGAGACTAATTCACCATTGATGATGACTTATTCCACTTTATCCTTTTTGAAAATTTGAAAGTGGAAACATAAGCCCTTTCTGCTCCACCAAGTATTCGGATCCGAAACTATGATTTCTGGCACTGTAAGTGACTTTTTGTGGATATTTTGGATTTTCGAATAAGGAGAGGTCTTCAAAAAATTTGTAACCTATTCTTCAATGATTTCCAAGCCTCCAAGATGCCTAAATCTACAAACACACAAAGAGAGAAAGAGAAATGTTGAATGTTAGGGCATGGGGGTTTTCCTTGATCAAACCTCTTTTAGGTAATTAAACCAAAATCAACAAATAATGTAATGAAGGATGAAATAATGGAGTTAGAAACTTTCCATGATGATAGATCTCAAATTATTGTAACAATGGTTGAAGAATCTACCCTTGGATGCCTTAGAAAGCTATCTTGATGACTTAGAATGCCAAAACTCTAGCTTGCTTGAGAAGAATGATGAATTAAGAAAGGAGAGAAGAAGGTAGAAGGGCCCAAAATGAATGGAAAACCTCATATTTATACATAATTATGCCCTAATTCTTGAAAATACCACATCATAGGTCGATCTTAGGTCTTAGAAAAAAAAAACCCGCCAAAATTTTGAACTTATTTTGATTTTTGAGCCAAATGGGACTAAGTTGCTGCAAGTGGTTACTTGCTCCCACTTAGGCATTTTAAGTGGGTGTCGGGAACTAAGATATATTAAATGATGTTTATCATTTTTATTCTCAAAAGACACTTAAATAAGGCCTGTAGGTGTATAATGGGGACATTTAAGGAATAAGAAAGGTGTAATTATTGATGACAAACCTAGAAAAGTGTGAGAGTTTGTTATAACTCTTTACAACACTTTGAAATAAAACTTGGTAAGTGATAAAAAGAGGTTATTTAAGTGAAATATATTAGAAAGCTCTTAGAAAACTATGAAAGTGTGTTACAAAACTTCACAACACCTTTACAAGACATCATAGAATTCTTATTGATCTACAAGGGTCCAAGACCTAATGTGAATGTGTTGACCACATTACAACATTAAATCTAGGCAAAACTAGGCCAAAATCCACAAGAAAGACCCAAATGAGCATGAAAATGCCCAAGGATATATTTTTTGTGACACATTTAGCCCCCACTTTAGTGAGAGGATGAACTTTCTTCAAACTCACACTAAAGTAGACATTCAAGAGGTGTCCAATCGTACCAATGCAGATGGAAAAGGATGAAAAAGATCAAAGGAGGTGGTCAAGCCCCTAGGATCCAAGATCCCAAGTCAAACCATGATAAGCGCAAGAGGACACACACAAGGTGAATGATTTTCAAAAAAACAAGATACGTGTTCATGCAATGGCAATAAATAGAAGGAAGAGAAGAATGAAAGTAAAAAGGTGGATCAAGATTTGACCATTTGTCCAACATGTTGTGGATCAAATCTATATTGTTTTTCCAAAAATGCATACTCACTCTAAGGTGATGGAAATCTTGGCTATCCTCTGAGTGAAAAGTCCAAGAAGGTGAGAAACATAAACTCATGGATGGTATGCACTCACACACTCACAGGTGGCTATGGGGAAATTCATGTCACTAGTTGGGCTTCCTGCTCAACCATACCAAAGTTATACCTCTTGATAACTTTGATAAGGTGCCACTAAAGAAAATGACTTGTAAATGATTTTTGAAATGTAAAAATTGTGTAAGGAATGTTCAAAGTGATTATTCTTTTCTTCATACAAGGTCTCATCTTAGGTAACATCATGCTTAATGTCTCCAAGAGATGATAAGTGCAAATGGTCTCATCTTGTTTTCAAGAGAGGACAAGTGCAATGTATCATCCTGGGCAACATTGTACCTAATTTTTCCAAGAGAAGGAATCACAGGAAAAATAAAATCGCACAATGAAATGTAAGTGTCAATGTATGCCCCCACTTTGAAGTGGTCGGTAACACCATTACTGTGAGCAATTTCTTTAAAGTAGAAGAGGATATGAGAGCTTATGTAGAAATCCCTATGCCCAGTCATATGTTTCCGATAAGTTATGTCATGAAAAAGGTAGTATGTCACATGCGAGCCAACTAAAGGCATGTCGTCCACATCCTAAGCTTGCTCGTATATGTTCATGAAAGGTTAACAACTAGCCAAAAGAGGAAACAACAAGTGACATACAAGGACAAGGCTATCTAACCCCTTTCCCCCACTTAGTGCAGGACAAGGATGAGCCAAAAGGATTGATGAGATGCATGGTAGAGTAAAAATTAGTATCAATTAGAGGAATGAGGTTCCCCACATAAGGAAGAATACCAAACTCCTTAAGATGATGGATTTTACTACTCAAAGCCTTACATTCATTAGTAGAGTGACCATGAACTCTATGATATGTGCAAAAGGAATTCTTGTAACATAATTTCTTTTGAGTTTTTTAAGGGAGAGATAGCAAGTGATCTTGGAGGAGTCTCGACAAGATACACTCTTGATCAAAGGTAGAAGGTGGTCCTTTATCTTGTGACAAAGATGTGTCTTGTTTAGTACATGATGTCATACCTATGTGAGGCACTAGAGATTATGAAATTTTGTACGCCCCGTTAGAGGATTGTGTAAAATTCAAATCATTAGTGTTTTGTGAAATGACATTAAGTGAGGTGTTCTTTGTTCATCTCATTTCTTGCAAAGGATAAAGATTACTAATGTCTATCAATTCAAGATGCACTATTTTTAAGGTTGGTTTAGAGGAATCGTGTGTGATGGTGTTGATGTCGATTGAAGGATTGGTTATTTCTATCAAAGGACAATAACCAAGACCATGAGTCATTTCTTGCGTGTGAGGCTCTATAGGGTTGTGGATACCTTGTTCTCTAGCACCACATCCTTTTCCACTATATCCAGGCTATTTCATAAGCTCATAAACTTTTCCATTAATATTTTTCATTGATTTTGGATTTGGTGTTTGTTAGTTGTTGAGTTCATCAAATTTTGTTGTGTAAATTTCTTTTTTGTCTAAATTGGTTGAGGTGGATGTTGTCGAAGGGTCTTCCGAGTTTTACGTGGATAAGATTGCTTTGTCTTTTCCCTTTTCAGAGTCTTTGTGTATGGTCTTATATTCTACCATTAATGTAGGTGTGAATTCTAAGGAACCCCAATCATCGTCTAATAGCTTCATGACTTGTTCAATATGTTTTTCTTTGTTTGTTTGTTGTACGAGTTCCACTTGTGTGGTTGGTGTTTATGTGTTCAAGGGATTCACATTATTTTTCTCAAGGTGTAAGACACTATAAGGCTCTGGATCAGCGTCAAGTGTGTACACTTTGTTATTGTAGATGTATTTCATTTTACGATGAAGAGTGGAAGGCACCCCATTCATTGCATGAATCCATGGCCTGCCTAAGAGAAGATTACATGAGAGTGCATGAGGCATAACATGGATCGGTGTTTCTAATGTGTCCATTCCAACTGTAATAGGCAAGGTGATCACACCTCGCAGTTTCTTTTTGATGTTGTAAAATCCCTTAATAGATAGAGAATCAGGTTGAATATTTGATCTATCAATGTGAAGCCTATCCGGAAGACTCCCACTACAAACATTAAGGGCAAAGACAGTATCTACAATAGTTCTCTTGATCCCTTTTCGTTTGTATTGAGATATTATAATGAAAGCTTCATTTTTTTTTTGAACTTCCAAAGGAGGGAGCTCACTTTGGTGAAAACCAATATCAACATTTATTCCTTGAATCATAACTACTATGTCATTCGGCTGCACATTAGAAGGTACAGGAACTTGTTGTAAGGTTGTTTGAAGCATGGTGTGATAGCTAGGTGAATTCTGAATTAAATCCCATAGGGATATCTTGGCAGGAGTAATCTTAAGTTGTTCAACAAGATCATAATCCCTAATGTGTGAATTTTATCGAGGATCATGATGCAATATGGGATTGGGAAAAGGTAATGGTGTCAAGGTTGGTTGTTGCAGTTGCAGATTATTTATAGTGTTATATGTATGAGCAACAAGATTATGACTCGGTTGTTGTGACATATTATTCTTAGGTGGATAAAGGATGAGTTTGGGTTTATTTTGAGTTGGAGGTTTGTTTGAAGGGGGGTAAAGGATGAGTTGAGGTTGAATAGTATTAACGTCCTTTAGTGAAGGAGATTCTAATGTTGCCTCATCAACTTCTTCTAAGGAGACTATATCATTAGTGTTATTATTATTCTTTTCTTGCACCATCGTATCCTCCCTAGGAGAAGATTTGCTAGGAGAACTACAAGGGAACTATTCTTGACATGCAAGGCTTGGTTCTTCCAAAATAACTTCATCACAAGTAAGGGAGTCATCAATGGTGGAATCAAGTGTTATTTATCAAGAGTGGGTATTTTAGAAGAAGGATATATTTGATTGTCCTGGTTTTCGAAGGTCTCATTCGCTTGTTCCATATTATCTACCCTAGTAGGAGAGCTTGTAATATGTTCACCACTAACTTCATCACAAGTAGGGGAGGCATCAAGAGAAGTACCACTATAATTTTCAAATAGATTGTCCCAAATGGTGGGAGCATTAGGGAATGGAGGGTCAAGGTTCTCATGACTTTTAATAGGTATATTTTCTAACACCAACCTATCCTCTTTGCATCAAGGAGGGATATTAGAAGAAGGACAATTTTTATTGCTATGGTTAGGGAGACTAGGTAAGGTGATGTTTAGAAATGTTTTTATGATCTCATCCTCTTGTTTTCTAATGTCTTCCAAAGGTGGAAGAGGAGAGGGACAATCAAGACTCTCAATGCTTGTATCTTCTTTCACCAAGATACCTTTGTTGCCAATAGGATAGGTATTGGGAGAAGAAAAAGTATGATTGTTATGATTGTATTCACTTGCATCCTCTTTTGTTATGGCATTCTTACAAATCCACTAGGTACTAGGAGGGTATGCAACATGCTTATAAATTTTTTTACTTTGTTGTCCTAGATTGTGTCCATGAAAAATAGAATCATACAAGCCACTTGATATGTTAAATGCTTGAAAATAACACATGCTAACGTGAGACAATAAATAAGGTGCAATGCAATTATTTAAGGTGAACTATTGAAATGCAATTCTCAGATGTGAAATAGGGTAATTTTCCGATTACATTAGGCAACAACCTGAAAAGGAAATATTGTAGATGCAAAATTGAATATGAGAAATGAATGAAATGAGCTAATGTAAGCTAGATCTAATTAAACGCATGTTATAGAAACTCAGCCAATTGATAAAATAGGTAAGGGCAGAAAATTGAATCTTAAAAATAGGCTTTTCAGCTTTGTAAAAGGTTGTTTTAGGGGCATAAAGGGACTAAGTTGCCCAAAGTGGTGAATGAGTCCCAGTGGTGATTTTTTTAAGAATTTTCAGAATTTTTTAATTTATTTTTATGTTTTCTGTGTTGTATGAACCTAAGATGTAAATGCAAAATTTCAGAAATTTTTAAGGATTTAAGATGCAAAAATGCAACCTATATATGCACTTTCACTAATGCAAAATGTTAGAAACCCTAGAATGTAACTTAACTAATGAAAAATGCAATGAAATATAATTATAGGATGATGATGGACTCCAAATTAGACAAGAAGGTATTCAAAAATTAGGTTCACCAAAATGAACATCAAATTTTTGGGGATAGAGCTTCCTTGCACTTTTTCCAAAAACAATTGGAGGTTCACTCAAGACTAATGCTAATATGATTGAAATATGTCTAAATGAAATTTCCTAAATACAAAGAACTGATAAAATAAACTAACAATGTAAAACCTAGAAAATGCACTTTATTTGAAAACACATTGTGATATGCAAACATATACTAAATGACCTAAAAATGTGAACCAAACTAAACTGAAAGCTATGAAAGTGCACTTGGAAATGTGTTGCAGACTAGAATGAAGACTAAAAATGTTGTTGATTTTGGAATTTTAGACTGCTAGGACTAATTCGCCATTTTGGGTGACTTAGTCCCAGATCTAGAAAACTGCACTGGAGCCCATTTCAACCAAATGGGTATCCAAATCTACAAAAAACTATAAACAACATGTATAGTGGGACTAAGTCACCTTTGATGGTTATCTAGTCCACTTTGGCTTTTCTAAAAATTTGAAAGTGGAAACAGAAGCCCTCGGTCTACACTTTCTTCTCCTCCAAGTTTCCGGATCTAAAACTGTGATTTCTGGCACTGTAAGTGACTTTTTGTGGATATTTTGGCTTTGCAAACAAGGAGAGGTCTTCAAAAACTTTGCAACATATTCTTCAACAATTTCCAAGCCTCCAAGATGCCTAAATCTACAAACACACAAAGAGAGAAAAAGAAATGTTGAATGTTGGGGCATGGGGGTTTGCCTTGGTCAAACCCCTTTTAGGTAATTAAACCAAAATGAAGAAATAATTTAATGAAGCATGAAATAATGGAGTTCAAACATTTCCTTCTTGATAGATCTTGAATTTTTGTAACAATGGTTGAAGAATCTACCCTTGGATGCCTTAAAAATCTATCTTGATGGCTTAGAATGCCAAAACCCTAGCTTGCTTAAGAAGAATGATGAATGAAGAGAGGAGAGAAGAAGGTAGAAGGCCTTAAAATGAATGGAAAACCTCATATTTATACACAATAATGCTCTAATTCCCAAAAATACCACATCACAGGTTGACCTTAGGTCTTATAAAATAAAAACCTGCCAAAATTTTGAACTTATTTTGATTTTTGAGCCAAATGGGACTAAGTCGCCCCAAGTGGCAACTTGGACCCACTTAGGCATTTTAAGTGGGTTTCAGGAATTAAGATATATTAAATGATGTTTATCAATTTTATTCTCACAAAGACACTTAAATAAGGCCTATAAGTGCATAATGGGGACATTTAAGGCATAAGAGAGGTGTAATTATTGATGACAAGCCTAGAAAAGTGTGAAAGTTTGTTACAACACTTTGAAATAAGACTTGGTAAGTGATAAAAAGAGGTTATTTAAGTGAAATATATTAGAAAGGTCCTAGAAAAGTGTGAAAGTGTGTTACAACACTTCATAACACCTTTAAAGACATCATAGAATTCTTATTAATTTACAAGGGTCCAAGACCTAATGTGAATGTGTTTTCCACATTACAAAATTAAATCTAGGCAAAACTATGCTCAAATCCACAAGAAAGACCCAAATGAGCGTAAAAATGTCCAAGGATACCTTTTTTGTGGCACAGGAAGCTTAAAGCTATTATAAAACTAAAAACGGACTAAAATATGATAAATGTGAGTAAAGTATGAGTGTGAGATGGATGATATTCAATAGCATAAGTTTTCTCTGAAAAAAATGGATCTATTTGTCTCCAAATAGTGACCTATTTATAGGAGAACAAATTTGAAATGGAGGGTTGAGATCGAAAATATTAATCAATGGTCAAGGACGAAAGGAAGAGGAGGCATGGATCATGGATTCTCATCAATGGATGAGAATGCATGATGGGATTTTATCAAGGGTTCAGATTTGCTTCAAACAAAGACACTTTTGACCTACACACATAGGTCAAAGGTGACTTGTTCAAAATGTTAAAAGATAACTTGTAATTCAAGTTACTAGGTAACTTGCATTCGAAGACAAGTGAAAATATCCCTTTTTCAAATGATGGATAAATAAGAATATTCTTTTAGAATATTCCCATGGGTGAGGATAAAAGGAATTTTGTAAATTAAAATAAATTCTTAATTGTACAAAAAGAGGATAAAGAATATTCCATTGGAGTATTCCTCTTTAGAGGAAAATTAGATTAATTGTTTAATTAAACAAAGTTTAATCACACAATTAGGGGATTTTGGAGGAATAAAGTGATTTTCATTAAATTAAATGATTGAATGAATGGGAAAAGGGTGAGATGGTATTTAATTAAATAGCTTGGAGTTATTTAATTAAATTAGAAGACTTAGGAAATTAAATTAAATATGTTGATTTATTTAATTTAATTAGATGAAATGTTAGCATGAAAGGGGGTGAATTAACCCAATTGAATTAATGAGGTTAATGGATGCAAATGATGTTAGTTAGCCAATGTGATCCATCGAGACATTTTTAGGTGTCTACAATTATAAATAAGTATATCTGGACAAATAATAGTGCAATATTATAAACTTGTCAGGCTACAATGTTTAAACTTTGTGATGTGGCAATAAATAAGTATTGTGTTATGCCATAAGATAATATATAAATAATAATGTATTATATTATATATAAATATATTATATTATATAATTTATTATAATATATGATTATATATTCTATATTCTATATTATAATATATTGTAATATATATTAGTTATTATATTAATTATTACAATAAATTATTAATATTAAATATATTAATTATACTACAAGTGGCAATTGTCTAGTAGTTATTATTATTTATAATATACTATAATATATTTATGTTTACATTATATTTCTTATATACATTAAATTATATTATATGTTATAAGTAAATTATTGCAAAAACATATATTTTTCATCATAAATTAATTATTAATAATAAAAGTATTTAATCAATAATTTAATACTACTTAATTTATAAATAAGTATATCTAGAAAAATCTGTAATATTTTAAACTTGCTAGGCGATAATGTTTGAACTTTGTGAGATTCTTAGTGTGTTTGACATCAATGAAAACAAATGTTCAATAGAAGCCTCATGAGCTTCATTGGAAAGCATCCAAATGGATCCTCCATTACATACAAAGCACTTACATCTATGGGATTCACTTTGTAGCAGGTACTAGACTAGACTCGGTTATATAGACTTTGATCGAGTTGGTAATATTGAAGATCATAAGTCCACTTCTACCTACAACTTCCATCTGTATTCTGACCCTATTCGTTGGAAGAGTAAGAAACAACATATTATTTATCTCTCTTCAACTTAGGATAAGTATAGAGGTTTGTAAATGTAGCTAGTGAGGCTATTTGGCTTTAGAATATCTTTGATGAGTTTGGCTTCACTCTTCCTCAACCATCTATTATATTTTTTGATAAATAGAGTGTGATCCATATCTCTACGAACCTGATTCACCATTAGTGGACCAAGTACATTTAGATCTACATACACTTCATTTGGGAGTTGATATAGGAGGTCCTTGACTTATGCTATTGTTCAACAGTAAAGCAGGTTGTAGATATCTTCATGAAACCTTTTACTAAGAGAAAATATCTCTATCTTTGAGAGTTATTAGGGGTGTGGTCTATCACTACTTTAGAGGGGTTCCCCATGCCTTCTTTCATCCTCTCATAGGGGGAGTTTATTCCCATTGAGTTTTCTCCTCTTCTTTTTTGAGGGGGTTTTTTCTTTGTTCATGGGGTACCTGATCAAGCCTTGTTATTAGGACCCATCTTTGTAGCTTTTGTAGGATTTTCTCCTAAGTTATAGTTAAAGGGGGTGTTAGTATAAGAGATTCTATTTTTACACTCACTTAATCTTACTTAGTATGTTTTATCTAGTTTCATTAATTTATTTAAGTAATTATTTTAATAGTTATTTACTTTATTTTCTCTATGTAGATTATATCAACTGCAGCCTTCGGCAGGAGCTTAGGTTGTTAGTTTTCATGAGGCTCTGCTCTTATTTTTGGACCCATGAGCTTTTTTATTCTAAGGTTCAATTTCATTTGTGGAGGTGACATGTTTCGACAGTGCACATGTTTTCACTAACCCAACAACAACTATTCTCAATGCATTGCACTGGAGTGCCACGTGGCGGCTCCGCTCACCAACTTTTGATGCATTACATAGTTGTTGTTGTTCAAAGCCTCATATTCTTGAAGGTGTCACACGTCGAACAAGTGCAGGCCCAAGTTTGTTTTAAGTTCGAAGATGCTAAAAGGTGCACCATTGGCCCATTCTAAAACTAGATCGACTATGGAAGTTAGCAAATGATGCCACACATCAAGGTAGTAAATGTAAGTAGCTAGCTAGGTGTTTATCCAAGTCACCATGTGGTTAGGATGTAGGTAGTGGGATTTCCAGATGGTTCTATCACCACGAAGCGGGGAGACTATGATTACCCACTCCAAAAGTTACAATGGTCGCATGATGGTGGCTCTCATGAGAGGCATCAAGCCAAAATCTTCTCGGTTGCATCCATCTTCTCCAGGGGGAGTTTTCTCTATTTATGCATCTTTTATCTTTGTTTTTGGAGAGGGGAAAATATTTTCTAACACAATAGACCTTAGCATGTTCTTGAAAGAACAAATATCGAATACATGTGATTGTGCCATATTTTCCTCTGTTATGTGTTCATCTCTATTTATTTGTTGGAATTCATGTACTCTATGTAGATTTCTGAAGTGTTAGAAATTGTGGATTATTATCTTTTAGATTTTATAATTTCAGTTATATGAATATATGCAGAGCTTTGAATCATGTCTAATACTCTTTCAAGATACTATGAAAACTATCCTAACTGAGATTTTATTATGCTTTATCATGTTTGAAATGTTTTAAAAGATTTGAAATGTTGTAAAAGCTTGGTGAATTTCCTTAGTTTAGTTTAATTTCATGTTTTCTCTCTCTCCCTTTTCCCTAAGAAACAAAGTGAAGAGTCGGCTTCTAAAATCCCTATTTCAGCCTGGAACCCCAAACGAATATGGATTTTTTCTACTACTTGAAGGATTTTAATTCAAACATAGCTATTATGATTTAGTCCCTTGGGGGAAGACTCTACTAGATGCCTACGACCTAGTAGTAAGAGCTGAAAATAATCTGATAGATGTCGAGAAACTTCCTCCCCAACCACCCATGTCAGTATTTCCCAAGATGCCTACTCAAGAACAAGAAGATGATGCTCCAAGTATTTTTTCCACTCTTGCTTCCATGTATGCATATCCTAATGTGTAGACAAGTGCACTTGCTTCTTCCTCACTAGTCACGGAGGTTAATGATATAAAAGGTTTCTTATGAAGTTTTTCAAATGAGATCATAAACCTTAAGAGACAACAAGTTATGCCTCCAAAGCCTCCATATCAAAATTATTAGGTTGAAAGAACTCATTTTTATTATAAATCTTATCAAGGAGGTGCATGAATGAACAATTGGTCCTAGACTTTGAATCAAATAGTTTTAGTCCACATTGTGCTTCAACTTGTCCCGCCAAACCCAAACTAAGAAATGGTAGTTGGTCAAAATAATATGGTGAATAACTCAAATGCATGGTGTTTCCCATATGATGATGCACATATGACTCATAACTGCTCTAGGGGTAATCTCCAACAAAATATAGTAGAACAAAGGAGCCAAGGTGTCACACTTGATGTGGATGTTTATGCTTATCAATCCCCTAGGATAGAAAATGCTATGCTTGTGGCACAAGTAAAAATAATGTCCCTTGAGAAAGAAGCATAAATTTCCTCAGACCATGCTCTTGTCTTGTGGATGGAAGGAGAAGATGGAAATTCATTAATTAAGCTTCTACATCAAAATATTCATAGGTATAATCTAATTACAACACCCACTCCAAGAGAAGGCTCATTGGGGAACCAATAATCCAAACATAGCAACCTAATGTGACGTATGCAAAGAATGCTAGTCCACCCACAATGGTGCAACCCTTTTAAAATCCAAAAGAGATTGTCTCTTACAAGTTGAATGAACCAAAGGTTCAATTGCTTGGATCACTCAATGTTGTGGAAGAATTGAAGAAAGCTCCAACTAACGTATCATTATAGGACATCTTGGCCATTCTAGACTAAAAATATTTACTTTGGGAAGCTCTAGAAGGTCACAAGAAGCTAATTCAAGCTGAAGATAAGGAGTTGATTAAGGGTGGGTGAAACCAACTAGCAACAACATTCCAAAACACTAGATAAGAAAAGGAAAAAAGGGAAGTAGGTAAGCCTAAACCTACCCCTATTTTTTTTACTCTCATTGTTGGAAACAAGGTTCTAAATAACTCTATGATTGATTTGGATGCTAACACCATGGTTATGCCTAAACAAATAGAAAATTCTCTAAAATTAAATTATGACCTTTAGATAGAGGGGTCATGCAGCTTGATGGGAAGAAGTGCCAAGCCCTAGGGGCGATTAAAAGCCTTCCCCTAACCCTATATTCATGTCCCAACATTATAGTCACCCAAGAGGTGGTAGTAATAGATATCCATCTCATCTTTAGATTGTGTCTATCTAGATATTTTACTACTAAAATTAGTGGTTACCTATCACTTGATTGGTCTCATCTGATCCTACAAACCAAATGTGACTCCAAGATGAAGGTACTCTCAAAACCTTTACACCTCACGAACATAGTATATGATGCTCTAATGAACTTTGAGGCTACACATATATCATTTTCAAAGAATAGAATGTATTGTGTGGAGATGTTGGAAGATGAAGCAACTGGGGATAGAAGCCCAAGAGAAGTTCTAATAAAAAAGTCCATGAGGAATGACCCATTCAGAAATTATGATGCTACCGGATTTGGCACATATGTGATTTATGATGAATATCAAGCTATTCCCCGAGTGACTAAGAACTAGAGAATTCAACATGAGAGCCTAAGTAATGAATTGTGCTTATGGACTCTACACTTTTTATGGTGTGAGATGTAACGTAGGTTCAAGATCTGGCATTCGCCTAGTGTCCACTATTGGAGTGGAGACCCTCAGAGCTGTCCAGTTTCAATTTTCCTACACAAATAATAAAGTTGAGTATGAAGGTCTAGTCTAAGGTTCAAGTCTGATAGAGTGAATGAGAATCAAAATATAATGAGTCTTAGAAGACTCAAATTTACTGATGAAATAGATCATAGAAACATCAAATGCAAAAAATGTGTGGATGTGATCCTATAGTCATTGAGTGTGGTATCTAATCGAAGGATTTGAGTCCTTCCATATCCAATAAATTTCAAGATCTTATAATGTTGCAACAAATAGAATGACAATGGTCAATTCTTAGTTTGATCCAGTGAAAAAATTGCTATCAAAAAAGCATGCAGTGTGGGTGATCATAAGACCCGCTATTCCTAATAATGATCAAAACTAGAAAGTATTTTAAAATGATGGCTAGATTTCCGTGTTTATTGAACATTCTGATGAGTGTGTAGAGAAATTTTAGCTTAAAATTGAAGAGGCTTATGAAGACAAGATTATCCAACTTTGAAATAGTAAGCTTCTAAAGGGTTTCATCACTCTTGAGAATCTTTTCAATTTTGATGATGCCCAAAATGACAGAAGAAATTTCATCACAAACAAAGATGATTACTCTAATCTAGATGTCAGAGGTGGTAGGAAGTTGAAAGTGGGAATTGATGTTCCTTAGGGAGACAAGGAAATGTTGATATCTTTCTACAATGAGTATGACAAGAACATGGCATGGACCTATGATGACCTAAAGGGTTATGACCCCAGTGTGATCCAGCACACCATAGACCTGATTGAAGGAGCCAAACCTAATTGCCAGAAGCAAAGGTTGGTAAACCAAAAATTTGAGTCTCTTACAGCTCACAAACTAAAAAAACTCATTGGTTCCTAAATCATGTATCCAATTAAGCATTCCACCTAGGTGTCTAATCTAATCCCTTTCTGGAAGAAAATAAATTCAACATCAAATTGAACCGCAAATTTTAGGGGAAAGGGGGATTCTCTAGCACTTATAGGGTTTTCACCTAAAAGGAGAGAGGCCTTTCCGCTCTAAAACTTGGAGCTCATTCAATATTAATGTAAATATGATTGAAGTATGTCTATATGAAGTGTCCTAAATGCAATATTTTGTAAATGGAAATAAAATAACTATTAAATGTAAACTTATGGAATGTAGGTTGTTTGAAAACACATGATGATATTCAAAAAGGGTAGAATAAAGACTATACAAGACAAGATAAGAGAACAAATAAGACAAGTGCACCTGGTAATTGACAAGGGTTGAAATGAAAATTGCAGAAGCCTCTGAGATTCTAAAAAAAATGATTTTTAGGCCAACTAGGACACTTACACCAAGCTGGGTGACTTAGTCCTAGTTCTGATAAACTACTTTGGGCTCCGTTCCAACCAACTAGGTGTTCAAATATTCAAAAATACCTAACAAAAACATGGAGTGGGACTAATTCGCCACTATTGGTGACTTAGTCCATTTCCACTTTTTTAAAAATCTGAATATGGAAACGGAAGTCTATAGTCTGTAATCTGCTTTCCCACTGAAATCTAGGTCCAAATCTGCAAAATCACTTGTAAAACAATATATATTCTAGTTTCTAATGTGTGGTTTTCCTTGGTCAAACCCCTAGTTGGTATTTAAACTTTGAAAGAGATAATAAATCTGCATAAAACCCTAGCCCTAAGTGTGTCTAAGACTAGGAAATCTAAAGTATGATGTAACCCTATTCTATTGTGTAATAATAAGATGCATAAATGAAACTAGAACAATGAAAGACTCATTCTAAGAGATCTAAATCACATTAGAGATGAATCTTAGTGACATGCAAACCTTCCTTAGGTTGAAGATAAAGAGAAAATGGAAGGTGGAACCACATTGAAAACAAGTCTTTAGATTGATTTGATGACTAGTTGCATCTCCTCAACCTATATTTCTCCATGATTCTCCATAGACATCCATGATCAACCCTTTACAATGTGAGAGCTTGAGTAAGAAATGACCTTGAAAACCTATAAAATCCGCAACTTGCTACCCCAAGCTTCAACTTTGTTGTAGATAGAGTAATGAATCTTCTTGTGGAAGATGTTCAACACTTGATTCTTGAGTTTTCTTATGAAAAATGACTAAAGGTTGTGAGAAATTACCTGAAAACATCTGTTTATAAGCAACAATACCTAATTGTCGGTTATTTTGACCTAAGAGGCTGACATCCATTGGGAATTTTTATCAAGTCGGAGATTTTCTCACTCAAAAATCCAAATAACCCTAAAAGGGACTAAGTCACCACCTTGGGCGACTTAGTCCCACCAAGGGTTTTTGAGGTGGGATTTGTGAAATTTGAGTGATTTGAATTTTGTTTTTCGGGACTTGTATGATTTCTTAGGTGGAATAAGCCTCAAGGTAAAAAACAACGAGTCTTAGGGGCCTATAAATGTTGTTTTATGGGTGATTGATGCAAGGGTGTCTAAAGTAGGACCAAATTAGGCACAAAATTATCCTTTTCTTCAAAGGTATACAATTTTTGGTGACACACAAATTACGCGTGGACTTTAGGGACCTAAATAGGGTGTCATTAAAGGATCACTACCCTCTACCTTCCATGGAGAAAATCCTTTAAAAAAATCAATACTTCACCAATATTCTTTAAAACTACATACATGATAGTACGATTCTTCAAAGGAAAATTGACCACCATGCAAAATTCTTTAAAATACACCCAAATATTAGCACAACAATTTGATATTTCACTTAATATGATTACAATCATTTTGAATTTATAATTAATAATTACCATCAATCAACCTTATAGTTAAAAATATTTACATAAAATATATAAATTTTCTTACTAACTATGAGAAAAAACCATGAAGTAAACTAGAAGTTAGCAATTCTCTAGCTCAAAACACAAAACTATCAACAATTTGTCTCCCATCAAAATGAATAACTTTGGTTATTTTATAGACACAAGGCACCAAAAATTACTTTACAATAATCAATGGTTGAGATCAAATCAATGGGAAGCAACAAAAATAATTTACTACCTGGAACATAGGTAATGTCATCACTTTACAACTAGCATGAGTTGGAACATATTATATTCCACTCTAGATTCATACATATACTTTTAAATTTTTTTCATGATAATATTCTATTATGGATTCAAACCTTTATGAAAACATGACAACTAGTAGAACTTTCCAGAACCATGACATGGCAAATACATACTTATTGCAAAAATTTATGTGAAAATTGAACAAATATTGATAGCAATCCATTACAAGGCTTCACTATCATGACTTGGTAACAACTAAGGTAACAAATAAGTGTACCTTACAATAATCAATGGTTGAGATTGAATCAATGGGAATCAACAAAAATAATTTTCTAAGTGGCACATAGGTGATGTCATCACTTTACAGCTAGCATGAGCTGGCACATATTATATTCCACTCTAGATTCACACCTATACTTTAAATTGTTGTCATGATAATATTCTATTATGGATTCAAACCTTTATGAAAAGATGACAACTAGCATAACTTTCCAGAACCATGGCATGGCAAATACATACTTATTGCAAAAAAATATATGAAAATTGAACAAATATTGATAGAAATCCATTACAAGGCTTCACTGTCATGACTTGGTAACAAATAAGTGTACAATAACAAGATGGAAGAGTTACATTTATTTAATATCAACATCTTACTTTATGGCACATTCTCCCACAACCCTCATCTCAAAATCACTAAACAAAATAAGAGTAAAACATAGAAAAATTAGGTTCACCAAAATGAATTGATAGCAAAGAGGGTGGTATGATGAACCTAATTTTATAGTTTCATTCAAGAAATGAGATCCACACAATTAAAGGATGGTCAACCTTGAGGTGAGTCAATTGAAATTGTGAATCTTCAAATCTCCCATTTATGCAAGGATGGGGGTCTTGATTAAATAGCACTTTGGAGAGAAAGATTAAAAATAGTAAACTAACTCCAAAATGCAAGCTATGAAGAACATCTAATAGATTAAACTCAATTTTGATGGAACCAGAAGTCAAAATGAAAATCTGAGAAAGGGAAAGTGATGTGTACCAATCACTAAAAGTGTTTTTTCAAAGCTAACTAAGGACTCATTTGCCCTATGGCAAATAGGTCCTGGCTAGGGCTCTATAAAAATGGTTTCTAGGTTCTCTTATTTTGTGTCTACACTCACAGATTCTCAATTTTCATAGTTAGACAACCAAAAATAAATCATGTAGGTGAGTTTTCATGAAATTTCAAGAATGATGACAATAAATGCAACTTCGACAAGTTTGCAATTTTTCTCTTCAAGAGATCTTCCACCTAAAATCTGCAAACACACATCAAGAGGGAAAAATGTTTTGTTGTTGGTGAATGGGGGTTTTCCTTGGTCAAACCTTGTTTTGGTAATTAAACCTTGTAATGAAATGAAATAACATGAAGGAATGATGAATGAATAAATGCAATGTCACAACTCACCAAACCTTTGAATGAACCTTGGAATATAGATCTTCAACTTGCATGAAATGGCTTAAATGGATGTGGATCTTGATATTGCAACTTGATTTGAAGCAATTCCTTTGGATGCTTGAATGGATCTTGAACACTACATCAACATATTAGCTCAAATAACATGCATGATGCAAGAAAACATTGACATGATAATAGGAACTTGAATGTTGCACAATAATTCTTCAATAAATCTTCACTTGAATGCCTTGAATTTCCCTTGAAATTCTCTATTGATCATCAACTTCACTTTAGGAATACTTCCATGAAAACTTTAGAATGAAACTTAGTGAAACAACCTCTTATTTATACATATTTTAACATTAATTCCCGAAATTCAAATAACACAAGCCAACATGTGAATATACATTTGAAATCATTGAAATACTACCAAAAACATAATTTAAATTAGGGTCCTAGGTCTAAGCAAGGACCCATTCGTCCTTGGGTGAATGGGTCTTAGGTCACTTGCCTAGGACACATATTGGTCAATGATAAATGTTATGTTATGGCATTAATGAATGTTGGGTTTCCTCTTCAGAAATTTCAATTAATTAGGTTTGAATTTGAACTAAGGGGGACAATTTAAGCATAATTAACCTCAATTGATTAATAAAGCCTTAGATAAGTGTGAAAGTGTAAAGGTACACCTTACAACACCATAAATAAGGCATAGTTAAGTACATTTTATTAAATAGGACCCTAAACTTAATGTGAATATGTAAAATACATATTACAAAACTAAATTAAGGCACAATTTAGTTCATTATATTTAAAATTTGTTCCCAAATTAAGTGTGAAAAAGGGATACTTTTTCCTACACTAAATTTAGCCCCCACTTTAGTGAGAGGATGACTCCATGTAAAACACACACTAAAGTAGATATTCAAGACACATATATGTATGCATCAATGACAAAGATATTCAATCACAAGACATGAAAGCCTATAAAAAAGGGAGGCAAATCAAGCTTCAACTATCCAGCGTGATGTGGAACACGTCTAGGCTATTTGTCTAAGGAAGGGGGGTGGATCAGTCTTTGACTATCCAACGTGATTTGGAACATGTCCAGGCTATTTTTCCAACACATTCGCAAGAATAACTCGATGTCCATTATACAAATGTCACATATGCTCATAGGGCTAATGGAACCTCAAGACGTCCACTAGGTGATCCCCTAGGAAAATGGAAAATGAGATAATCTTATTAGGTTCACATACCATATCAAATCTATCCTCCTGAAAAAATTCAATAAGGTACCACACACATGTTGGTTTTGAGCTTCATAAGGCTTAACAAGATGCATTATTCTAAGCACCTATGAACAAGGGGAAGGCTCTACTAGAAAGCAAGGTGCATTATGCTTGGTGGCCTTATAGCGAAGGGTTCGAGCTTTACAAGGCTAACAAGTTGTATTATGCTAAACACTTATGAACATTATACACATATATATAAAGGGCTTTGTTCAAAGGGATCTTGCTTAATTTGTGTAAGGTCTCTCCTTAGGGATCATCATGCCTAATGTCTCCAAGAGAGGAAAAGTCTAGGATAAAATATTCACAAGAGGGAATGCAACACGTAACATCACCACTAAGAGGAAAGTCATATGCTAAGAAATATCACACTCTTGGAGGACATCAAACCCAATGACACCAACAATAAAAGGATACATCACAAGAAGAAATAAAATCACACAAATAACATGAGGATGTCAAATATTTCTACAGTAATATTGCCAATGTATGCCCCCAGTTTAAAGGAATTGCGACACCATTTGTTGTGAGCAATAAATTTAAAGTAGCAAATAGTCAATGCTAACCATAAAGTGGACATGAGAGCTTACCAAAAAATCCCTATGACAAGTCATATGTTTCCAAATGAAGCTACGTCATGTAAAGGGGTTGCCCCCAAAAACACATAAGGGGTCTGTAGATTCAGGGTCAGTATATCTTTGCTACAATGTGATTATAGAGCTCAAAAACATCATAATTCCCCAAATAATCGCAGAACAGGAAGAATACCACATAGAGATCGAAAACAAAGAAATATCTCTTTTAGTTCAACATGGAAGAAACCTAAATGTCTTGACACCTTGCATCATCCCCAAAAGGAAAACACAAGACAAATGAAAAGATAAATGTTTACGACATATATAGAAGAATGTAGATACATATAGAGGAATGCACATAAAGAGAAATACATCAAACATAACAGTATGGGGGATCACATTATGCATATTTAATCACACAAATAACAAGAAAAATAAAACAAAGAAAAATACTAGTAAGGCACATGTGAGTCAACCTATAGTAGGTTATCTGCATCCCAGTAATGTTCAGTATATGCGGAAGGAGGAAAACTAGCCAAAGGGACAACATCAAGTTCCAAAACTAGGACAAGGCTATCTGACCCCTTGCCCACACTAAGTGATGAGAATGAGCTCCTTGCGATAAAGAGAATGATTTGCAATGAATATAAATCATGTAATAGTGAGCATACTAGGATCCTAAAACTATTACATGGCAAGGAGAAAAGTGCATGCATTTAGTCAAGATGGATCCCTTCGGGATTTAAATTTCTTCAATATTCCCTTTAAAGGATGAAAATTATCAGTGTGATGTCCAAAGAATCTATGATAAGCACAATATGGTCTATTTTGGTAAGTTTTCTTTTTGGTGAGGTTTTCACATTTAGGTGGAAATTCGATTAGTTTTCAATGTAGAAGGGTGTAAGAGATATTATTAGTCTTGGGAATTTATAATAGGTCATAGGAAGTTGCAGGAATATCATACAAAATTTTAAGTTGAAGTCTTTGATGTGCATGTAGTTTCGTCTTCTTTTTCTTTGGTTTTCTAAATGTTTGGTCATCACTTTCATCTTCTAACCACAAGACCTTTCATTTTTTAGAAAAGGATGTGTTAGGAGTAGTAAAGTGATCATAACTTGTAGTTTCTTTTCTCTTATGCATAGGAGATATATTGGAAGTTTGTTGAGGAGGTAAATTATTTTTAATGAGATGGACAAGGTTACATATGAATTCTATTCCTTCTTCATGGTTAATTAGTATTCTTTGTTCCCTATGAGAGGAATGACATTAGTGACAATAGGTTCGGTTCTCACAAAGTCTTACAAAATTTTTAATTCTTCACTTATCTTTCATGCGTTTTGAGATACATGAGCAACTATTGTTCCAATATCATACACATTTTTTGTAGGTAAGGAAGTCATTGGAAATGAGGTATGAAGGATATTATCCATAGAGGGTTGATTATCAACACTATTAGTGAAAGAGTTGGAAAACCCAAGATCCATGATGAATGGTATATCTTGGGATGACATGAGTCTCGAACTACGTCTCACACCAAAATTTATAATAGGTCACCAAGTTGTAAAGCTCATACAAGTTTTAAAAAATTAATGTAAACCCAAAATAGAAAGAGGGTGAAATGCAATGCAATGACCTAGAATGTAATATATAAATTCAATTTTCAGATTCTAAACAAGGTAATTTTCTGATTACACAATGCAAAAACCTGAAAATGATGTCTTGTAAATGCAATTTTGGAATCACGCATTGCACTAACTTTATCAAATTAAGCTGAATATGACCAATTTCACTTAACAAAAAATCTGTAAACTGAAACAAAAAAATGAAAACAAAAATATAAAATGCAAAAACAAATGTTCTAGTGCCCAAAAAATTATGAAATGACCTTGATCAGGGACTCATTCACCCAAGGGTGAATGGGTCCTAGGTTAGGGTTTTTAAAAATACTTGTATAGATTTCTGAGATGATTTCAATGGTTTCCAGATTCTGATCAGAAACAACAAGTTACAGTTTGATTTTTCTATGAAGTTAATGTTGAATGCAAGTGAAAAATGTGACAAAATGACAAGCTAGAATACCTAATTTGATGTGAAATTTTGTTTTAATTTTCAAATTCAAGTAAATGATGATGCAATGCTTTGTAAATGATTTACAAAATGACCAATTTTCTTACATTTTTTCAGATTTAAACAATGCAAAGATGCAATCCTAAAACCCATAAATGAAATACAAAGTTAATGCAATTTAAAGAAACCTAAATGAGACTCAATTCAATGCAATGCAATGCAAATTAATGCAAGATCTAAATCTATGGTGAAAATAGACTCCAAAATCAAAAAAATGCAATGCTCAAAAGGTCGGGTTCACCATAATAAAACATAAAAATTAGGTGATCACAAAAATGGATTGATAAAAAAGGGGGTATGATGAACCTATTTTTCTAATTTCATTCAAGAAATGAGATCCACACAATGAAAGGAATTTCAACTTTGAGGTGAGTCAATTCAAAGTCTAAATATGAAAATTTCCCTTTTATGCAAGGATGGGGGTCCTGATTAAACAATGCTTTGGGGAGAAAGATTAAAAATGGTAAGCTAACCCAAAAATGCAAGCTATTAAGTGCATCTAATAGATTAAACTCAATTCTGATGGAACCATAAGTCAAAATACAGATTTGAGAAAGGGAAAGTGATTTTTACCAGTCAATAAAAGTTATTTTTCAAAGCTAACAAAGGACTCATTCACCCTATGGTGAATGGGTCCTAGCTAGGGCTCTGTAAAAATGGTTTCTAGGTTCTCTTCTTTCATGTTTGCACTCCTAGATCCCTGATTTTCACAGTCGAATAGCTAGAAATAAATCTTGTAGGTGAGTTTTTGTGAAATTACAAGAATAATGACAACAAATGCAACTTTGACAACTTTGCAATTTTTCTCTTCAAGAGATCTTCCACCTAAAATTTGTAAACACACATCAAGAGGGAAAAAATATTTGTTTTTGGTAAATGGGGGTTTTCCTTGGTCAAATCCCATTTTAGTAATTAAACCTTGTAATGAAATGAAATAGCATGAAGGAATGATGAATGAAAAAATCCAATGTCACAACTCACCAAACCTTTGTATGAACCTTGGAATATAGATATGCAACTTGCATGAAATTGCTTCAATGGATGTGGATCTTGATCTTGAAACTTGATTTGAAATAATTCCTTTGAATGCTTGAATGGATCTTGAACACTAAATCAACATATTAGCTCAAATAAGATGTATGATGCAAGAAGACTTTGACATGATAATAGGATCTTGAATGTTGTAATAATTCTTCAATAAATCTTCCCTTGAATTTTTCTCTCGATCATCAACTTCACTTTAGGAATGCTTGCATGAAAAATCTACGATGAAACTTAGTGAAATGATCTCTTATTTATACATATTTTAACATTAATTCTCAAAATTCAAATAACACAAGCCGACATGTGAATATACATTTGAAATCATTGAAATACCGCCAAAAAAAGAATTTAAATTAGGGTCCTAGGTCACTTACCTAGGACACACATTTCTCAATGATAAATGTTATGTTATGGCATTAATGAATGTTGGGTTTCCTCTTCAAAAATTCAAATTAATTAGGCTTGGATTTGAACTAAGGGGGGAAATTTAAGCATAATTAACCTAAATTGATTAATAAAGCCCTATATAAGTGTCAAAGTGTAAAGGTATACCTTACAACACCATAAATAAGGCACAATTAAGTCCATTTTATTAAATAGGGTCCTAAACTTAATGTGAATATGTAAAATACATATTACAACACTAAATTATGGCATAATTTAGTTCATTTTAATAATATTTGTTCCCAAATTAAGTACTGTGAAAAAGGGATACCTTTTTCCTACACTACAGAGAGTTTTGGTGATTTCTTTTTTATTAATTTATGGAGGTTTATTCCATTTGGACTTTTGTATTTCAAACTTGTTCTTTATTGAATCCAACTATATCTTTTGTAATATGATTTCTTTAAATAATACTCTCCTATTTGCATACTTTGTTCCATCATTTGATCCATCATTTCTTAATTAAAATGAGCCATTGGGTTTTCAAGAACACTATTAAAATGTTACTTGTATTCCTTTAATGAGGTCTCTTCATCATATAATTCATCATGTTTTTGTATATGGACATTTAGTTTCTTAACAATAATCACATCTTCAAACACCAAATCTACAATTTAGTTTTTAATATTTTCCATTCTAGCATCACATTTTTGGATTAGGTCTAGATTTCAAACTTCAATTCTCTTATCCATACATTTATCTAAGATATTCTCTCTCGAAAATAATCCTTGAGCTCAGTGACATTACTCTTCCAATGTAACATCTCTTCCCAATTTCCATTTTCTAATTTTATAGTATCTCCCCCTTTGAATAAGAATTTCTTGATCCAATTATCTTTTACATTGGTTGCATTCTTCTTATTTTCCAGACCTGCTATTTTCTATTGATATACGAGAGAATTATTAAGAGGCATATCCTCAATAGTTTTGTAATTCAATATTTGATCTTTCAATTCCATCTTCCTCTTTTTCTCCCTTTCTAACCTTTCAACTATTACATCTACATTATCTTAGAGCTCTTCAATTTTCTTGCTCTCTTGTAGTATGATCCAATTCTATAGCTATGATTTGATAATCAAACATGGTCATTTCTCCTTTATTTTTATCTACCAATGGAGTAGACTCTTGAGAAATTCCAACTCTTTTCACATCTCGTTTGATGGATGACATTACTCTTTCTTTATGTTTAGGACTCAACATATCTTCTTCCTAGAATAAGCTATAAACATAATGACACTATTTGCACATTTTGTGTAGGTTGAAGTTCTATAGTCAATGGTGTAGGAGCACCTATTTTCCTTCAAGCCTCCATGAGGCCATATTGTATAAATTCATTAAATTAGGTGTTTTAATCATGTAATAAGGTTGAATAATCCATTTTATATATGTTTTAAGTCATTTGGATTCATTGATGAAGGTTTGGTGTCATTTGGTTGAAAAAATGAAAACGTTGTCAAAAGTTGTCAAATGTTGTCATAACAACTTTTCTTGTTAAATGACAACTTTTTAAAAGTTTGTTAAAAGTTGTTAAATGGTATTTGTAGGTTGGTTGGAGAATAACTTGGTTGTTCAAGTATAAAAATGGGCCTCCAACTCGAAATGGGGGGTGGAATATAGTTTTGAACAAGGATTTATGAAGGCATGAATTTTTCTGTAATTTTCAATGTTCTGCCCTGTTCTTTTATATGGTACGGTTTTGTATGAAGTTTTACAGATCTGAAATTGATTTTTATTGATAGAATAATGAACTAGCTTTCATTTTCAATTGGTTTGGTGTTTTTTCATTTAGTTTGGAGAAAGTTATGATCATTTTAGTGAGGGCAGGTTTGAACACTGCCTAGGGTTTGCAGTTTTGGGAAAAATGCAATAAAGTTATTTTTCACCGTTGGATCTTTATAAAATTTGGAGGAAAGGTCTATAACTATGTTTTATTCAATATCACCAGAGGGATTGGTTTCATTATATGTTTTATGGAATTTATTAATGACTATTTGTTGCATTGAATTGTGGGTTGTTATGAGAATGATTACAATGTGATCTAGGATGCACTTAATAATTCTTTGAGATAAGTAATTTTATGAAATTTGTGAAGTAAATGGAATGTTGAGTTGTGAATCCTCTTGCTCTGCATCAGTTTGGTATCAGAGTCTGAAGATGCTCTAGGAAAGTTGTTTGTGGTTTGTGTGTGGTTGTTTGCAGGTTGAGGAAGGAACATGATTGCCTAGTTGTGGCAAGGTGAAGTGGAAGCAAGGAGAGACTTGCTTGTGAAGATGGAATTTTTAAAGAGATGTTGGCAGGCTAAGGATTCACGAAGGAAGAAGGAAAGAGAGGAAAATTAAATGAGAAAGAAGGAAATACAAAAGGCAAGACAAATAGAGTTTGAGGAAGCCCTAGAAAAGATAAGCCAAAGGTTGGAAAGATTAGAAAAAGAACACCAACTTCTTAAGGAAGCACAAAGGAGTTGGAATATACTAGTTTCAAAGAGGTTAAGATGGCCTCTAAAGAAGATTATGAAGAAGCAAAGACAACAAAAGAAGGCAGAAAATTCAGTCAAAGATGAAGAAGATGATTTGTGGAAAATTTTTGCATCCATTGAAGAAGAATGGGATAGTAAGATTGGTAATGGACAAGTCAAGAAAGAGGAAGAGGAACTCATCAAAGTAGAAGAAGATAAGGACTTGAGGTTGCAAGTGAATTGATTTTGAAGGGGAATGATATTGATAATTTGGTCATGGGTGAAGAGGAGTTTGAAGCACAAGAAGAAAAGGAGGAGACCTCAAGGTCTCGATATTTTGTTTCTAATTTTTCATTGGATTATGTATGTGCAAGTCATGAAGGACAAAGTGAAGTGTATGATGAATTGATAGAGTTTTGGGAACTCCAAGTTGCAAGGATGATTGATAGAAGAATACATAAGAAGAATAAAATGAAGAAAGGACCAAATATGATTGCAAAGACAAAGGAAAAAGTGCAAAGTAACTGGAAGACAAGGAAGAAGATAATTCAAAGGGGCTTGAATTCTTTTGCCCTTGGGAGTTTGGTGTAGGAGCACCTATTTTCCTTCAAGCCTCCATGAGGCCATATTGTATAAATTTATTAAATTAGGTGTTTTAATCATGTAATAAGGTTGAATGATCCATTTTATATATGTTTTAAGTCATTTGGAGTCATTGATGAAGGTTTGGTGTCATTTGGTTGAAAAAATGAAAACATTGTCAAAAGTTGTCAAAAGTTGTCAAATGTTGTCATAACAACTTTTCTTGTTAAATGACAACTTTTTAAAAGTTTGTTAAAAGTTTTTAAATGGTAGTTTTAGGTTGGTTGGAGAATAACTTGGTTTTTCAAGTATAAAAATGGGCCTCCAAGTCGAAATGGGGGGTGGAATATAGTTTTGAACAAGGATTTATGAAGGCATGAATTTTTCTGCAATTTTCAATGTTCTGCCCTGTTCTTTTATATGGTACTGTTTTGTATGAAATTTTACAGATCTTAAATTGATTTTTATTGATATAATAATGAACTAGATTTCATTTTCAATTGGTTTGGTGTTTTTTCATTGAGTTTGGAGAAAGTTATGATCATTTTACCATTGGCAGTCTTTGGGATTGTTTTCTCTAAAAGTTGCAGGCTGTTACAAAGAATGGTACGTATTGTGAAGATAAAATAAAGACCTCATACCAATTGTAAATTTTATATATGTGAATCTAGTTTTATTTTTTTCAAGTCTCATCAAATTTCATTAAGATTTGAATAAGTTATGACCATTTTGGTGAGGGCAGGTTTGAACACTGCCTAGGGTTTGCAGTTTTGGGGAAAATGCAATAAATTTATTTTCCACTGTTGGATCTTTATAAAATTTGGAGGAAAGGTCTATAGCTATGTTTTATTCAGTCTCACTAGATATATTGGTTTCATTATATGTTTTATGGAATTTATTAATGATTGTTTGTTGCATTGAATTGTGGGTTGTTATGAGAATGATTACAATGTGATCTAGGATGCACTTAATAATTCTTTGAGATGAGTAATTTTATGAAAGTTGTAAATTAAATGGAATATTTAGTTGTGAATCCTCTTGCTCTGCATTAGTCAACCAACTAGGAATATCCAATATTTTCTCTTCACCTTACCTCTATTCTAATTTGGTTTCTATATGCTATTTTTGGTCTATACTATGGGTTGGAGATTCATGTTGTCTAGGTACTTTTTCTTCATGAACTTCACTCTAAGGTAAACCCCCTTATTCTATAGGCATGTCCTTTTGTCTTGATTTCTGCTCAATAAATTCTTATTTTATGATTATTGTATCTTCTTTATTACCTTCTTGTTCAAGTTACAATACCATGTTCTTTTCCTGTTCAGGAATTACATATTATTTTTTTACCTATATTTTCTTGGGTACTATCATGCATATTTTCAGCTTCAAGATTAATTGGTTCTTGGGATCCCAAATTTTTTTGAATTGTATCTTTTCCCTTTTGATCCACCTCTGACAATTTTTTTTAAATTATTTCTTTATTCACTTGAACTTGAGATGTGGTCTTTGAAATAATAGATTTATTTACAACCATATCCATTTGTTCAATGTGAAAACTATGAGAAAAATTGTTATTCCCTTGGAATACTTGATAAAAAATGGGACCCTCCCTACTTATTTCAAATAAATGGAATGATCTAACTGAACTCCAAAAATGAAACCAATATTTATATTTTTCTCTTCTTCGTCATCTTTCAAATCAATAACTTTGAGAGGAAACTTGGAGACCTCTATTTTTTCATTATCCTTTTGGGCTTCCCACCTTTCTTGCTTAACCTTTATTATTTGATGTACCTTTTTCTACAATTGGAAATTTTGTTCTCCTACTTCTATAGGATTCTTATTAATTTTGTCCTTTCTTCTATCACCATTTTTTGGCTCTTTTGTGTGTGTTGTAAATAATTTGGAATTGAAGATGAATGAATAAAACATTCATTAGTATATACACTAGCATACGAGCCTCATAAACAGCCTTACCCTTATCTTTTAGTTCTCCTTTGAAAGTAGTAGACCTAGTGATACTTATAGTGCCTATTGAGTAGTTGGAACAAACACCTTAGTATATAGTAGTGTTATTGTATTGGATGACACAAATCACGGCGATCTAATTAAATTGATGGGAATGGCTTGTGTTGGTTGATTTGGATCTTCCCATTCCTCAAAAATATTTTCTCTTTAGAGGAGGCTATTTCATTCTCTAATCCTTCCAACTTTTTTCAACTTCTTTAGCTTCTTCTAGTATCCTTTCATTTATCAAACAACCATCAAAGTCAACATCATATTTGATTTTTCTATTTCCCTTTTTTCATTATCTTTTGGGTATATGAATAATACACCCTTAATTTCAAGGATTGGGCATAATGGTTTAACCATAATTTGCTTTCCTCCAATATGGGTGTATAAATTTTATAAATTTATGAAATCTCAGACTGAGACCAAGTAAAATCTGGGATATGTTTATTTTTTTGTTTCCCTCATAGCTAGGATGTAATAAATTTTCATCATCATCCTTGATTTATGGAGGTACATTATGGATACCAAAGGTCTTCATCTTTTTTAATGTTAGCCTTTGATAATGTCTTATTCTAACCTCATGGTCATGTGAGTAATAAACCCAATAGTCCTTTATATGAGGCTCATTCTTAATTTTATTATTTATATTATTTTCCACTCTATGGTAAGGATCATAGTTTTCTCTTGTTAGCTAAAATGGCTTTAGCCCTGTAATGTCATAAAATTGCACCCTTAGTGCAATTTCACATTACATCAAGCTTCACTTTAGCCCAATCAAATGATAATGTGAATCCCCATCCCTCTAGCCTTCATTATTTTCCTTGACCTTGTCATTTTTTGTTAGTGGGGGAAATTCTGTTAGGGATGCTTCCACATCATATGGATGTCTATACACCACATGAATGTCCTGACATAATTCTTGATCCTATGGTTGTTGGGATGTTACACTTTTTCTTATTTGTGAAGTGTAACACCTCTACAGTTGTAAGTGTGCCCAAAAATGGACCTCTTTCATGAAATTCTTCATTTGAACTCCTATTATTCCCTCTCATTCATTTAATTCATTGATTCTCACTTCTAGAACTTCTTTCTCCCATTCTATTAGTCTTGCTTCATTCTTACTCTTCTACATCAAGTTCTAGCACATTTGTAACTCTACGTCAAGCTCTCTCAAGGCATTGCACTTCCTCTTGGATCTTTAATCTCATTGGAGGGAGGGTAATGCTTCTTATTATTGAATTATTGTTCTTATTTAGTAGTATATTGTTATATTGCATGCTCTTTATTGTTGTCATGTCATTTGTTATCTATTTTTTTTTATCTTGTTATCCCTTTGGTTTTTCCTGGAGGTGGAAACACCAAAATGGGGGTTTGACCAAGGCAAACCCCAAAATAGCCCCAACACTTTTACTATTTCTATGTGTGAAGGTTTTTCATGTGGAGATTTTTGGGAGGCTTCATAGCTAGACCACCCATGAGTTCATCCATTTTTTCACTCTTTATTATTTAATTTAATAGTTTTATTATTCATTCATTTAGTATTCTTCTTGTTTGGATTTCCCTTTACTTTATGCATTCTATTAGATTAGTCAAAACTATTAAAATCCAATTCATGAGTAGTTAGTAGGTCCCCTATGTGTTTTTGGTGGCTAACTCTTTCTCTGGTTTGTATGAGACACCAATTCCCCCACTTAGGCGCCAACACATCGTGTTGTCACCCTTGGCCTACACTCTCATCCTTTGGTTGAGAGCTAGTCTATCTATCTCTTGAGACCTCTGAGGCATGCTCACCCAGCTTTTGAATTTATTTTTCCATAAACAATCATAAAACACAACAACATATTAGAAACTCTCCCTTATTTGTCTCCTGTCACTTGATCTTTATTTCCTTGAGGTAGTTGAGGACAATTTTCTTCATGTAGACTCTCCCTTGTCCTAGAGACTCAAGAGTAGTGAATCTCCTCTACATTTTGATAAAGCTGATGTGAAATTTCTTTCCTCTTGTCTTTATGTAAAAAAAATTCTTCTCTTGTGTTAAGATGTGTCATAGATAGCACGTTGTGATGATTTCATGAGCTTCTAAATCCAATCTACTACCTCTAAACACATAGTAAGGAGAAGCTATTAGAGAATAGATATGGGGTCTATAAGGTTTAGTCCTCCTCATGTAGGTCTAGATTTTGAGGAGTACTCTACAAGACTTTCAACTAGATTCTCCTTGCCTCACAATAAAGTTGTAACCCATATCCCTCCATCCTCTCCATCAAACTCTTCCACTTCCTTAGAGGAGGAAGCTACTCTCAAGGTTCCTGTAGAGCATATTCACTCTTTGGAATTGAGGCTTGAAGAGCTTGAAGAATTCCTAGTGAGAGAAGATTCTTATGCTCAAGTCGCTCCTCTTGTTAGTGGTCTAAATAATTTATTAATTAAATATCAGAGAGGCAAAGAGTTTCTTCGTGGTATAGTGAATATTGTGGAAACCCATGTACCATCTTACACCTTTGTCTTAGGTAATCCCCAAGATGTCTAATCAAAGATCGTAAGTCAATAGTTGAATATCCTGATACCTGGAGTATCTGTTTGCATGGCTAACATGAGTCCCTCCATCAATACTACTGCGACTTCTGCATCCGAGTAAATTCTTACAATTAAAGTGAATCAAGTTCCTCTAGGTTTTTAGGTATCTAAATATAGAACTCAGAATGTCTCTTCCTCTAGTGTTGGTACTGGTATTGGTGCTAGCATTAGTACTAGTGCTAGTGTTGGTGCCTTAGCTAGTCATACTTTATCCGTAAACCTCATCCTAAATGCTCTCTTGTAGAACATAAAACAAATGCAGTCTCTTCTTATGAATTTGGCTAGCTCATCTTCTCAGCCTATGTTTCATCCCTATCACAATGCCTTGTCTTTCAATATCCTAAATATGCCCATCTTGTAAGGGGTGGAAATTATTAAGTTTAAGAAGTGCAGTGGTTAAGGGGACCCATAGACTCATGTCTCATCCTTTAACACCATGTGTACAAATTTATTTCATCATGATTGTTAGAGTAATAAGTTATTATACTTAATTAATTATATCATACTGGTTAATTAATTAAGTCACTTATTCCTTTAGTTGCTTAAGCTAAACTTAGGCACACTAATAATTGATTAATTATTAAGTGTGCACACTAAGGTTTCATTTAGGGTTTCCCTTTTAGGGTTTCTTGATCTCCTTCATAAGGATTGATCTCTTTGTAATAATTGATTCTCAATAATGCATTTTTACTTTGAGGTTTATAGAACATCTTCTTTGATTTTGCATGTCTTTTGCATGTGATAGGTGATTGCATGCAGGTGATCTTGGTTTCTAACATGGTATTAGAGCTCCAGACCTGCAGCTACCTGTTCGTGATCTGAAGATATGGCCTTTCAGTGAGTTTCAAGTGCAAGGGTTTCCACAGGCATCTTTTTTGCAAGATTTTGGGGTAGCCAAATTTTTGGGACACTTTAGGTTCAAATGGACGTCACCATCGCATTCGTGGCACCCCAAAATCTTAGAAACGCCTGTCAAATCATCCATTTTGGAGCAGTTGGTTTTTGAGGCAAAAAAAATTGTCAAGGAGGCCGTACAGCCTCCCCGGCACGCATTACAAGGCACAAAAATTGAAAAAAAAAATTGTTTTTTTTGGGTATCTACGCCGGCACCTGCAGTATAAATGGCTTCACCACCGGGTGACCACCGGTCCGCCACCGGGCGGCCACTAGTCTGCCAGCACCACTGCCTCCCAGCTAGCCCCCACGGGCTCATTTCAGGTCCGCCTCAGTCACATGGATGACCGAGGGCCCTCCGCCAGCCCTGAGGGCTCTAGCGCCAGCCACCACAGTCCTATGGAGGACTAGGGGCTCTGTACCAGCCCCCTGCCCAACGGCTTTGGTCACATGGGTGACTAGGGGCCAAATTTTTTTCGCGGGGGGCCAATTTTTTGCGGTGACGACCATATGGCAGTCAAATTTATCCTCGTGAACCACTGATGTCAGCATGACATCAGCGAACGTACAGCACCTCTTTGCCCCCTCCTAGCCCTGATTTGCCTAAAAGAGCAGTTTTTTTGTTTTTGGCATAACTTGGGCATACAGTATTAAAATCGGGCAAACAAGATATCGTCGGAAAGCTAGTTCCAAGCACTATCTTGTGGTATAGTTTATTTTATAGTATTTTTCTGTTTTACTACATTTATTTCTGTTTGAAGTCAGATGTTTATTTTATGCTTCCGAGCTCATAACTTTTTGCCACGATCTCCGATTTTCGTTATCTTTGTGACGTTGGAAAGGTATTGAGAAGCTCTATGTTGTTATCCATGCACTTTTTCTGTATCTATCCCAGGTTTATCATTATTCTAGATTTATCCTGATGGGTGTTTTAGAGATTACTTGGATTTTTTGGTAGTTGGGAGAGTGTAACTTGCATCTTTTCACTTCATTTCAGTATCACTTTCATTGAATAATCGACTGCTGCTTCATAGATTCCAGGGTTGTTCCCGTTTGGAGTTTTCAAGTGTTCTGTGCAATCGGGTCTACTATTGCATCATTATGATTTTGATATGGTTTCTTGTAGATAGAAGTATCTTTCCTTGCTTGCCAAATTGTGGCTCCAGTGTTACTCTATAGTGTTCTTCCAGTGCTTCTTTGTAGCATGTCATCTCATTGTAGGGGGGTTTTGTCCCACTGGGTTTTCCTTCTCTACCTCATTCTTGCATTTGTAAATGGGTACCTGATCAGCCCTAGTTGTCGGGAACCATATTTGCTTTCATGCATCTTTTTCTAGTATTTTAGCTTCTTCCTAAGTTCATCTTAAGGGGGGGTGTTAGAGTAATAAGTTATTATACTTAATTAATTATATCATACTGGTTAATTAATTAAGTCACTTATTCTTTTAGTTGCTTAAGCTAAACTTAGGCACATTAATAATTGATTAATTATTAAGTGTGCACACTAGGGTTTCATTTAGGGTTTCCCTTTTAGGTTTTCTTGATCTCCTTCATAAGGATTGATCTCTTTGTAATAATTGTTTCTCAATACTGCATTTTTACTTTGAGGTTTACAGAACATCTTCTTTGGTTCTGCATGTCTTTTGCACGTGATAGGTGATTGCATGCAGGTGATCTTCTTTTCTAACAATGATTATCTTCTTGAAAAAATATTCCCATGTTCTCTTAAGGATGCTACTCTAGAGTGGTATTGTATTTTGCTTGATAATTTTTTCTTTTCCTTTGACCAACTTGTAAATTAGTTCCTCCAACAGCTCTAGGCCAACATAGGGCCGAAGGTCCTATTTACTGATCTTATCTAATGTAAGCAAGGGGAACATGAGAAGGTGACTAATTTTATAGCTCATTATCAAACCCTTTTCTCAGATCTCCTATGCCCTACCTGATTTCAATGTGCAACTTGAGTGTTTGTCAAAAATTTGCAATCAAAATTGTGATAACTTTTTGTTGATGAAATATTCATCCTTCACCCATCTATGTGTTGCTATGTGTGAGTACCAAAAAATAGTTGCACATTATAGGGATTCTTCTCGTCCTCCCACTAGGATGGTCAATCAACTCTGCCAATATCTAGTGAGTCAAGAAAGAAAAAAATAGTGGTGAACATGGTGTTAGTTCCCACTAATGCAAGTTGAAACATAATATTCATAAAATTATCTAAATATTACACTAATGTACTAAAAAATCTATTAAAATATTGTATAATAACTCTCCTAGAGATTAAATTGCTTTATGAGTTAATCCTCAGTTGTACAATGCATAGAATTTCTATCAATGTCATCGAGTCTCGGGTCATGATACCAAGCTATCTATGTGTCTCTGTCATGTGATACAAGACCACATTGATAATGGTACCATTCAACTTGATGGTAAAAAGTAGAACTCCAACAAATCTATAGCAAAGCCAAACAACCAACTACATATTTACATAGATCCTTTCTTGTCTCATTATACCAACCTTGTCACCTCTTCCTCTTCTTCTTTCGATCTGACTCCATCTGAGTATGTTAACGTAGTTTCATTTACTCATATTCCTCCTCTAGATCATGTGAATGCAACTCCTAATATTACATTCACCTCATGTGACTTGTATTTGAATAAAGAGACCTCTTTGTTGTACATCCTCTCTTGTGTTAATGATAATGTTGTAACAGGCATTATGGTTCACCCCACAAGTTGGGTGACTATTATTATGGAAGAGACTCTTTTTATAAAAAATTTAAGGACAAGTATGAGGAATCATAGATTATGCTTTGTGTGTATGATGGACTATCTGTTTCACCTATTGGCTCTATTTCTATGTCGGTCCTAGCAAGACCTAAAGTCTTGGAAGTCTCATTTGTAGTGATACATGAGTTTTATCTTTTCAAAGTGAGACTAGGCATTCTATGGCTAGTCTCCATGAATGCAATTGCCTTGGTCATCCATAAATTTTTGAATTTTCCCTATGAGGGTATTATACACACTATCCAGGATACTGGATACAAATATTTGGTGTCACTTGGGGGCTTCTCCCTAGATCACTTTTGGCCTACCCCAATTGGACCTCTTCCACCCAAAGGGGACCTTTTATATAAGGCCTATTTCAGGTATAAGACCGAGGGATTAGTTCCTAAGAGTGTTTTTCCTTTATCTGCTCAGGTTATTTCTTTAAATGCCTCTTTGTGTACACAAAAATGTGCTTCATCCTCTACCCTCCAAAGCATAAGGACAAGAGAGCTCTTGCCCTTAGGCCTACTCCTTCTCCTTCCATTCATTCTTCTTCTACATCTTCCTCTTTTTCTTCCCAACCTTTTGTATCATCCTCTGGTTCTTCTACCATGCCTCACATGAGAAAAGGAAAGGCTCTCACATTGTGGAAGTCAAAGCCTCAAGTTTTTTAGCTTCTAGTTCTACCCACGGTGCCCTGACCCACCCTTTATGGCAAGGGGAAGCATTCCCATGGGGTTGTTCCTACATCTCAACCTTTGAGGCCTCCCCCTGTTGCTCCACAAATCCCCAAGGAAAACAAAGGAAAGGGGCCCATTGTCGAGACATCTATCTCTCTCTATCTCTATGCCTCCTTCTCTTGTTCCTCCTCAAGAGTCCACCCTTTTTTCGTAATAGTTGTGGAGGCTTCTCCTCTAGTAGAACAAGAGACATCAACCTCCTCTTAGGCTACATCTTCTAGTTCCCATATCCACTGTAACTGTCTTGTGCATGAGAATAAGCACCATCAAAAGGCCTTGGATAAGGAGCATAATACCTTGCAGAAGACTGAAGAGGAGCCTTCTATTTATGCTTTTGTTATTGTCATCACCAAATAGTGCACCCTTGCTGAGTTGCAAAACTTAGCCTACTGGTGAAATATGGATAACTTCCCTAATTGTGGGCTTAAGATGTGGGAGTTAACCTCCAAAGTGAGTTGGTTCTCTTGGTTCTATCACCTAGTCTAACCTATTCTACTACTTTACTAATGGAAAAAGGTAGAAAGAACAACATGAAATAAATCTACTACTAAGGTGATGCACCAAAAATGTGTTTTTCTCAAACTTTGGATTGTTGTTTTGACATACAACTAATCAATGTTTCAGTTGTTTATGCATAGAATAATATTTTGACATATCTATGTATAAGTGTTTTATTGAAAGTTCTATATTTCTTGTAGTTTTAGAAGGAAGAAAGTGTGATTTTCTTCACAAACTAACACCTATTTGAACTATGACACTAGCAATATCCTACTCAAATATACCTTTTTTTCTTGAAAATAATGGAAGTAAAAAATTCATCTAAGGATTAATACATGAAAATCACAAAAATGCTATCAATTACCTCACACACACAATTAGGACAAAAACTTTGAAGGCCAAAATGCTTATTTTTATTGATAGAAGATGTGTTTAGAACAATACATGATATCAAAAATATATTTCTCTTGAAAAATACTTTGAAAAAGAGTGTTACAATATTTTTTTTTAGTCCCAAAGATGAAAATCTAAGTTACAATATCACTATGACCAAAATGAAACTTTAGCCAAGTTTACAATGCTCTACCAAAATGAAAAGAACTGAAGAGAAAATGAAAATAGGCATGATTATTAGCCTAGAATAGTTTCTTATCCTCTATTGGCTTGTTAGAATGAACAAATTACATGTGTCATAGCTTGAACAAGTCAAAAACTCTCCTTGAGCACCCAACTGAAAGGTATTCAGTGTTGACTTTAAGTTACAGACCCAGTTGTATGTTGAGGAAGAGAACTGGAAGACCTTTTAATTCCTAGATGCTTGCCTCCACTCTTAAATACTTTTAGCTGCTGCCATAAGTGCCTCCAACTTCTCCTTAATCTTCCCCAATTAATCCTTATTTCATCACAACTATCTTGCATACAAATAGGACATGTGTGCAACTATTTTCCTTTACATTATTGGGCGTAGGGTATGGAATTTTGCATAATGGAAAGTAAATACCACCTAAAAGTCTCTTTACTAAGTCATACTTTGCTGACATGTATTTAATTTCCTTTCTCTAGCCTCATAGTCTCCAAGTCATTGTTTTCATTTCTTTATAGTGACTATCATACTCATAAGTTAATTAGTCCATTGGCTAGTGTCTTTATCATGACTCTTTCTTCCGCCTTTTAGTGTTCCTTACATTTGATAGTGACTGTCTTTTCTACTTATTACCAAGGTTTCCTTTTGAAACTCTCTACATGAGCACTTCCTTTTGTATCACATGAACACAACCATAGCTTATGCTTATGTTTCCCTCTTTTGATTGTCACACAGGGCCTTCAATGAATTTTTTTTTGTTACCATCTTTCTTCTGCAATATTGGAGTCTTTTAACTACCCTTTGTGCAAAGTGATGTGGCATTTTCAATGTTAATTTCCATCTTATCTAGCTCTATCAAGGTTTGGAGGTGGCTTTCCCATATCTTTCCTTAAGTACTAGCACTATCCTTAGTCTCTTGCATAGACATCATGTATATTAGACTACCTTAAGTCTGGAACTTTGCATACGCACTATCCTTTTGATAAAATGGTTGTCTATAACTGTCATAATGACTATCCTTTATCTTCATGAAAATATCAAACTATCATCTAGGTCTTAAGTCTGCCACCAATGATAAGACCATTGGCATCTTATATGAACTACCACTTCTTGCATGTCCATGATTGTCATCCTAACCTTGTGCTCTATCCCATATCCATGACATTGAATGCCTTCTTTGTAGATTGCCTCCAAAACCACCTTCATCATGCTTTGACAGTCTCCTTAACCCTTCTTGCTCTATCAACTGTATTATGTTCTTGATGTTCATTTCTTCCAATCCCCTTTATATAAAACACAACCTTATGATGAATTGTGCCTTGACCATTGTGGCTATCATTCTGTTATAAGGCATACCTCATAACACTATCAAACATTTCTCAAAATATTGAAGGTCACATGAACCACTATCATTTTTACTATCTTCTACCATGGATTGTCATTCAATGCATTATGCATTCTTCATTACTTATCTAATGACTGCAATGTATATCAATGTCAGTGATCAAGAAAGTGTGAGGGGTTTCCAATTTGTAAACAATGCTCTCCAGCATTACTATGCCTTCTCCTCCCTATAGCCATTGCTTTCATGTGAAGTCATGAACCTTGAATGCTATCACTGTCATTATACATACAATGAGCAAGAACAAAAATATTCTTTTCTTGCCTTTATAACCTGAGGGCTCATGACTTGTGACTAACTCTATCCTCAATTACTACTATCATTATTTCCACCTCTTGGAAAATGATGCTTACATCAAGTTGGCTATCATTATCTTGCTTGCTCAGTGGTCATCATAAGAAAAAACCATATAGCCTCAAGGCTCCTCTTACAATAGGTCTACACCATGTATAGATATCATGGTGACTAGTAGCTGCCTTAAAACCCTAACCTGCCCCCTAAACATGAGATTGTATCAATACTTTTATTTATGCTTTGACAACACTATCATGAATTTTTGAGACTTCCTTTTTTTAAATCTAGCAATGGATCAATATCCATATTTTTCACATCCACTCCCCTGCACTATGGAAAAAACCTTTTATGTCTTGGTTTATCCTTTTGCATTGACATAGCATGCTACTGCTGCTCATGAAAGGATCAAGATCAAAACTTAGCAATGTGTGACTGAGAATATCATGGTCATTTGGATGTTAATAAAAAAGGGAAACATACAGTTTTCCACTGAAAATTAGTTGTTATCTCCTTTATTCTCATATCTGGAAGAGAAATTACCTTTCATGAAATGGTTGTCTTTATTAAAATCCTTTATTAGCACTATGTCTGCCAAATGTATGATTGCATTTCATTCATACCAACATACAAAACACTACCAATAGAAAATTAACTATAGAGTGCTTCTCTAGTTGTTGTCTGTGTATCATGAAGACTATTGATTATCCCAAAGGATTTCCTTTAATACTATGAGTGACTAGAAAAAATGGACACTTGACTTGCTAATTCCTTCCTTTCAACTTTGATGAATTCTTTTTATATCTTTATCAACAAATCTTCTTTCCTTCATCTCATTTGCATAGTCATTTTATTCCACCATGGATGACCCCCAACAGGTGTTTTGAGGTCCCCATTGCTAACGACCTAAAACCTCTAGAAAAAGCTATGATAGTGTGAGTTTCTAATCTCAACTTCTCTATTGCTGCTCTTGTATAGTCATCTTCAAACCTTTCATCTTTTATGGATGAATATGATTGATCCATTTTACTATACTTGTGCTTTGTTGGTATTAAAAATCTTCACCTCTTCCACTATTCACTTTGCATACACCATTTTGCATTCCACACCACTATCATATTCATGAAAGCTATAAGGAATTTCTCTTCATTGATAATCATACTAAGGGTTGTGATAATTTATAATGGTTGCCCTTAATATTTGAACTCTAACCTCCTTACACTTGGAACTATAGGTTTCAACTATTGCCATCACTTGCATCATTGTCTTCTTTTCCTTGCAAACTCACTATCCATTATTCACTAGCTTTTTGAATTCTAAACTTATTAGCAGCCTCCCTACTATCATTAATCCTTGTTTTGGGTGTCTTATAATCTCAGTAGGGCTAACACTTTTGGCCTTCAATATTGAAGGATATTGATAGGGTTTTTGATATCCCTTATGTCTTCATTTAAACCTTGAACTCTGCCATCCTTAAACTACCACATGGGGTCTCAGGTTAAGGTTTAACCATTTGGCAATATTCAACATATTCCACTCTTGCACAAAAATAATGTATAGGAAATATGATCAAGACCCTTTATTTTCCTTTTTAAATTCATGATATGTTCTATAGGGCCTTAGTTACTCAATATAAATATAACCCATAGTTATTGCAAATATTCTAACTATTAATGTCTTCTCAGCACTAGAAGGAACTTTGAAGAGATAGTCAGGGCAACTTTCTTTGTCAAGACAATATTAACTAGAGATTACACAATCACATGCTCATTCCATGCTTCATGAACTCTTGTTTTGAAAAGAAAACTTTAGCAACACCAATCCTCAACAAAAGGAGACATACCTAGTAGAAAGTGGGGAAACATGAACAAATCTAGTAATATGAATAACACCCGGAACCTCACAAATGAAATTCCTCAACCTCCATGCCTCTTCCTTAGCTTACAATGTGCCCCAAAACTCTCATTCTTTGCAGCGTACCCTAGATCTCAGAAGACTCCTTTGCAATGTGCCTTGTATCTTAGAAGACTCCTTTCATGCCTAATATCTCTCAACATCCATTAATTGTAATGTGTCCTTGAATGGAAGACTTCTTCAATCTACAATGTGCTTTGAATTCCCATGAACAAGAAAACTCTAAAGTTCTCCTCTACAACATCGGTTGAGTGTAATTGAAACTATTTTCTTCCTTGGCACCCAAAAAGACTTAGTCAAAGCTTCATTTCTTTCTCCTATTTTCCTTGTGTTGAAAATCTTTATTTGTAAGCCTTTTCAAATATGTTATTTTTCTTCTCTTTTAAAGAAAACACCATCTTTTCCATAACATTTCAAAACTCATCATCAATATTTAAATTTTAGATTATGATTTTATGACAAAGATTAATGATAACTTTGAAAGAAAACCTTGCAACAATTACTTTTGGCTTTGTTTCTCTTGTTGCTACTTCTTTTTCTACCTCAATTCACATCGCCTCCATGCTTCTTTCGACTTCATCAGTGAATCTTGATGAATCTCACCCAAAAGGGTGCAAGTGTTCATCACTCCCTCTATGGAGCCACCTCTTATCACCTCTCTTCTTAATATTCCTCCTTTTATGTAGCCCATTAACATGCCTTATAAAAATTTGGTGTCCTTCATGGCCTCATCTCCTTCTCCTTCTCCCACTTCAACTATGAGGATCCTGCATCCTCTATTGAATCACAAGTTGGAGAGTGACCTCACTTTGAGTGATGGTCAAAAAAAAAATTCTTCATCTCTCGAGTCTTGTTCTAATATGTTATCATGTCCCATCCTTGTGATGGAGGTAGCACCTACCTCCTCAGTTTTTTTCACTACTCTTCTTGAGCTCATCAATGAATCTCGGGTGTATTGTCCTCCTCCCATCCAGTTGCAACATGCCACTCTCGAGAAGTACATGTTTGATGTGTTGGAGGACATTTCGAATTTGTTAGCAATATTTACTAGATCAATGATGCTAGTCTCACATGAGCTCAATGAGGAAGACCTTGAGGGGCCCTCTTCCTTAGCTCTTGTTGTAGGTAATTTAGTTGGTAGTGCCCTAGCTATCCCCCTACATGATCATCTTCCCTCTCGTTATGATGATATAGACTAAGAGTAGGATGACCTGTTGAAGGTTTCGAACTAGAGCAGTTCCTTCTTCTTCACCTTTATATTAGCATTGTCTGTGTGTTTGTGTTCTCATGTTCTCATCTATTTATGTTTGTGCTCTCACCTAGAGGACCCTTTCTACCCTTGTAGGTGCTTGGATACATGAGAGAAAAAATTTTGTGCACTTCTATTTGTATCATCATTCTTCTATATGTAAATTTTGACTTTCACATCATGACGTTGCAAAGCATTGGGGCATTTAGGCCTCTTCCATGTTGACCAAATTTTTATTTCTACTTTGTCTTCATATGCTCTTCTTCCTGTTCTAATATATTTGGGGGGTGATGACACTTCATACATATTATAATCTATTTATATATATATATATATATATATATCTATGAGTAGTTTTGACCTCGAATAATCGGATCTCCTTGTGATCTTGATTTCTTTGTCTATGTTTTCTCTTTCAAGATGTTATGGTTTCTATGTGTTTTCCCTCGTGTGACAACATTCCACGAATACATATCGCTATGTATCTCGTTCTACAAAATTTCTTGTATTTTTCTTCTTCTTAGAATGACATGTGCTCCTCTACATAGAAAACATAATTCTAAGGGGGGCTATCACATTTTCTTATTCTCATTGTTTCAAAATTTTGTCTTAAAAATATGTCTTTATGTCTTGATGTCTTATGATCTCATTGTCTAGCTTGGGGGCAACCTGACTAGACTTGTCTTTTCTTTCTTTTTTTGTGACTATCCTACAATGAAATTTACAATAGCCGTAGGATTATCTTATTTTCCTATGGTCTCTCGGCATGATAGCCATACCTATTAGTGCCATCTTTTATCTAATCAGATTATTTCATGTCATGTCTATAAAATTTTATCATGTCTATTTTTTTTCTTTTTTGCCTAACATGTTTGTTTGTAGCTAACATGTTTGTGGTGAGATTACAATCATCTTTACAGGACCAAAGACCCATTTCCTCTTTGCATCTTCGAGGAGCTTCTTTACATCACATATATTGGATTGAAGACCTGCATTCTCTTTGTCTTAAGTATATTCTCTTAAACCTCTTTCCACTTTAGCTCACACATGTTCAGATACATATACTCGCTAAAGTGGGGGCAACATGTAATAATGTCAAATTATACCCTTAATTTGTAATTTAAAATTACATTAACCTTCACTTTAGCCTAATGAGATGATAATATGAATCCCCATCCCTCTAGCCTTCATTTTCGTCCTTGACCCTATCATTTTCTATCGATGGGGCAAATTTTGTCAAGGATCCTTTCATGATTCCTAATTCTATGGCCCTTGGGATGTTACACTTCCTCTTTCCCGCGAAGTGTAATGCCTTTGCAGTCATAGGCATGCCCAAAAATCACCCTCTTGCATGCAATTCTTCATTTGAACTCATATTATTCCCTCATTTATTCAATTCATTAATTCTCACTTCTAACACTTATTTCTCTCATTCTATCAATCTTGCATTATTCTTGCATTATTTCTCTTCTACATCAAGTCCTAGCACATTTTTAGCTCTACGTCAAGCTCTCTCAAGGTATTACACTTCCTCTCAGCTCTTCGAGCTCGTTGGAGGGAGGGTAACACTTCTTATTTTTGTATTGTAATTCGTACTCACTAGTATATTGTTATCCTGCATGCTCTTTATCATTGTCTTGTCATTTCTTATCATCTATTGTCTATTTTTCTATCTTGTTATCCCTTTGGTTGTCTATGGAGGTGGAAACAACAAAATGGGGGTTTGACCAAGGCAAGCCATGAAACAACCCCAACACTTTTACTGTTTCTATGTGTGTAGGTTGTCCATGTGGAGCTTTACAGGAGGCTTCATAGTTGGACCAACCATGAGTTCATTCCTTTCTTTCACTCTTTGTTATTTCATTTAATAGTTTGATTATTCATTTATTTAGTATTCTTCTTGTGGTGATTTCCCTTTACTTTCTACATTCTGTTAGATTAGTCAAAAATATTAAACTCCAGTTCTTAATTAGTTTTCAAACCCTATGTGTTTTTGGTAGTTGAATCTATCTTTGGTCTATACAATATGCCAACGCCCCCACTGAGATGTCAATGTGTTGTACTATCATCGTTGGCCTGCTCTTTCATCCTCTGGATGAGAGCTAGTTTGTCTATCTCTCAAGACCTCTGAGGCCTGCTCACTTAACTTTTGAAGTTATTTTTCCATAAACAATCATGGAACACAAAAACATATCAAAAAATCTCCCTTATTCGTCTCTCGTCACTTGAGCTTATTCCCCACATCAAGGTAATTGAGGAAAATTTGCTCCTTGTAGACTCTTCACTACCCTAGAGACTTGGGAGTAGTGAATCTCCTCCTCTACAATCCCCAACAACTACAATTCTTTTTTTGACACTCGAATTTTTAGTGCATTGCATTTATACTCGCCTATGTTGATTGGGAAATTGTCACTCCCTCCTGGGTGTAATATCTCAGAGGCTTCATGTGACTCTATTATCTTCCTAAGACATTCCAATAAAACCAATTTGTTTATATGATACTTGGATAACATGAATGATCCCTAAATAAATCCTTCCTTTCTAATGTAAGTGAATTTCAAAAATTGGATAAACCAACTCTCGTGCAAATGAATGGCACTCTATACATCCATATAAATTATTTTTTCTTTATCCCCTTCTATTGTTCTCAAAAAACACATTTCAAAGGCATCACACAACCTTATGAAATGATGGATCAATTTCTTTAATTCTAATTATGGATATTATTTTTGGACTAAATTTTATCCTGGCCCATTTCCAAGTACACCAATTCTTATTGATCCAAAAAATATTTTGTAAAAAATAGACAAATGAAATCATGTAGAACATTTTGGTTCTCCTCCATTTCACCATTTGTTCATAAATAAAGTCACTAATAGCTTGAGTTAGTGAATCATTTTGATCCCATATTTCATAATTTTAATGAATCTGAACATCCATGGCTCAAAATTACCTAAGGTAGGAAATCCAACTATTTTGCTTAATAGAGTAACTATGTCACTTATTTCATTTTTAAAATCACTATTATACAAGGTCTTAAGAAGCTTTGAAACTAATTTTGGCTTCTTATCCTCCAACATCCAGCTAGCATGTATTGAACTTTTACATTTCTCTTCATTCTTTTTGTATTCATTTGAAAATTTATCCTTATTAAAAGGATGCATTATTAGGTGAATAGGAATGTTAAATATCCTAGAAATTTCTTCTAGTGTTAATTTTCATACACTCTTCCTTCATGAGTGACCAACCTTCTATTTTTATCATATTTGTGAATGCATTTCAATATGAGTTTTAGAGATTTCAAAGACATAGGGAATCTTGTAGCTATGTGTAGTCCACCTCTGATTATATTTTTAGCCCAAGGACTTCCATTTTAATCTATAATTCTTGCATTAAACTCATCCATGTTAATATGCCCTAGATTGGTGTTAGAGATGACACTAAACCTAAGACAAATTTGTAACTAAGGAGTTACTCCTTGAAATTGATATTTCATTTATTTCACTCTCTTATTCATTGATCCTACAAATCATAAAAGGTTTGCAATCGCCCTTATTTACTTAACTAGGGCTCAATTTTATTTTTATCTTATAATTAGGGTTTTAAATTTTACCATGAAAAAATCACTTTTACCATCTAGTAAAATAAATTTATCCTTCCAAAATTGGGTAAAATTCATAACTGTAAAACTTATTACATCCTAAACAAAATTCAAGCTGAATTGTGACTTTTAATATCGAAAAACTCATAATTTTGCATTATAGTTTTAGCCATGTGCGTACGTGGTTGTTTCAAATGTTTTCAAACCTTTACGATGATGAAATGTATAGATATAAAAACCTCAATATTGTTTCTTAGTTCCGTCTTCAATAATTTTGTGTTAAATTCATATTCACTCTTCCTGTTCTTCTTATTTGCTTTGTAACTCATATTTTCTCACTAAAATATCTTTTTGGTGACATAATAAGATAAACTAGCTTTAAGGTAAGAAAAATAATGAAAATAAGAAATTCATTAAATGTGATCATGGGGTGGGTAAGAATTAAATGAATCAAGAAATAATACACTTTCACCCACTTTGAGTAAACTTGGAAAGTTGCTTTTATTACTTAGATTATTTATGTTTATATGAAAGTCACTTTCTTAGATCTCTCTATACTTGACCTTTCCAAATTTATATTCAAAATTCAAATTCAAATAGTTAATTTTCTATTTATTTTAACATTAACGTAGTTGGGAGTTGTTTTCCTGAAATTATGGATAATTCGATTGCAACCAAATATGTGAGATTCTAAGGGATAGAGAAATGTTAAAAATAAATATCAGGTTGAGATGGAAACCCCTACTGCTTATGTCATCATAAATAAAGATGATGTCATTCCCTTGGAATTGGCCATTAAGTTGACTGACAAAATTGATGATATAAGCATGATATATTAATAATTCCATCACTTTATGTTGTCGAAAAAACTTAAGTGAACTAGAAAATAAAGCTCACAATAGGTTGAATTCACTTGGAGGTCAAATATTTGCAGGTTGTGTAAACATGACAACATTAGCATATAGTTGCATAAAATTGTAAGTGAATTGGAAAGTTATGTTTTACTAAATATCTAGTTCAAATGGACCTTGGACTTTTGGAAAAGAATTAAATTTATCTCATTCATATTACAAGTTAGTTGGTTACTATATATATTTTGAAAATAATGAAGTTCAATATCAATTGAATACACTACAATTGTAGGTAAATTGAAGTGAATTAGACATTGCAAACAAATTTAGGTGAATGCGAAATTTAGCACTTAATAATTCAATTCACTAAGACATAAAAAATTCACAAATTTTTGAACTTGATTTTATGAATTCGAGAATAGAAAATGACTTAAACTCTTAAATTTATCATCCAATAATATTTAGTTCTCATATTGATGCAACAAATCCAACTTGAAAGAATACCTAACTAAATTGGATAATAACACCATAAAATGTGATTTTCATGTGGGATTCAAACTTTCATAGAAGGTTTAAACATGAAATAAAAACTAATTGGGTCTACTAGCAATAATAAATCCAAGATTGCAATTTTAGAAACATGGGTTCACAACCCAATATAAACTAAACAAGGGATTTCATTGTATTGAAGAGAAACCTTGGGAGTGAGTTCACCCATGCTTAGAAGTAGATCTTGATACTAAATATACATGGATCCTCTAGAACAACATCATGTCACAACCAAGTATGTTAAAGGATTACAACTAAAAAAAATAGATGAAGGATCAAAAGACTTCAATAATTCAACTCCCATACCTAAATCAAACACTATATATGTTTCATGAAGAATCTCATTATATATAGGTGTATGCGGTCCCAATTCCTTCTCTGAGAGGGTTCCACAATAGTTTTTCACACACTATACACAAAGGTTCTAAGGTCCATTGGTATGGTTAGCCATTACAATCCTATATTTAGAACCTTTCTTCCTACACCATATTGTATTGGAGAAAGGTACTGAGAAGTTAATTATACAATGATCGTGGGAATTCCATTTGGTTATATTGTAAAGGGATACTTATATAATCCAAAGAAAAAATATGCATCCCCCAACTAGAATTTGATAATATATCTTCATCTAAACCATCATTTAGATCTAAAACACCAAAATTCTAGCAATTGTCCTTGAGGAGTATCTCATGTAGTCATCATCCACCTCTAAGAAATTCCCAAAAATATCCCTAATGCCTTGAAATATGTCTAGAGACCAAGATTTAAAAGGTTGTCCCAATAATATTCTAGAGGTAATCCTAAGAACTTTACCCAAATTGGTGGATCAAGTCAAGAGATCACTTATTTAAAGTTAAGGATGGCAAACCCAAAATCATTTAGAATCCAATATCCTTTTAGCATCTTTAGTATTATGAAAAAAAATGCAATCCATCCACTAACTAAAATATGAAATTTAGGAGAGTGACATTGTATAAACCTCTAGAACTGAGCACTTTAAAGAGCTATACAATTCTTAGATATTTTATAACAAAAAAGAAACCAATCAAAGCTATGTTACCCAGTTCTAAACTATAATGCATCTTCACATTATACCCATTATGAGTTTTCCTTATTTTGTATTTATTAATATATTTCTATTATTTCCTTCCAAAAGAAAATTTAGAAGAAACTATAAGTCTCTCTAAATTCGAACTAATTATAGGTCCAAATAGGCCCTAGGAATTTTTTTTTGCTAATCCTCCACATATAGAACCACAAGATGTATAGAATTAAAAGAAAAACATAAGAGTCTCCCACAATTACTACCATCCACAATATCCCTTTTAGCAAGACCAATGTTAGCAACCACTCTAAACTTAGTACATGAAAAATCCATATAACCCTTGACACACTAGTCATTAACAAGAATATATCTTACTCTAGTCCCCAATAGGGGAAGGAGAAAATGATATAGGTATTAGAATCCTCTTGAGTCCAAAAAATAAGAAAGGACCCACACCATAGTTCTTTTTGAAAATCTTTAGTAAATATAAAAGATCCTTTATGTGGATCCACTAGGAAATCCACCATTTCATCTTGCATCTCCAAATACTCCAAAAATTTGAAATGATGAGCTCTCTCAATATCCTTCTCCATTAAAATAAAAATACTTTAGATATTACAAAAGTCCCCCCCTGATGCCCCTATAGGATATCAAAGTAAAAATCCTTCGATAAATATATAGTAGACAACTAGAGGCTCAAACAAAAGTATGGTAATTGTAAATATAACTAAATATTACACAATTGAATATTGATAAATAAAATCAAAGAGATATGATGAGTACCTTATCTCTATAGCATGCGCCTGACCACAAAGTGGACATCCTCAAAAGACCTAAGTGCCCTAACTTGGGTATATGTCCATGGTGTCTACAACAAGCTCAAACACAATCAACATTAAATAAACTAAGTTTACATATCCAAGGACAAGGCCATGACACCTCCTTCCCTTAATCAAACAAGTCTCTAAGCCTAGACATAAATTTCAAAGGCCTAGGATAAAGTTAATGACATCTCCATCAAAAAATTATATAGTTGAATATGGTTGTCAAAAATCTCAAGGAGTTTGATTCATCCACCTATTGATTGGACTAGTTCTTGGGAATACTTTTATAGGGCTTGTTAAGGTGATTCCATTGAGTGTGGTTGTTAGAATCACTCAAGGAATCAAGCTCTAAGATCACCTACAAAATCAAAATATAAGTTTCCATAAAAGAGAAAAGAAAGAGCATAAATTTGCAATAATGGATGCAAAATATATTAGATCAAATATGATCAATGAGCATGTCTATGTAATACCATGCAATGTAAAAATAAGACCTTGCTTACATAGGCAAGGTTGAGAGGTAAGACTAATTAGGATGATGACAAGTGTCTTAATTCTATGTTAAGAGACACAAAAAGTAAATGACATAAGATAAGATAAGATCACATAACTAAGACTTCTAGAAATATTCCTAACTCACTAAGTAAACATGTGAACATATGTGAAAATGATGTAACTGATAACTAGTTAGATAGTGTGCCTTGTTCACACTATAAAGGGTAAATTAGATAGGAAAAACCTTTTCCAACAAAGTTGGTGGCATTATTTTCCTAAATTTTACTATGTTATCAAATTTAATGTAACTGGTCTTGGTGGTAGTATTAACAATTTTGTTGAACTCATACTTTTGAAGCTTTTGTTGAATAGACATACGAGTTGTAAACTTTCAGGTATTTGATGAGTCAAATATTGTTATCAAATGATTGAATGGAATGTACAAAATTCACAATTTGAATTTATCCCCTATGGAAAACTAGATCAATCGGAAGGACTCTTGTTTACCAATATTTTCTTTTGAAAAGTTTTAAGAAAACTAAAAATGGAGATTAATTCTCTTTCGAAGGATGGTCTTCAAATGGGGGTGAACAGCTGAGCTATATATTGGAATTCTTAGGGTGAAACCATGCACATGCACTACTTTTTGTTACTATAAACTCCTAATGATTCTTTGCCTTATTATCTATGAATTTTCATTTCTATGGTTTGTTCTTATATGCTCCTCCCTTCTGCTATGGGTGCTCTAATGCTATGGTTGTCTCATTTCCAATCACTATTTCTTGTTCATGGCATCCTTTGTGCCATCATTATTGTCTATTTTGAACTATATCTTTTTTGGCATGTGTTTTACCTTCGCCAGACTATCTTTTATTATTATCAGGATTTTATCATATACTTATGGGTCTTTCTTGATTTTATACTTAATGCCATAAACTTGAACTTAAATTATCTTTTATTATTATCAGGATTTTATCATATTCTTATGGATCTTTCTTGATTTTATGCTTAATGCCATGAACTTGAACTTCAATTTGAGACAGAGTTTCATTTCTTAGATTTTTTCATCAACAAAAACTTTCAGTAGCATGTACGAATAGTAACTTCCTATTTCCAAAAATAAAATTACAATATGTTTTGTGGAGGACGAAAAACAATCAACCTGCCTTAAAGTCGAACATGGTGCTCACCCTGAAAATGAGAGAAATTGTTAACTGGTACGAAACAAAGTACAAAATGCAAAAGACTGCTTACAAAGTATGGCGGACTTCATATAATAAAGTGGGCAGAAAAGTCAAGGATGGTGCAGTCACTCAGAGAATGGCGCTTACAGAGTGCTAAAAGATAGGTGGATGGCAGCATCAGACCTCAACATTCAACACATAATAAATTATATGCCACGACCTTTGGCAGTGTAGAGGCTATACAGGTGGGCCCAGCTTGCTTCATACGACCCTGCAATGGGTTGGTACTGCAACAGGGGGCCACGAGACAATTGCGGGTGGTATTGTTGCCAGAGGAGCGAGTGGAGCGGCGGCTGTGGGGGAAGGTGGGGCATGCTCTCAGGACTTCGTTTTGGCAGGATATAAAAGCGACCCAGTGAGCACCGGGTCCAAATCTTGCGTGGCCCAGTCTGTGAAGTGGGGTCTGTGCAAATAGGTAAAATGTTTCTGGACACCCATGCGGAATTTGCTTCCTGCGCAAGCCTGTACAAACCTTACAGAAGAACAATACACCATACCATCTATAGTATATTGTGCTCCGTATGAATGCACAGAGACGCATTGAATATAGTGCAGGCGTCCGTAGGCTGTAGCACGAAATGACGGGCTATAGAAAACGTCAGATCATTTTTTTTCGAATTAACATTTAGCTATTGTTTGTTTCATCCATGAAGTAATTTTAAATTAATTTATCCAAAGTTAGATGTTTTTTATTGTTTTTATAGTAAGGTAGGAATCAATATTTGGTGGGACCTGTATAAAGTTGATGTTTTTTTACTACTTTTATAGTAAGTAATACTTGGTGGGTCGTGTAAAATGATATCTTAGCAGGCTTAAAGTTGATGTTTTTTGTTACTTTTATAATAACATAAGAATCAATATTTGGTGGGTCCTATAAAGTGAAATTTTAGCACGCTTCTTTTTTATAACGTCTGTTTGTACGAGCTGCATTCCACTTGGGGAAAAATGAAATCTTAACATGCACTCTTTATAACCTCTGTATGCATGAGTTGACCTCCACTCATGTGGGGGAAATCTAGGAGAATCAAACTTGCGTCCAATCCACTTTTAAGGTTTGTCTTTATTGTTTTTAAACATTATTGATTATTAAGTATTTTTTTTACTAAAAAGAAAGGGAAAACAACTATTAGCAAAAAAATATTTTTTCTTCTTCTAATTTTAGTTATTATAATTAATTTTTTTATTATATTAGCAACATTTACAAGGTGTTGTGCCCTTAACACAAAAAGCCACGAGGGTGGAAGGTCAATAGTCCATAATTATTAAAAAACAAACAAATCAGAAACAACAAACTAACAACAGAGAAACTAAAAAACCACCAAAGGAAACTAACAGGAGCAAACCCCAAGCACCCTACTTAGAAATGTTTTCCCATTCTTCCATGAGGAATTTGAAAACATCCATCTTGGCTTGACTGGAGCTGGGTTTAGTAGCAGGGTCATGTTTCTTAATCTCCTCTTGTAGAACGGATGCCAGAGTGACTGCAGAATGATGGATCACTTTTAGAGTGAAGCAAGTGAGACGATTCAACTTCCTTTCCAATGTGTTGACATGAGTCATCAAAGCATTGTAACTTTGAGCAGTATCATGGCAGAGATGGCTAGCATCCTCCTTTCACTCATGATGGGGAGAGGAGTTCGGAGTGTAATCCTCCACGATCATTTTGTTGAGCTCAGGGAAGTGGCTAGGTTCATCAATGTTATCTTCGACATCCTTGTTCATCTTCTCAATATTATTATCGTGTTTGGTTTCATGTTCAAAACTACTCGAAATTTCATCAATTATAACCTTTGGCCTTTGTTTGTCATCCAGTCTGTTAGATCTTCTGACACTTGTGGGCTCAGAGCCAACTTCAAGTTCATTGACAATTATGTTTTCACCCTCCTCCTCCTCTATTAGCTTCTTCCACATAGAAGGTGATAGACTTCTTTTTCTTCATATCTAGGTTTTTCTTCACCACATGGTTGCCAAACTTTTGATAGAATTATTCTTTAATCCACACAACCCCACTATCGTAGATTTTAATTTTGCACATTGTTGTTTTTGCTCTTCTTCTTTTTACCCATAGGATTAGGGTTAGTGTCAGGAGTGGGATGGTTAGTAGTAAGATCAATATTGTGCTTGGAACCAGGTTTACTAACATTAGGTGGGTTTGGGGGGTATCAATAGGGGGATTAATCTCAGGTTCCACCTCAACAAGGGTTGCACAAATAGGTTTAGGGGGGCAAAGAGCAAGATGAAAGTGGTAAAGTCTCAAAATAAGCCCCTAGTACAGAGGGATAAGGGATTTCTCAAGATTTTTGGTAGAGAGCTCAACAACCTCTTTAATAGAAGTTCAAGAGATGAAAGGAGGAAAAAAGGAAAGCTAATTATAAGTATGTGTTGCTTGAAATGGTTTAGTAGAGGCATGTGGTAGTAATAGAAACATTTAAACCTACCCTTAAGAGTAACATATTTCATAATCACAAGACAAACATAGTGCCACGGTGTCAACAACTTCTTCTTCTTGTAACTTGCATGCAATTTGGTTGGGTTTTAATTTTCCTTGAAAAATTGATTCAAGTTATCAACATCCTAAACTTTAGTGTGCTTCTTTAATTTTTGACCATTGCATGAGAGCCCTATTGATTTAGCAATAACCTCCTCGCTAACCTCAAAGGAGATACCTCCTAGTTTAACGTGATGATTGCACCAACCATTAGCAAACTTGATTGATAAGTTCTCATCATGGTCGTTCATACTTTCCATAAGAGGAGCCAAGCCTCCCTCAACATAGATGTGTCAAACAATGACATCTCTATGAAATTTTGCACAAGAGCTCGACTTAGTTCAAACCCTATCCCCTCTGTAATGTCCCTTACCCGATTTACCCTAGAATTCACTTGTTGATTAGGTTTAGGGTTTCTTCTTTCCAAATGAATGTTCTCTTTAAATGAAGTAATCTTGCTTTGAAATTTGCATTCACTATATTAACAATATTTCCACATACACATATATAGGTTAGCATTAATATCTAGATATCCAAAATATAAGCATAATCATAAATGCAATTTAACAAGCAAGAGGAGTGACATGGGTGGATCCACCCTGAAGCCTTCTTGTTATGCATGGGAGGTTGTTCACCACAATCCTCCTTTCCCAATGGCTTAGTACCTACATTCTCCACACATGGTAGTACCTCAAAAGACAATGGCCCTATTAGGAGAGGAGGGGAAACCCAAAGTACCAAGGGCCAACGGCCTACCACCCCCCTAAGTAACAGAATGTTGAGGTGGGACCCCCACCCTTCATGACCAATCCCTTGCTTGGGCCTACGGGCCTAAGGGTGGGGTTTTTAGGCAATCCACTTGGTGAATGCTTCCCTCATTCTAATAGGGTAGCAATCATAGACAAGACAATATTTGGATAGACACTTCTGCATTTACTATTACATGTATCATGTCTAAGAGTATTATATGGATGCATGACAATTTAACATAATGCAAAAAGTACATGGATCTATATTACTACAACAATGCCAATTCTCATCATATTTAGTTTGTCTATGATCAATGATACTATCCAGTTTAACAATGATGGAAACTAAATGCCACTATATCATACCCTTTAGTTTCATTCATGGTCATGATAATGCTAAAGGAACCATCATCAATTCATAAAACTACTATAATATTGATAACATCAAAGGAAAACATTGCACCAATAATCAAATGAGCAAGATTAGTTTCTTATATTCAAAATATGCTAAATATTATTGCTAAGTGAGTACATCACTTGATCCGTTGTGTCTTCCCATGAATCTTTATTCCTTAATCGCCTTCCTTCAATCTTACATTTGATTGATCGTAGGATAAAAACATATATAAATATTAACTTATTCATGTTTATATTAAGATCCTAATTACTTATAAGGCTCAATAATTGCTGCAAGCATCATTATTGTATATAATAGATATCTATTTCATAAATATATTATTATATAATTATTTCTAATTAATTTCATTTTTTTGATAATCACTTGTTATATATAAATATATATATATAAATATATATATATATATATATATATATATATATATATATATATATATATATATTTATTTATTTATTTATATTTATATTTATATTTATTTCTCTAATAATAATATGTTAATATATTTACTGCTATACTCAGAAATATCCATTTTATTTCTGTCTTCATTTTTTGTTCAGATTTCTACTTTTAAGTCTCCTTTTACTCAAAAATATATTTCAGATTTTCTTTATTTTTTCCTTCCATTCCTTTTCTCCTCATTCTACACTCCCATCTTATATACCTATGTCTCTATGAAGAGAGACAACCTTTGGAAGGAGATAGCCTTTGAAAAGAGCATGACCTTTTGTTAAGAGGTGATCGTTGTCCTTAACTTATTCCAAAATCCTTTTAAATGGAAACGTTGCCTTTGTAAACTACTACCTTTAATAATGAATTGATGTTTCAATCACCCGTTGCTATTTTATCATTAATTTATGCCCCTTTATGAACTCTATCGCTACATTTATGATATTAATCACTTTTCATTAATAGCCATTGTATATGTATGTTATGTATAACTATAATCTTTGCTCTTTGTGAAGGCATGATCGTTGCCTTGGGGAATTAATTAATTTTGTATAAAAAAAATTTTCTTTAATAAATTGCTTTCCTCTTAAACAAATTTGTTGCTTCTTCTATATGTATTATCTTATGTTTATATGCTTTTACTAATATATTATATGTTTGTCATTTTCCTATTATGTTTAATTTATTGTTAGTATCTTTATTTTTATATTAGTTTTACATGCAGATTATAAGAATGTAAAATTCATTTTAATATTTTTAAATATTTTATAATATTATTTATAATGATTATAATTATAGTGATATTAACTTGTTGATATTTGTAAATACGTAATTTGTCATTTGTTTTATTTATTTTCATTTCAACACTTAGTTATTTTAATGTTCTATTTCGAGGACATGACACCCTCCCATACTCTTAGGCATAATAAGTTGAATTCCCAAGCTAAGGCAATAGAAGGGAGCTAAGTAATTGAAGAGTTTGAGATTGCCAAGAGTATGCAAGCTATCAACTAAGTCCAAGATGAATAAATAATACCATGATCCTTCCCGACAATTGCAATATGAAGTGACCTTTCTTTTATTTGTTGTTAAAAATTATTATTATTTTATTATAAAATAAAATAATAAGTTTAAATAATAAAATATTATTAAATAATGGTAATAATAAATATTATTAGATATTAGTATAAATATTAAATATTAATATTTTATTTATTAAATATTTGGAAATTTGTGGTTGTGAAAAATAAAAAATAATTTATTTTACCAATTTATGTATGTGTATGGAGCGTAACTTGCTTGAAGATTAGGTCAACAAATTAATATTGTGTTGCAGCCTATCATGGTTTGAAGTTAGCTCAAACTAGAGGGTAAGATAAGGTATGGGTTGAGGGTGGTTCCCTTAACATCATTAATAACCTTAGGAAGTTGTTGCATCCTTCATAGACAATAGAGGCTCTCATTAATGATGCATTGAATATATTGGACTCCTTCGATCAATGTTATATCTCACATGTTTATAGAGGGTAATAGGCTAGCTATTTTTTTTTCAATTATGGGGTGAATGATTTTTTGGAATGGGGAAAACATGACCTTCTACCCCTAGAGGCTCACTCAATAATTCATTTTGATTCTCAAAGGTGCTAAGTGGATTGGTCTTTTAATGATGGTGTGTTGTCACATGCTCCTTAAGTGGCTACTTTTACTAAGGTGTAACTCACTTAGAGGAAAGGCCAGGCAACATCTTGATGGTGTGGTGACTCGAATGACTAGGCTTTCTTTTCTCATTATTCCCCTGCCATCTTGTCCAATCCACATGGACTGTGGGTATCCAGAGAGCCTTTGTTTTCTCAAGGTTTCCTTTTTTTCTTTGTAAGTTTTCTAAGTTTCTTCGGCTCCTCTGCAAGTTCTTCCTTTTGTTGGGGTCCTTGCTTTTTGCAACTATGGGGGGTAGCTGAAATTGAAGTCGGCCCAAATCTTGTGACACTATGAAGGATAACAAGAAGGTTTGGGAGTTGTTGGAGGTCGGGGGAGTGACATTGTATATGGAAAAGTTGCATGGGTTTGATGTGAATAATTTGCAAGAATTTCTTGAGGGTTCGCATAATCCTATGCTCGAAATTGTGGGAAAGGAGTTTAATATCTTTGAGGACCTTATTGCTGAAATCATAGGCTTATTGAATAAGGGGAAAAAAATCTATAGAGATAAGAATGAGTCTGGTTCGGCTATAGATTCTTTCTTCAAAGATGATGAGAGGAGGAAGCCAGAAAGGGCTAAATGTGGTGGCTAGTTTTGTTCTTCTCTCAAGGCCATTTGGAGGGATTTTGCTAAGAAGATCATGAGGTATCTTACTCTCAATGGATTCTTTTCTATTATTTTTGGGCATCATTTTTTTTTGCTTAACCACTTTAGGCATAAGAAGGTGTCATTCCCTTTCTATTTACTGGTCTCTTTGGAAAATGGTATAAGGGATCATAGACACAATCCTAAAAACCCTATCCTCCATGAAGGTTTAATTTTGTTGATTTTTGAGTATGTTAAGGCTTTTATTCTCCCCACTCAACCCAATATTTCCAATGTTGGGAAAAAAAGAAGAATCTTGAGTATGTGATGGGGTTGGAAGATGATTTTGAGGATAAAGATTATTCCCTTGGGTCTGATGCTTCATTGGAGGGAGATTCAAAATCTCTTACCTCTGAAAGTAAGAAAAGAAAAAAAAACAATCCCCTATTTCCTCTAGGGATGATGAGTATGTTATTGGCAGTGAGGAAGAGATTGTGTGGTCCTCCCAGAAGTATAAACCTATGAATGGGTCAGGTGGCAAAAAACTGAATATTGAAGGTAAGAAAAGAAAGAAGAATCAAAATTCAGTCTCCTCAAGGGAAGATGAGTGTGAAATAGGAGATGAGGCTAAGGTGTGTCGGTCCTACCAGAATTCTAAATCTGTGAAGGGTTCAGGTGGCAAAAAGATTAAGGGGACTACTTTGGATTATTTGTGCAAGGAGGATCTGGTTAATAAGGGTCAGTTGGGGGTCTCCCCTGTTTCCAATGTGCAGAATAAAGAGGGGTCAAAGAGGAGAAAGGCTCTTGTGAATTTGGGAAGGGATGAGCGATAGGATCATGTTGGCAACTTGATGGATGTTGAGAACCAATTGTTGGAGCAGAATGTGGATAAAGGTGTCGAGGTATCTGTTCAAAAAGGGAAGGAGACCATGAAGAATGCTTCTACTAGTAGTGACTCCTAAGAAGATTATGTTGTGGACAAGGATGGTTTTAACTTTAGGAGGGAGATTATGCCTTATTATCTTGGTCTGGTGAAAGAGAGTTCTCTTTCCTTGTTCAAGATTTTCAAGTGTGTTTTTCATGAGATGAACTCCACTAATGTTTGGGTTAGGGTTGTGAGTAATAACACTAAAGAGATCTCTTCTTGTAAGGGCCTAATATGCAGGCTCAAGTCAACAAGGTGCAACTTGAGGTTGAACTCAATTATTTTCTACTCTCAAAATGGTGGCGGATGAAATGCTTAATATGAAGAATTCCTATGATCAAAGGTTTGTTGCCATTGATAGTAAATTGGAGAAGGTTTTGGAGGTCAGTAAACATGCTATGTGCAATGAGGCTGAGGGTTTTTGTTTGTTGAATAATAAGGCTAGGAAGTTGCTAGGGGACAATTTTGGTATGAAAGACATGGTGGTTGATGGTGGTGTGTTGCAAAAGACGACTAGTGATACAGGGCCTTCTGTTAGAACCCATAACATGGCCAAACTTAATGCAAAGGCCGGTATTCTTGTTAATGAAGTGGTGGAAGTTATGAATTTCAATCAAAAAATAATTGATAGTGATCTTTAAGAAACAAACATTCTTAAAAATCTCTAGTTTATTTTTGTCTTTTGTGCCATTCTTTGGTTTTCTATGTGCTGGTTTTTGGCTACTTTTTGGCTACTTGTTTTATTTTTGATTATATGATGAAGCAACGACTTATCTTGTAAAGGGTTTTAGGGGCCCTTCAAAACCTATTTTTCTTATATTCAGAAAAAAATTAATATTGTGTTGTGAAGGATGAAATTAATATTTTTGTTTAAGTTTGTGTCCATAATGCATGTGCCAATGTTGTAGGCTAGGTTTATGAGTAATGGATAAGTTTTATTCAAACTCTAAGACTACACTATTTGGGATTTGTGTTTAATTTTTGTTCTCATCCATGCTCATTGGCTTTGTGGAAACATTTATTTATGTTTTTATTATTTTTTCTCTCGGTGTTGAGGGTTTAGAGGGTTTTGGTTAGGGTTGATAAATTTTTGTGTGTGTAGAGTGCATGGCTAGAGCAAAGCACAATTTTTTCGTTTTCTTATGGTGTAGTGATTGTGAATAGACTAGAGAGATAATTTGGGGCTTTGCAAGGTGAGGCTTTCAAGGTTTACTATCATTTTATATGGTTGTTATTTTTAGGTCAAAATAGTTTTACATATGATTATATGTGTTTATTTTTAATGAACTTTTGTAACTATCTTTTGGTGCTTGTATCTATGTATGTTGTGTGCAAAAAGAGAAAAAATCTTGCAATTTCCTAGTATGTAGATCTAGAGTTTTGCATGCTAAAGGTTTAAATGTTTTCTATTATTTTATATAATAATTTTTTTCATGTAATAATTGTAAAATATTTATTTTTGGTGTGTGGTTTTGAATGACTCTTTGTTATTATTGCTTTCAGTGTTAAGGACTATAAACAAATAGAGGGTTTTGGATGGGATTGATCAATTTATGTTATGTAGGGTGTGTGGTTGGAGAGTGAAAACTTTATTTTTCTAATGGTGTGGTGATCATAACTAGGAAGGGGGGAAAAATTTGGGTTTTGAAAGCTAAGGGTTTCAAGGTTTATTGTAATTTTATACAATTGTTATTTTCATGAATTTGTTAGAAATACCTTTTCCCTCTATTTTTGTTTTTTGTGAGTGAATCTCTATTTATTTGGTTTTGGTAATAATGACTATACAAAAATTAGATGATTTTATTGGGTCTTGACCATTAGGGTTTGATGGGTGCTAAACAATAATGTGAACAATATAGTTTGGTGTAGTTGTCTACTTGATTTTGAGTGAGCTTTTGTAACTATCTTAAATTGTTTGTATTTACACATGTTGTGCATAAAAATAGAGAAAAAACTTTTTTTTTTCAGTACATAAATTTGGGCCTTTGCAAGGTAAAGGTTTGGAGGTTTATTAATATTTTTTATAGTTGTTCTTTTGCAAATACTTTTTCCTAGGTGGGTGTTTATTTTTAAATGGATATTTATTGTCATCACTTTGAGTGTTGAGGACTATAAGAAAATTAGAGGATTTTGTTGGGGGTTGATAATTAGAATTTGATGGGTGCTAAGGAGTAGCACAATAAAAATAGTTTTGAAACCACATTTCTTGTAACTGGCATTCCATGACATCACATTTTTTGGTTCATTTTTCAAATTATTTATGTGAGGCCTTATTTGTGCTTCTAAGTTAAAGAGGCCATGAGATGATAGAAAAGGTTGTAGAACTTAGTTTAATAGTCATCAAGTGTTTTTCTTAAATTATTTCCCACTATTGAGCACATTACTTTGTGCAAGGTGTATCATTGGTTGGGGATGCTAATTTTTTTCTTATGGTGCAAGTGTCATCATTGTGTTGAAGAAAAAATTTGGGGCATGTATTGTTGGCAATGGTTTCAAGGTTTACTATCATTTTATACATTTTGATTTTCATATAAATGTTTATGAATAGGGAACTTGGAGAAAAAAATATCAAATGAACTCAAAACAATATGAAATCCAATTCAATTACCTTATCCAAGTGATCAACAATTAAGTTAATCTCAATAGAGTGCGTGCACAATAAAAATGAAAGAAATCAATAAGAACATAAATCAAACTAATCTAATCTACTTTACCTCCACTGAAAATGCTTAGCCTTACTCCATTGTCAAGTATAATATTATGATTTAATGATGATATGTGAATTTCTCATAAACTTAGCATAACCTTGCTAAGAAAAAGAAGGATGAAAATTTATAGTTTGGTTACTGGTTTGAGGAGGGATTGAGTGATCAAAAGATGGATCATTTATAGGTTTCAAGATATTGGATCAATAGTGTGAGATTAAAATAAGATCAATGGATGAGGATTGATGAGAGATTAGGATGATCATGCATGAGCTTGCATGGAGAGATGAAGTTGAGTGATGAGAATGAACTAGGGTTGAAGTTCAGTTCAACTCACTAAATTTAGCAATGATGACCAAATTTAGCTTTGGTCTCTAAATTTAAGTTTTGGATGAATAAAGATAGAAAATGGTACAATTAGCAAATAAATAAAATAAGATAGAAAATGGTACAATTAGCAAATAAATAAAATAATTATTTTATTTATTTGCTAATTGTACCATTTTCTATCTTTATTCATCCAAAACTTAAATTTAGAGACCAAAGCTAAATTTGGTCATCATTGCTAAATTTAGTGAGTTGAACTGAACTTCAACCCTAGTTCATTCTCACTCACTCAACTTCATCTCTCCATTCAAGATCATGCATGATCATCCTAATCTCTCAACAATCCTCATCCATTGATGTTATTTTAATCTCACACTATTGATCCAATATCTTGACACCTATAAATGATAAATGGTACAATTAGCAAATAAATAAAATAATTATTTTATTTATTTTTAGAGGATTGTGAAAACTAATAAATTAAATAATTTATTTAAGTTTAGAAGAATAATTAGCTAATTAAATAATTTAAAAAGATTACGAGAGGTGAGAGGAATGCATGATTTAACTAAATAATTAAAAATTATTTAATTGTGTGGATAAGAGGATGATGCAAGATTTAATTAAAAAAATTTAAAAATATTTAATTAAAGTGGATGAGGGAAAATGATTTTTTAATTAAATAATTAAAAAATGTTTAATTAAAGGTGATGAAGGAAAATAACTAAATAATTAATGTGGGAAATGGGTTAGTTTAATCAAATAATTAAAAATTATTTAATTAATAGTGATGAAATGGGTGATTAGCGATGATGACAAGAAATGATGAATTAGAATAATATGCTAGACATTTTTAGGTGTCTATATTTTCCCCCTCTTTGGGACATTGTACCATGTGTTGTTTCAAAGACATACTATTGATATGGAAAATTTTGATGATAAATGTCCCACTTTTCCCTAGTGGAAGAAGGGATGATATTCATATGGTAGGTTGTCCCCTCAAGAGATTGGCCAAAAAAATGAATTTTTGGGTCGAGCTCATGACAAGTAAATAGGATAAGGTTCAATGAAGATGAGGATGAAGATCAAGTTTGGATGGAAGAAAATAAAGGGATAAGGATGTATGGAATGAAGAAAATGGAGAAGATTAAGGCTAGGGATGAAAATTTAGATTTTGGGACGAGGATGAGTTAGTATGTAAGAAGAAATGGGATAAAATGTAGGATATGAAGAATGAATGAATTTTGTTGATCAAATATCAAATAGTGAAATTTATGAGTAGGTAATATGGTGGATGGGAGATATGGGAAGAAAAAGTGATAATTGAATTTATGAGGGATATGGGATGGATAAATGATAATAGGATGAAAATTTCTTTTTCTTTTTCTTTCGGTTATGCTAAAAATATAAAGAGAAATCTTTATGTTGATATAACAAGTAGACATTATGCACCAAGGTATGATCCAAGGTGGAATTGTATCTATTGCATGGACTTTGACTTTGCAAAAAAATAGGAGTATCCTTATTCATACTAGATATATAAAAAGCTTGTTTGGATATGTGAGAGAATAAAGCTCAAAGCAAGATAGGCCAATGCATAAAAGGTATGGAGAACCTTATATGCAATGATCATTTGTTATGCTTGTAGATACCTCTATACACAAAAGGAAAATATTTTCCATGGTAATATTATAAGAGCATCCCACAAACACAATAGATGAAAGCAATGACTATGCTCCATTCTATTCTTCTCTATAAACACCAAGATATTGAATATTGAGGTGGCTTTGAGTAAGATTTGTGGAAGGAGAAAAAAGTTAAATCAAAAGAAAAGATCGACTGATAAAAAATGGCACAACCATCATATCTCTTTTCAAAGATGTTGTAGTTGTTATCTGGGATGATGCCTATTGTAGGAATGATTTATCCATTAAGGGAATGATTTGGATGGTGGATTAAATGATCTGGGCAATTGACATGTAGGTAGTGGGTTGTTTCAGCAATTATCTTAGCTTGCAAATTTTCATAAAGGCTTGATGTTTTTTTATGATGCATAGTTTTTTCTTGCTTACTTTGTCGAAGATTCAAGGTGATCATAGATTTATTATGTGAAATAGTTTATTGTGGATGGGAAAGTTATGTATATTTTTGGAATGAACGGATATAAATGTGTAGGGATACGAAAGATCTCTTAAGATATTATCACTTGCCAAGCTAAAGTTGATTGATTTGATTGAATGATTGATGATAGTGATAACACTGTCGATGATAAAAATAATGCAAGGATTGTGTTGCTAATGATAAGAACAACACAATGATTAGGAAGAATACATCTCAATGATAATTGCTTAGATAAATTAGATCAAGATGTGTAGCAAGGATAGGAAAAAAAAAATGTTAGATGGTTTGATATCATGCTAGAGAGTATAGTAAGATGAGATTGATTGGGGTTGTTTAGGTTGTGGGTGATGAATGAAAGTTTGATGGAAAAAATTTATTCATGGGATGACAAAAAATTATCAATTTTTTTTGTTTATTTTTAAGGATATTTGATTATTGTTTTTCAAGGATTTTTGGAATATGTGATTTTTTTAGATTTTTTAAATATTTGATGGTGGAGCAATGGAAAAAGTATCCCTTCTTCTTTTCCCTTGCTTGTTTGGGCCCTCCTTATTAACTGACCTTAATGATGCCTTGATTTCGTATTGTAATGTACTTGATACATCCACATTAGGTCTTAGGCCCTTGTGAACTATTGAACTTAAAATGGTACCTTGTTAAAGTGTTGTGAAGTGTTGTAACACACTTTCACACTTCTCTAAGGTTTTATTAATTAACTACACCTAATAAACCTCTTTTTAACCTTAATCATGCCTTATCTAAAGTGTTGTAAAGTGTTGTAGCACACTTTCACACTTTTCTAGGGTTTTCATTAATAATTGGGCTTTCTTATGCTTTAGTTGGCCTTATTTTGCATCCACAAGCCTCATTTAATGTATCTTTTTGAGGATAATCCTGACACAAATCATTACCCAATCATAATTTAGGCGTTTCAGCTTGTGAGGCCTAGATTTAGTGATCTAGAACTCATTTTCCACCTTGGGTGAATGAGTCCCACCTAGATTTTTGGGTCTCGAACTTGGTTTCACACATTTCTAAGTATTTTTAAATTTGGTCCCATACATTATGCCTAATGGGACTCATTTTCCAACTTGGGTGAATGAGTCTTGTGTGGCCCAAAATTAAAATTAATTCAAATTCTTGGTGGTATTTTATCCTCCTAGATCTAATGGCAGCTTGTAGTGTTGTAATTTCAGGAATTCTTGCATAATTAAGTATAAATACAAGTTTATTTCACTCATCTTACATCTAGCAAGTTGAATGAGCATCCTTATAGAAAAGTTGAGTTTACAAGAGTATTCAATAATTCACAAGAGAATTCTAGAGAATTGTTCAAGAATCAAGTATCATGTCAAGGACTTCATGCATCATGTTTTTTTTTAGATAAGAATTGTGATGTAGGGTTTTATGATTCAAGCTATCATTTCATTCAAGATCTATCACCTTCAAGAAATATTCAAGATCTGCATCTATTAGAGCCATCACATACATGTTTGAAGCACTTCATTGCTAGATTTTGGTGAGTTGCAACGTCATATTTTGTTCATTCATCATTCTCCATTCCTTTTTCATTTTATTTCAAGGTTTGATTACCAAAATGGGGTTTGACCAAGGCAAACCCCTATCCACTAACAAAACAACATTTTTCACTCTCTTTAGTGTGTGATTTGCAAGTTAAGATTAAAGAAGCATTGAGGAGAAATATTGGAAGAAGTTGTTAAAGTGCATAGAGTTGTGAAAGTTGTCATCAAGCCTTGGAGAACATTGAAGAACACATACAAGTTGATTTTTAGAGATTCAGATCCAAAAACCTGAAGAAGAAATTTGAGTAGAATAAGAAGAGGAGAATCAAATCCTGAAGTTTCAAAAAACCCTAACTGGACTAATTCACCATTGCTGGTGAATGATTCCCAGTTTTGGTCAAAATTCAATTTTTTGTAGATTCAGATACCCATTTGGCAGATTCTTGTTCCCACACAAAAACCCAAATTTTGGACTAATTCAACCAGCTTGGCAAATGAGTCCCACTCAACATTGAAATTAGATTTTATAGCATTTCATAGCTCCATTCATGCATCTCTAGATTTCCAGGTGCATACATTCCTTTATGTAGCTTTTTATTTTATTTCGTTTGCATTTCTAAGTCATTTTGTAGGTCATTGCATCATATTAGGGTTTAATATTACATCTTACATTTCATTTTTCTTTCCAAGTTCTTACTTGGTTCTAAACCCCTCATTAGCTTATAATCAATCCCTAAGACAACCCTATTGCAAGATCTATTTCTCTTTTGCATTGAGATCTCTAGGGTTATTCTTGAGTGGAATAGTTGAAAGTGGGTGTTCTTTGTGTCTTAAGCCATACGATTACACTCAAACCCCATTTTTAGTTGGTTCCATTTTGGTGAACCTGCATTTAGAACATCATAATTTTGATTTGGAGTGCATCTTCATCCTAGATCTTGCTTGTAATAACATTGCATTAGGATTTGTGTTAGTCAATTGGAATTCTAGGGTTTTCAAAATTTTCATTAGTGAAAGTTCATATAGCTTGCATTTTTGCATCTCATTTCATTGCAATTCATACAAAATATTAATTTTCACTTAGAATACATAACATACAACATAAAAAGTATAAAAATCAATTGAATTTTTTTGAAAATTTTGAAAAAAAATCCTACTAGGACTCATTTGCCACCTTGGGTGAATTAGTCCCTATGCATGTTCTACATTGCATTTTTCAAAATTCAAAGCATTGTTTCTGAGATTTTGTTTGTTGTTTATAGCTTTCTATTTCAGTTTATAAAATTTCTATTATAATAATTTCATTTTTCTTAGCTTATATTGCATTTGCATTCATCTTGCATTGAGAAGCCCTTGCATGAATATTTGGTGTCCTATTGCTAATACTATAGTGAGGTGAAGTTCGAGACTCATGTCATCTTGTGATAGCACAATCATTGTGGATCTTTTGTTATCTAGTTCTTTCACTCCTAGTATAGACACTAGTACACTAGGTATGGAACATACCCTTAACAACTCTTTGCCTTCAAGTAGTGTGATGCATGCTAAAACAAGTAATGATAGTTTCCAACAAGAAAACATAATTCAAATCCATGAGGATTTAGAAAGCCTACAACATCAAGTGAAAAATGACAACATTTCAACTACTGCCATCCCTACTCTAGATAACATTCATCGCATGCTTGAAAGTGAAGATGGCATTGACCTTGTGAAAAACATATTTCCAATCTTTGGAAAACACCTCACCTCAACCACTAGTTGTCATTTACCTACTAGCAATGTTACAAGCCAAGGAGGAACTCACATTCCTCCTCCCACAACAATTTCCTCAATTCCTACCTATACCAACCCTCAAGTCACAACAACAATGAATCCAAGTAGTAATATGCTTTATTTATTGGGTATTTCTACTAGTATCCCTAGTACCTTTGTGGTATCACATGTCATATCTCATACCAATTTACCACCTATAAGCATTCCATTCACTTTTCCCTCAAACACATACACCCCCTCACCTTTTTCATGGTCATCTCATAACACAAACAATGACCCTCTCATAAATCAACTTTTGCAAATCGTTTCATCCCTTCAAAAGGAATTTTCCACCATCAACCAAAATCAAAATGGACCACCTACATATTATGTCAAAAGTAACACATTATCCTTGGAGATATTACAAACACTGATGTTGCAAGGTGTAGAAGATGCCTAGATTTGATAAATATGGTGGAAAGGGAGATCCTTCTAACCATGTTAATGTTTATACTACCTTATGTGGTGACTTTGTCCTTGATGATAAAATCTTGGCTAATATTTTGGACCTAGGTCCTTGAAAGATAGTGCCTTGGAATGGTTCTCTTCATTATGAAACAACTCAATTTGTTCATTCAATGAACTTGTTGAGGCATTTTTCAACCATTTCCAAGTACATAATACTTCTAAGATGACCTTGGATGATTTGATGAGATGCAAGAAAAAATAATATGAAAAGATAACAAACTTTATCTCACGCTATTAATCGCTTTATTCCCAAATTGATGTCAAGGTTCTAGATCCTCACCTTCAAAAGATGTTCATAAAAAATTGCAAAGTACGATACAAGACAAGCTTACCATGATGAAATTCCCCTCCTTTATGCACTTGTGTACTACCCTCTGTGATTATCAAAATCCGGTTAGTAGTCGAGATATAAAATCCACCTCTAGTCATACTAAGAAGTTCGAGCCCGCAAAACAAAAGAATTCCCAACCTTTTAGAAAATACAATAAAGGTTTCCTTCAATTCAATCCACCTCAACAAATAACTCAAAATACCAACAATCAAGTAGTTGTTGTTAAGGCCACGATACCCTTTAGCTATATGGGGATTTGAAGAGACAATTCACTCCCTTACCTGATACCCTTCATAACACAATGTCACAACTCATAGAATAGAAGATGATTACCTTACCTCCCATTAAAAAACCTGATCCTAATAAACCATTACCCCCAAGCTATAGATAAAATGCTTATTTCCATTATCACCGACAAAATGGACATGACACAAAACATTGTAAGCATCTTAAACATCTTGTGTAAGATCTCATTGATTCCAATCGTCTTTATGTTCGAGGTGTTAGTGATCAAGGAAATAAGTTTGTCACCCCTCTTAAGAAAAACAAATTTTTACCAACCCTATGCATAATCATAACATTTTATTTGTCAAATCTAGTGAAACTACAAATAATGATGTGATGAATGTTGATACGGATGATGATAACAATGATACCATTCAACATGATCCTATGGATGATATGGTAGGAGTGATAGACATCATTCCTCGTAAGGTCCAAACTAAAAAGCCTCTTGAGATTTATTTCTCCTCACAAGATATACTTAAACATGCTCTCGATGGTCCTCTTTACATAGCTGGCCGAATCTATGACAAGCCCACTATTGGGATACTAATACATCCCGTCTATGGAGAGAATGTGATCACTGATAAATTCTTACTTTTACATGAGATCTATCAAGATACATATGATAAACCAAAAGAATGGATCAAGACACATAATGGTTTTGCTTGTCCTACGATGGGATCAATCACCCTTCCTTTACAAATAGGACCAAAAACATTAGCTACCTCATTCTCCACCATCCCACAGTCGGACCAATTTCGTGTGAAGCTAGGCTACCCATGACTTCGCTCCATGAATGTCATCCCTTTTATTATGCATAAATGCTTAAATTTTCCCTTTAATGATGGAATATTTACTATGCATCATAGTGGCTTTAACCCTTTGTCCTCTCGTGGAAATTTTTCCTTAGATTTATTTTGGCCCGAGCCTATAAAAACCATAAAACCACGAGAAGACTTCTTTTTCATGTCCTATCAAAAGTTCAAGGTGAAGAAACTAGTAGAATTATCCCTCTGAAACATATCTCAACCTACCACTGAGCCTACCATCCTAGATGAAACCATGATTGAACCTAAATAAATTCCAAACAACCAAAACCAACCTAAGACAAAACCTTCACCAACCTCCTATAAAAGACCAAGAGATAATAAAAAAATCCCCATCACACCTCAAATAAAAAAAGTGTACAAATTCAAAGAGAAAGTGGTTGAACAACCCCCCATGGTTCCTTTCGTTCCTCCCCTTAGGGGATAAAATAACCCTTGGCTCTCCCCTTCACCGAAACAAAAATATTTTATAATGCAACCACAACAAGAGTTGAACTCTTCTTTAGACATTATCATTCGACCTCGTGTTGTGATTAATTTAGATGACCATGAGGAAATTACTAAAATTGACGAAGAGGTGCATAATGAATTCAATACATTTTTTCCCTCTTCTATGAGCTTAAACAACAATTCTCCTAAGAAAAGTGTTGAACCTGGTGATGACCTAGTTTGACACTTTCTATTGACCCTTTGGCTAGTTGTCCTTCCTCGTTATATAATAAACATGATTGGGATGCAAACGACCTGCTTTAGGTTGAATCACATGCACTTTACTAGTCTTTTACATTATTTATTTTTCATTTTATTTTGAGTGATTGCATGTGCTTGATGTGATCCCCCATGATGTTTTGTTTGATGTCTCTCTCTCTCTTTGTGGAATTCCTCTATTTGTATCTTCATTCTTCTTTATGTCATACATCTTTTCACTTTTATTATATTTTTTATTTTTTCTTGTGTTTTCCTTTTGGGGATGACGCAAGGCATCGAGACATTCATTTCTCTTCCATGTTGACTCAAAATTTTTTTCCTTTTCTTTATCTTTTTCATTTGTCTTGTGTTTTCCTTTTGGGGATGATGCAAGGCATCAAGACATTCATGTCTCTTCCAAATTTTTATTAAGGGGGAAAAATAGGTTTTGAATGGACCTAAAACCATTTACAACAGGTTTTGAATGGACTCAAAACCATTAACAAATAGGTTTTAACGAGGACCTAAAACCTATATAGAGAAGAACAAGCTTCTCAAGGATACAACAAAGATAACCAGTAGTGAACCAACAATAGATCACCAACAAATAATGCAAGACTAACCTAACCAAATTTGCACCAAACATAAGGTTTTAATGGGAACCTTAAACCCAACAAAGTCAAGTTTTACACAGGATCTTGAACCCAAACCAAGTTTAGAAGGTAACCTGAAACCCAGTTACAATCAGATTATAGGGACCAAAATCCCTCACAATAAACTAGGTTTTACTAGGGACCTTAAACCCATTGTTGAAACAATCACACCCTGGATCCACTAGCTAAGAAGAAGAAGAAAACCTCTTGTAGCACCATAAAAAATAAATAGTTGAATCATACTCCACCTCAAAAGGAGTAGGCTCCCCTCTATAGGAGAAAATTCCATGAATACCCTTACCACCACTACAACCACACTATAACTAAAAATAGCTCCACCTCCATAGGAATGTGCACCACCTTAATAGGTACTATAACAGTAGAAGCCAACAACATGGGTAGCACCACCACAAATCCATAGCCCCCCACTCTACCTCTAAAAGAGAGGACTCCACCATAGTAGGAGTAGCCTTCACCTCAATAGAAGAGACATACTAGAGAAACACAAAGGGAGCCACCTAGCTAGCAACAAGAAAAAAACATGACAAGCACAGGCAACTTGAGAGGATGGGCCAACAAGAGAAGCAAAGGGAAAATCCCAAACACACCATTCCAAAAAAGAACACGGGCAAGCAAGATACATAATAAGAGTAGCCCATTCAAATGAGACTTAAAAGAGCCCATAAGCCCAAAGCCTATTAGGGATCCTAGAAAAAAAAACATAATGAGAAAACCCAAAAAAACACTCCTCCAACAACATCCCAAAGAGAAGAAAGATCTGAGCCTTAAGCAATAGCAACAAAAGGGGCTTAGCCAACATGGGGAACACCCCAAACCAAGAACAAGGCACAAAAAATGAACAAAAATAAACTCTTCTCAACCACTAGAAGAGACACATAGATAGAGGCATCAAAACCTCCCAACAAACCAAAGAGAATAGGGAGGATAACACCTCCAATAGGAAGAAACCCAAAAAAGGCCATCCCAAGGCAAGGGAACACCCAACAAAAACCTAGAGAATAACCAAAGCAACAGTAGGGAGGGAAAATACCACATCCCCAACAACCTCCCAAGTAAATAAACCTTGAAGCACAACCCTCTCAAGGATCATCAAGCTCATGACATAAAGCCAAAAGTGTTGCAGAGGAAAAACACCAGACCATAAAGGGTAGACCCCACCTCTGACCTAGACCAGGAACTTCCAAAGTGACTTTGAAAGATCAACAAGAAGCAACCTAGGAGTCATCCCAAAAAGGAAGCTAAAGCACAACACCAAAACCTTGGAACGGACTTCAACCAACAAGTACTAAAAGAGTAAGAACCAAAAAGCACAAAACACTAATAGAGGATCCAAAAAAGACTCCACCAGAACACTAGAAAACAACAGCTCCAAACCGAGAAGGAGAGAAAAAATAGCCCCAGCAAGAAATAGGGACCCACATAGCACAAAGTCATAAGCTAGAAACACCAATGTACATACCAAAGTAGGAAACCAAAACTACCACCCCAACCATCTGCACTCACCCAATGCCAAGAAACTAGGATAGAGACCCACACCAAGCCAAAACTTGTCATCATCTTTATTAGAGTTTGAGTCTCCCTTGCTTGCCTCGCCTAAGGATTTAAAATTTGGAACCTTGCTTCGTCTCCTGCCTAACAACCTTTGCTTCATTTTCTAAGGGCATTATATCTCTTCCATGTTGACCCGAAAGGTTTTCTTTGCTTTCACTCTCTGTGTGTCATTCTTCCAGTTCTGTGTATTTGAGGAATGATGACAATTACGATCTCTCTAAAAACATTGTAGAAAGAACATATTGACCCCAAATCCATAGATCCCTTATGTGCTTGGATTTTCATTTTTGGGGGAAACCCCTCTCTTTTCTTTTCTTTTGCATGGTGTAGCTTTACTTGAAAACATATGACTTGCCAAAGGGCTTTCCAAGTTAGCTCTCATGTCCTATTTATTGAGTGCATTTATTTTTTGCCACTTTAAAGTAATTTATCATAGTATGGTGTTTAGAAATTTCTTTAAAGTGGGGGCATACATTCGCATTATTCTTTCACATTTTTTATTTTTTTTGGTTCATGGTGCAATCTTTTTACTTCATACAATGCATTTTTGTCTTTGTGGATGACATTGGGTATGATGTGCTTCAAGAGCATGATCTCTCTTAGCATATTACATTCCTCTTAGTGGCTTGATGTGACACACTACATCCCCTAAGTTGTGAATCTTTTTTTCTTTGATTGGTTCTCTCTTGCAGACATTAGGCACAATGTTCCCTAAGTTAAAGTCCTCACATGAACTAAGCAAGAATCCCTTGACCATTCCTTATTGTTGCATTTGCATTTCCAATTATATGGCCACTTTGTATAATAAACCTTGCATTCTTGTGCAGCCATCTTATTTATTCATGAGCTCCAACCATACGAGGTTTTTCTTGCCTCATGAAGCTCAAAATAATTTTTGTCTGGTCCCTTATCAAAGTTATCAAGAGGTATAACTTTGGTATGGTTTGATGGGAAGCCGAACGAGCGCATGAATTTACCTTAGCCACTCGTGTTTATGTGAGTGCATACTAGCCATGAGTGTATGTGTCTCACCTTCTTGGACTTCTCACCCATCAGACAACCTAAATTTTCGTTGCCTCAGAGTGAGCTTACATTTTTTAGACAAACAACCTAGATCTGATCCATATCGAGATGGAAAAATGGTCGAAGCTTGATCTACCCCTTTTCTTTTTCATTTTGTTTAATTCTCTTTATGTCTTTAGCAGTGCAGGATTGTGCTTCGTTGATGCTCTTTATATTATTTTCATGTGTGTTCTTTTGTGCCTATGATGGTTTGCCATGGGATCTTCATCTTGGGGTCTTGATCACCCCTCTTTATTATTGTCATCCTATCTTACCAACATTGGTGTGCTTGGACCCCTCTTGAGGTGTGCTTTTCTACTTTAGTGTGAGTTCAAAGAAATTTCATGCTCTCACCAAAGAGGGGGCTAAATGGAGCAATGAAAAAATTATCCCTTCTTCTTTTCCCTTTCTTGTTCGGGTCCTCCTTGTTAACTAGGCTTAATGATGCCTTGATTTAGTGTTGTAATGTACTTGATACATTCACATTAGGTCTTAGGCCCTTGTGAGCTAATGAACTTAAAATGGTACCTTGCTAAAGTGTTGTGAACTGTTATAACACACTTTCACACTTCTCTAAGGTTTTATTAATTAACTACACCTAATAAACCTATTTTTAACCTTAATCATGCCTTATCTAACATGTTGTAAAGTGTTGTAGCACACTTTCACACTTTTCTAGGGTTATCATTAATAATTGGGATTTCTTATGCTTTAATTGGCCCTCTTTTGCATCCACAAGCCTCATTTAATGTATCTTTTTGAGGATAATCTCGGCAAAAATCATTAACCAATCATAATTCATGTGTTTTAGCTTGTGAGGCCCAAATTTAGTGATCTGGGACTCATTTGAAACCTTGGGTGAATGAGTTCCACCTAGATTTTTGGGTCACGAACCCGGTTTCACACATTTCTAAGCATTTTTAAATTTGGTCCCATACATTATGTCTAATGGGACTCATTCGCCACCTTGGGCAAATGAGTCCCGTCTAGCCCAAAATTATAGGGTATGTGCAGGATCATTATGGAAAAAATAGACCCTTAAGTGGCGATGAAAATTTAGAAAATAAAAGTTAGGAAACTTGACGTAAAAATTTGAATAAGTTATCTATATTTTTTCAAAAATATGTAAGAATAGAATATGTAGAAAATTGAATGTAGTTTCTAAACTACTAGGTTTATTTTTATTTTTTTAATTTATTTGGTGAAAATTTGAAATTTCAATGTAGTAGTACTTTAATTTTAGGGAAAAAATAAGAAGTAGGTGTCTATTTGACTACCCTAACCACAATAAAATGATAATATTTTTTAATAATATTCTTGATATAAGTAGAGGAATCATGTCCCGATGTGATGCATATTTTTTTGTAATTTGTTTCCAAGTAAATAATTAAGTATGAATTTTTTTTTACAACTTTTAAAAAATATAAAAACTCGTATGTCTGATCACCTTAACTTGGTCAAAACTTCATGAAATTCATTTTTTTTAATCCTATAGTATGCGAAGCATAGAATGTGATGCATGTTTCAGATTCAAAAAATGTGATACCGTTTGAAAGATATAGACATTTTTCAATCACCCTATCAATCAGAACTTTAGTCATAATTCAAATAGAAAATGAATAATAATTATTTATTAAATTCAAAGCAAAGCATAATTTATATTGGTGGAAAGCTGAGAATCTCGTTTAAAAACCCTTTTCGTTTCATCAATTTTGGGTAAAAGAAAGTCATCAACCACATGGGCCATTATATCACTTACATATCACCACTTTTTGGCCCATCATGATCCTACACATACCCTACAATTAATTCAAAATTATTGGCGAGATTTTATTCTCCTAGATTTGATGTCAGCTTGTAGTGTTGTAATTTCAAGAATTCTTGCATAATTAAGTATAAATACAAGTTTCTTTCACTCATTTTACATCTAGCAAGTTGAATGAGCATCCTTATAAAAAAGTTGAGTTCACAAGAGTGTAGACATGGAAAATGTACAATTCAATCCTACACACTGGATCCTGATTTACTAACACCATTTCATCCTGAATTGAAATATTCTCTCTCAATTTTTTCAGTTTTCAAACCAAACATTTACAATAGAATCAATCACCCATTAAGGTTAGCATAACCAAAACGTACATGAAAGAACTCTAACCAAGAATGCGCCCTAAAACCACTTAAGGAGGAGGGGCGAGCATATGGTCAGAGGATCCCTAGGATCTACTGAATCAACAAGTACGAGATTATACAAAGAGAGGAATATTAAACTCGACACCAAGAATGTGCAATCAAGATCCCTTTGTAGGCGAGGTGCTAACATATGGTGGAGTACTACTGCTGAATTAAAAGAACAAGGTGGATAACCAGCCAAAGAGCTTTCCACGCTACCACCAAATAGTGGGGGGAAGAAGATTACAAAACAAAATTATCCACACTGGTGGTATACCATCCAGGGGTGCTTTAGTGTGAAGCTAATTAATTAATGCAGCAAAGCTAAAGCTGAAACAGTACTACTATTTAACAGTTCATACAAAGTGTAAAGCTACAAATTACAATGTTCAACACCAATTTCTAAGCACCACTCTTATACAATGTTTTCCAAGTTAGAGAATGAGAGGAGAGAAGATAGAATATGAAAGTAGCTAATGAATTGTTGTATCTCTGAAACTGTAATTTTGGAAATGGAAATAAGCAACTACAAAATTATATAAAAAGCTCATAACTCGATCAAGATACCTCTGAATGGCATGAAAACACAGGCATGGATCAAATGGAAGATAGGCACCCTTGTTGAGACACCAAAAACAGCTCCAAATACCTGCAAGGATTAATGGTGCAATTCCCAATGCAAGGCTAAAAGGTACGGCCCTTGAGAGGGGCGATTTCTCATTATAAAATTGCACACTCCAAAATAAAACCCGAAAATGCTTGGAGATGGTCACCTAGACCTTAGAAGTATTATTATCGAATGCCTAGAACAATACAAAATTCGTACAATTAACCATGAGCAAAAACAACATTCAGCTGTATGCAAACAACAACTGTAAAACTAGAAAATACATCAATAATTCACCTTGAAACACAATTTGCTAGTCTGAATGAGAAGCAACAATAATTCAACTAGGCATTGTCTTGCAAACACGAAATTGAATGAAGAACTAGGAGGTCAGCATTCCTCGAAGTAGAAAATGATAAATCATTTTGACAGCATAACTTTAGCAAAATAATGGATGTCTCAATGCTGGAGCCAAGCCTTACTTTTAAAGGAAAATAAGAAACTGTTCAAGTCCCCCAAGAAGGTACAGCAATAGCCAAGACTCTCCACATTTCCAAAAATGAAACAACTCTTCAAAAATACGCCCCACTTGAGAAATGAGGAATTAATAAAATAAAACCTTTTGACTTCTTCATGTGACACCACCCTCCAAGACCCTTTTTCAAACCAACTTAAGTTCATTCCTTAGGCCAAGGGGGTCAACTGCAAATTAGAACCAATTGCTCAATTAATGAAGAAATTCATTAAGATTAATATTTTAATGGCCAAGGCTTCATACTGACAACTGCTTCCCATGATGTGATTAACTTGAAGGCTGACAACTGCTTACTGCCAGAAATAGTATTTACTATAAATAGTAAATAATGAGAAAGAACCACAAAACCTCCAAGACTGGAACCCTTTAAAACACCTCAACGAGCCTACAGGATTCCGAGATAGACTGATGAGCTATTGACAGGATCACTGCCAAAAGGGGAACATTACAATTCGCCCCCCTCGAAATTGCTTGTCCTCAAGCAACTGCAAAGCTAGATGCTGCAAAATTTGTTCACCTTCCCAAGTAGCATCTTCAATAGGAAAATTTTTCCATCTTACCGAATACTCCTTGATTGTTCGCCTCCTTAAGGACCGCTCCCTACTATCAAGGATCTCTTCCAGAAGCAACACCAACTGCCCTTCTTCATCTAAAGGAGGTAATTTTGAAGTAGCTACCACATTATGCCCAAGTGCCTTCTTGAGGCGGGAAACATGGAAGACATTCTGAACTTTGCTATCTGTTGGAAGTTCCAACTCATATGCCACTTCACCAATCCTTTTGGTGACTCTAAACGGACCATAGAAACGTGGCTTCAATTTTTCTGCACCACTCTTATTGAGAGAAGACTATCTGTAGGGCTAAAGCCTCAAGTAAACCATGTCTCCTACCTCAAATGAACGTTCAATACGCTGCTGATCAGCATACAACTTCTACTGATTTTGGGCTTGCTGCAGATTTTATTTTAGTGACTTTAAGATGTCTTATTGTGCTGAAGCATATCTCTTGCCTGGGGAGCTCTACTATCACCAAATACCAAGTCTACAAAGTTAGGAGCATCATACCCATAGAGTGCCATAAAAGGAGACATCTTAGTTGACATGTGATAAGAGGAGTTATAACAAAACTCTCCCAAATGAAGCCACTTAACCCAAGCCCTTTGCTGCCCTGAAACATAAATTCTAAGGTAGCCTTCTAACCACTTATTGACAATCTCTGATTGCCCATTCGTTTGCGGGTGATAACTAGTGCTTGGAGTGAGCACTGTACCACTCAATCTGAAAATCTCTTGCCAAAACACACTTAGGAACTTGTTGTCGCTATCACGGACAATGGTCTTAGGCAAACCATGCAAATGAAACACTTCTCTAAAGAATAACTCAGCTACTTGAGCTACTGTAAATGTAGTAGTGATAGCATAAAAATGAGCATATTTGGTTAATCTATCCACCACAACATAAATGCAATCACAACCTTGCACCTTGGGTAACCCGGTGATGAAGTCCATAGCAATACTTTCCCGTTTCTAATTTGGAATAGGCAGGGGCTACAAAAAACCAGCAGGAAAAGAATGTTCATTTTTATTCCTTTGAAATGTAGGATATTCCCTTATGTAGTTCATGACTTCTTCCTTCATTCCCTTCCAAGCAAACCTTTCTCTTATCTGCTTGTAAGTATTGAACATACCTTGATGACCAGCAAGAGGAACATCATTAAATGACTAAAAAATCTTCCTCTTAACCTTGGATTCGGGTACCGAAAAGATCCTACCCTTATACATAATCAAACCATCAACCAAGTTATACCTTTCATCAACCAAATGGCCTTCTATAATGTTGGTAGTAAACTGATTTTTCGCATAATCAGCAGCAATCAACTCTCTCCAATCTGTTGAAAGCTCACAAAGTGATTGCAAATGAGGCCTTCTGGACAAAGCATCCGCAACAACATTGTTTTTCCCCTTAACATACTCAATATCGAAGTCATAAGCTTGAAGCTTGCTTACCCATTTATGTTGCCTTTCATTCAAATCCTTTTGCCTCATGAAATGTTTAAGACTATTATGATCAATTTTAACCACAAATTTACTTCCCACCAAGTATTGGCGAAATTTGGACAAAGCATGCATGATGGCAAGCATCTCTTTGTCATAAATTGAGTACAACTTTTTTGCTCCTCTCAACTTTCTGCTCTCAAAGACAATAGGGTGTTTGTCTTGCATAAGAACAACTCCAACTCCCTCTCCTGAAGCATCACATTGTAATTCAAAAGGATTTTTAAAATCAAGCAAAGCCAATACGGGACATGAACTCATAATTTGTTTGAACTTATCAAACACTCCTTATGCTTTATCTATCCATAGAAAAGCTCCCTTTTTGGTGAGATCTCTAAGAGGCACTTCCATGTGAGAATACCCCTTGACAAATCTTCTATAAAACCCACATAAGCCCAAAAATCCCTTCAAGTGAGTCAGATTCTTTGGAGGTGGCCAATCAACAATGGCTCTAATCTTTTCAAGATCAACTTTGAACCCTTTAGAACTGATAATGTGGCTGAGATAGAAAAGCTCAGTCATCCCAAACTCACATTTCAATTCTTTGGAAAACATACATTCAGCCTCCAAAATGCTAAGCACTTCCTCCAAGTGTTGAAGGTGCTCCTCTCAAGACTTACTGAAAACAAGAATGTTGTCAAAGAAGATAAGCACAAACTTCATCAACTACTGCCTGAAAGTCTTGTTCATACATGACTGAAATGTTGCTGGAGCATTAGTCAAACTGAATGGCATGACAAGGAACTCAAAGTGCCCATAGTGACATCTGAAAGCTGTTTTCTCAATATCTCCTTCTCTCATTCTGATTTGATGGTAACCAGATCGAAGATCAATCTTCGAAAAGAACATAGCCCCATGGAGCTCATCAATAAGCTCATCTATCCTAGGAATAGGATATCTATTCTTGATGGTTTTCTAATTCAATGCACGATAATCAACACACATCCGCATTGTACCATCTTAAATCTTTTTGACCAATACTACTGCTGAAGAAAATGGGATTTTGCTTGGTTTGGTGAACCCTACCTCAAGAAGTTCTTTGATAGTCTTTTCTATCTCATCCTTCTACTTCTTTGGGTAGTGGTAAGGAGTAGTAATGACGGGTTTGACACCTTCTTCTAATTCAATCACATGTTCACACCCTCTTTCAGGTGGTCTCCCTGAAGGTAAGTCGCTAAAAACCTTGCTCTTTTTAGAAAGAAGAGCTTGTATATCAGGTGGGTATTGTCTCTTTTCTACAACCGGATCTGATGGTAAGATCATACACTCTATTGCCCAATCAACTTGATCATGATGGATCAACCTCTCCATTCATTTTAAGGACACAACCCGTGGCCCTCCATTGGACATGCCTCTCAAAACCACCTTCTTCCCATCAGCTTGGAATTTCAATTCCATGGTTTGCAGATTCAAAGTGATCTCTCCAAGAGATCGCAACCATTGTATTCCCAAAACAACATCGGTATCACCAATGCCAATCACATAGAAGTCATCCTTCACCTCATAATTCCCCAATTGCATAGAGAGATTAGGAATTTTCTTGGTGCATGATATGGTAAAGCCGTCTGCTACCATTACTTTGAATCCTTCAAAGTCTTCAGTCTTCATTCCTCTTTTGGTAACCAAGCCTTCATCAATAAAATTGTGAGTTGCTCCAGTATCAATTAGAGCAACAATCCTTTGAGAGTTAACCATTCCTCATACTCGAAAGGATTCATTCTTTTGGAAACTAGATAGTTGGGAAAAAGCATTACCATCTCCAACTTCTAGTTCCTCTTCTGGGGCTTCTTCTTCCTCATCACTTGCTGTTTCATACTGCTGATCAAGTGGATCAAATTCTGATCCATAATCAGAATAGCCCTCCATTTGTTGAACTTTACCTTTTCCATAACAACGATGACCCCTTGTCCAAGGTTCATGACAAGTATAACAAACTCCCTCTTTTCTGAGCTGATCACGGAGTTCATCAGATATTCGTTGTGGATACTTGTTGGGCTGATTAGGAGTGAACTTCTTCTTATCCCTTTTGAATGGTTTAGGCTGAAATTTTGGCCTTGCAGTAGCCAACTCCATGCTCCTTGCTTTCTTGATTGCTTCATCCAAGGATGGTGGATCAAAAGCTTTGACCCATCCTTTCAAAGGCTCCATCAAACCTTCCACAAATAGGACCACAAGTCTTCTTTTAGTAATGTTAGGCACCATTACCGACAACCTTTGAAAATCAGCAACATAGGTATCTAAAAATCCATGTTGTTTCAATTGTGCCAATTCTTGGAAACTCAACTCAGGATCTCTGGTATCAAATATTTCAATTAATTTGTTGGTAAACTCCTCATAGGTATGGATAAGGTTATGGCCAAGAGTAACCAAACCATGAGTCCACCATTCATGAGCCACTCCATCCAAGTGCAATGTGGCAAACTTAATTGCATCTTCCTCCGGCATTGGTCTAAGTGAGAGATAATTATCTAATTTCTGAACCCATGCTCTTGCTGCACACTTATTACTTCCATCAAAATGATCCAAAGTAATCTTACCCAATGCTTGCTGAAAATCATTCCTATGATTTGTGAAAGGGCGTTGTTCATTCCTTCCACCATTCCTTTGCTTCTTTGATTCATGAATTGAACAAAGGTCCATGCATCTCTCATATCAGGAGGTAAAGAGATATACTCCATATAGGCTTGCCTAGCATCATCCGCAAAAGGTACTCCAATTTCAGGTTGTTGTTCATCTCTTGGAGTGAATGTAGGGAGGAGAGGTCTAGATGAAGATCCTCTTGTATTTGTAACATGCTATCCAACAGTTATATCCCTTCCATTAACTGCTGAAGCATTATGACCACCGGGAACATAAGTTCCATTTACACCACTATTACTGTTGTTTTCACCAACATGATTGGGTTGGGGCTGAATATTATTTTGAGTAGTTTGCTGATCCAATTTATCCAGTAAATGTGCCATCATCTCTAACATGTTATCAAAAAAAATTTCTGCTTTTGCATATTTTTCCTCCATCGAAAGATGGGACTCTTCTGACATTCTCTCAACTATTATACCCATTTCCCTCAAAGCTTTTGACAAAGTATCTGCTTCTGGCACTGGTGGAAACTGTAACTGAGATCTGGCCTGATTTCTGATGAAGTATCTGGTTGCTTTGTCACTCATCTGTCAACTAAAAGGTTAGTAGACACAGGATGGTAGGAACTTCTGCTTTGATACCATTGAAATATTCTCTCTCAATTTTTTCGGTTTTCAAACCAAACATTTACAATAGAATCAATCACCCGTTAAGGTTAGCATAACCAAAACGTACATGAAAGAACTCTAACCAAGAATGCGCCCTAAAACCACTTAAGGAGGAGGGGCAAACATATGGTCAGAGGATCCCTAGGATCTACTGAATCAACAAGTACGAGATTATATAAAGAGAGGAATATTAAAATCGACACCAAGAATGTGCACTCAAGATCCCTTTGCAGGCAAGGTGCTAACATATGGTGGAGTACTACTACTGAATTAAAAGAACAAGGCGGATAACCATCCAAAGAGCTTTCCATGCTACCACCAAATAGTGGGGGGGAAAAGATTACAAAACAGAATTATCCACACTAGCGGTATACCATCCAGGGGTGCTTTAGTGTGAAGCTAATTAATTAATGCAGCAAAGCTAAAGCTGAAACAGTACTACTGTTTAACAATTCATACAAAGTGTAAAGCTACAAATTACAATTTTCAACACCAATTTCTAAGCACCACTCTTATACAATGTTTTCTGAGTTAGAGAATGAGAGGAGAGAAGATAGAATATGAAAGTAGCGAATGAATTGTTGTAAATCTGAAACTGTAATTCTGGAAATGGAAATCAGCAACTACAAAATTATATAAAAAGCTCATAACTCGATCAAAATACCTCCGAATGGCATGAAAACAAAGGCATGGATCAAATGGAAGATAGGTGCCCCTGTTGAGACACCAAAAATAGCTCCAAATACCTAAAATGATTAATGGCACAATTCCCAATGCAAGGCTGAAAGGTACGACCCTTGAGAGGGGTGATTTCTCATTATAAAATTGCACACTCCAAAATAAAACCCGAAAATGCTTGGAGATGGTCGCCTAGACCTTAGAAGTATTATTATCAAATGCCTAAAACAATACAAAATTCGTACAATTAACCATGAGCAAAAACAACATTCAGCTGTATGCAAACAACAACTGTAAAACTAGAAAATACATCAATAATTCACCTTGAAACACAATTTGCTAGTCTGAATGAGAAGCAACAATAATTCAACTAGGTGTTGTCTTGCAAACACGAAATTGAATGAAGAATTAGGAGGTCAGCATTCCTCGAAGTAGAAAATGATAAATCATTTTGGCAGCATAACTTTAGCAAAATAATGGATGTCTCAATGCTGGAGCCAAGCCTTACTTTTAAAGGAAAATAGGAAACTGTTCAAGTCCCCCAAGAAGGTACGCCAATAGCCAAGACTCTCCACATTTCCAAAAATTAAACAATTCTTCAAAAATACACCCCACTTGAGAAATGAGGAATTAATAAAATAAAACCTGGTGACTTCTTCATGTGGCACCACCCTCGAAGACCCTTTTTCAAAACAACTTAAGTTCATTCCTTAGGCCAAGGGGGTCAACTACAAATTAGAACCAATTGCTCAATTAATGAAGAAATTCATTAAGATTAATATTTTAATGGCCAAGGCTTCATACTGAAAACTGCTTCCCATGATGTGATGAACTTGAAGGTTGACGATTGCTTACTGCTAGAAATAGTATTTACTATAAATAGTAAATAATGAGAAAGAACCACAAAACCTCCAAGACTGGAACCCTTTGAAACACCTCAATGAGCCTACAAGATTCCGAGATAGACTGATGAGCTAGTGACAGGATCACTACCAAAAGGGGAGCATTACCTAAATCATCTCCTTTGCTAGTCATTTAATTGAATAATCTGTATTTGATTAAATTCATTACTCTTCATCTCTTAATTAAATAAATCAACTTTATCTAATTAAGTCATCATCTCCTGTTAATTAAATAAATCAATTTTATTTAATTATTTCTGTAATCCCTCTTTAATTAAATAATTCATCTTATTTAATTAAATCCCTAAAATCCTCTTATTAAATTGAACCTTATTTAGTTTAATCTAACATTATCCCCTTTGGTTAAATAAATCATAATCATTTATTTAATTAAACCCTTCCTCTCAATTTGATTTAAATCAATTCATAAATTTAAGTCTAAATTGTCACATCTCCTAAATTCCTTATTAAATTAATTAAACTTTGATTAATTTAATCTTAATCTATGTCACATTCTCTACAGAATGCAACTTGCACAATGAATCAATTACTTTGATTTATTAATTGATCTATTTTCCCTCACATGGCATAAAAAGGGAATATTCCTTCAAATTTGAATTCAAATTCAAATGGGCTTGGTCCTTCCAACAAGGCATTCAATGCCTCTTACATGTTCTTGTGCATTGAGCCAAGTGACATTAACTCCATTTATTTAATCCCCCCTAAACATGTCACTTCATCAAATTCAAAATTCAAACTTGCATATTGATCAAAATGTGCTCAACCTTCAACCATTCACATCTTGACAAGTGGCACTTGGCCATTGGATATTGAATGATCCCACATTGCTTATTTTCACTTTCTCTTCCATTTTGGAAATCTATAAATGAGAGACTCTTCCTCTCATTCTATCATTTACAATTTGAGTAAACTTATTATACTCAAATCCATCTTCAAGCATAGCCATTCTCATCTCTTTTTATCAAGTTTTTAGCTAGGTTATGCAAGAATTCAACCAAAGTGGATCAATCATCGTCAAGCTTACAAAGGAGTTGGGAAAGGGCTAATTTCGACACATCAATTGGCACCAACTCCCCCATGGGATCTCTAGTTTGCTCACTTAATTAGTATTTACATGATTTTCATATTTTATTCTTCATTTTTCCTATTTTGAGTAAATTGCAAATGGATTTCATGGGGAATCTTGATTCTCACTTGCATTTGATCTAACATTGTGCTTGTTTGCCTTATTTGTGCAGGTATGAAATTGGGGTTCACATTTTGGCGCTAGAAGGAGGGCTAACTCAAGAATTTAATTGCGTTTTTCAAAATTTCTACGTTTTTTAACATGTTTTTTGCAGGTCACAAGGAAACAGTCCCAGAGTGTTATATTGCGCCACTTTCATAGGGACGGCGCCATACTACACCACTTTCAGAGGTGCATTGCTATACCGAACCGCGCAAATTTCTCAACCGCATCACTTCTTTTCCCGCCTGTCAATTTCAAAATTCCTAACTACATCGTGCACAGTCCTGCGATGCTATACCACATCGCTCTTAGCATTGCGGTGCCATATTGCACCACATTTTTCCAAATCACGTCGCTTTTGCTTTCCCACCTGTAAAATTTTAAAATTACAAACCCAGTCGCTTCACAAATAGTGCCGCTTAACCATATTGCACCGCATATTCGGTCTTTGTTCCTATAGAGCGTCGCTCACAGTCAAACGCGTGGCACTATATAGCATCACTTTTTGCCCAAATTTCTTCGCTTTTACAAACTGCACCGCGGAAAACAGTCAGGTCTGAAATTTGGCATGTGCCTCTTGAATTTTGGATTTTCTAATTCTTGACCTTGTTTGTTGTCTTTTTGCTCTCTAGTTTTCTGTCATTTTGCAGGTTGGAGCAAAGAAAAAGCAAAAGAAGAAGTTCATCATAACATCATGTTCATCATGCACAAAGTGTTTTTAAATACTAAAGTGTTCTTCAACACTCTTTAAGGATTTTAGATTCTTGTTTAAGAGAAATTTGTTAATAGCATTTCCCTTAGAAACACTAAACTTCTTTTGGGTTTAAAAAGAACAATCAAATTTCTTTTCAAAAGTTGCAAAAGGGCTAAAAGGAACCTTAGGAACAACATACTATATTTTGTTTAAAGGTTAACAATTGAACAAGGCAATCTCACATTTTCTTTGGTGCTTAAAAATAATTCATTATTGTTTTGAGGGATTTAAAATGAACATGTATTTTTTATGCCTTGTAATGTTTTTTGGAAAGTAGTGTCATTTAAAAAGGCATATGCGCTTCTCTCGCGCTTCACGACGATCTTGAAAATCAAAAGTATTTTTGGTGATGCTAAGTTGCATAAAAGATTACCTCCACATTTCAATTTGGGTACCTAACAATTGAACAAAACATTTGAGTGTTAGCACGACATATTGCGAAGGTTCTCCCTTTGTTTTTCAACAAAGGTTGATTGAACAATGGGATATGCTAGCTTGCTATTATTTATCTTAGCGGGCTTGCCTTGTGATAAAAAGTAATCACCTAAGCGAACGACCCAACCGGGAACATGCTAAAGCCAAGCGACTTCCAAATGGTATATAAGTGTGGATTCTTGAGGAAAGTTCAAGAATCACGAGGATTATTCCGACAAGAAGGGAAACAATGGTCTCTCGCCATACTGGATAGTCCCCCACGAATGGAATGCCCACATTAAAACCATTTGTTTAGAAAAGGCCAAATCTTTATCTATTTTGTTGGTGCAAAAGGTCATGTCCTTTGAAGCCGCCCCACGTTATATATGCGGTTTTGTTGTAGAGATGAAAAGCATGCCATGGGAGATTCATGGGTACTGATGCTTGGCTGACCTGAGAAGTGTGTGTCGTGGAGGGGAGCTAGTGTGGTCAAGCATCTAGTCATCCACACAGAATATGCGTAGCTGGATTCGTCCAAGTGGGAACCCAACAAAATATTGTCTCTTCATCCTAGGGTTGTACATGTGCTTGGAAATGGAAAATACATTGCTTGGTCCTCAAAACAATTGAAAAACAAATATCCACAAAGAGATCCAAATTTCAAACCCCTTGGAGAAAACAAATATCCTTGATGAATTTAAGTACTCTTGCTTTCCCTAGGGATTCTATCCTTAGATGTTTCTAAGTACTTAGGTCTAATCATCATTTGTTTTCACCAAAGTCAACACTAGGAAACCTTTGCCTTGATTTCCTTGATTTCCACATAATGCACTTTGTGGGATGAAAAAAAATTAGGATATTGGACATTTAGTTTGAAAAGAATAATCAAGAAAGTGTTTGTGGTAAAAAGAACCGAACCTAAGCAAGATAATAGACAATTGAACCACACATGTGCTTGGTCCTTTTTTGGGTCATTTGGTTTCCAAGCAAACATTGGTCTTTTGGTTTGAATTACTCCTAGGGAAAAGCATGTTCTTCATCACCTTGGTCTTGCAAGTAAGTCCTCATAGGGTCATCTAGGATCAAGTCAAAACACTTCATCTTCCTTCAAAAATTTATCAAATTCCATTTCACCAACAACTTTTGGAACTTTGAAAAACATCATTCATGCTAGACTTTTGGAAAATCAACATCACCTTGCTTGGCTTAACACACCTAGCCAAAATAGTCAAATATCTTGGATGAATTTACCTCTAGGATAATGCAACTTCCTGAGGTCTACTAGTTCATGATCACTTTGATTGGCTTAACACACTTAGCCAATTCATTCTCTTGTGCAAGTTTTCTCTAGGATAACGCAACTTCCTAGGGTTTACAAGTACATTACCACCCTGTTTGGCTTAATACACCTAGTCAAACTATCCACAATCAAAATCAAAATCAAAACAAGCTCTAAATTCTAGCATTGATCCAAAATTCCTAAAAGTTAAAAACACCCATATCATTCACCCCTTTCATCCTTCATCTCATAATTGGTCCTAAGCCCCTTGGAGGTCAACAAGGTAAAAACACAAGAAGAACATGGAATATAAACTTGATTCATCCATCATAAGTAGTCCAATTCAACCAAACTATCCAAGTCTTGCAATGCCAATAGATTATCAAAACTTACATTCATACAATCCATACATGGGATCATTGTCTCATACAAACCTCAATGGTACAACCAATGTGAGTATGCCCAATCTAAATTTTGGAACACCTTTACCTTTGGTAGATTTAAATCAAAGTCAAAACTTACAAATCTATCAACCAAACAATCAAGGTATGAGCCTTTTGAACAATACTCCAATCATAAAGCAAAGCATCATATCAAATCCTCCCATTTTGCCATTGATATCACGACAACAAATGACAACCATCCAAGGAACCCCAAAGGTCAACACAACCACCATCACTGAAGTGTCTCAAGGACCAAGCATCTCAATCAGACCACTCATCACAATGGTCAACACCATTCCCAAACCATCGCAACCATCACCAAAACACAATTCATTCTCCATCCTATCGCAAGCTGCTCAACAAGTTGCCCGTGAAAAGGTGCTCCAAAACCAATGAGCTGCACAACTAGTTGCTCAGCAAGTGCAAGTGCAATTAGTTGCCCAACAAGATTCACAAGCCGCACAAGCTGTACAAGCTTTGCAAGAGGCACAAGCAACTCAACAAGCACAGGTTCAAACTCAAGCCCAACACCAGGCTCGACAGGCATGAGCACAATACCAAGTGCAATTGCAAGCAATCCATCAATAAGTGTATCAACAAGTAGATCAACAACAAGCCCAACAACAAGCATTATTGGCACAACAACAACAATGTGACCAACAACAAGTGTTGTTGGCTCAACAACAAATGCAACCATCACTCGCTCAACAAATATTACAACAGATTCCCACCAAAATTGTTGAAAAGAATGATCAAGATCTATCTATCAATGAACACCTTGAGGATGTTTCCACCTCATCCAATGATCAAATCAACATACATCAAGAGCCATTTTTCATTCATGATCAAGACCCCTCCTACAAAGATCTATTTCAAGGAGTGTTGATGTTATTTGATCCTATTGACATAAACCAAGATCCATCCACCAATGATCATGTTGACAATGTCTCTACATCACCTAACAAGTTAGAGGACATATCTCAAGAATTTATTCCAAAGCATGATCATCATCTATCACTAGGGTCTAGCAATGGTCCTTCCCAAGACATATTGACATCCTTTGACCTCATGGTTATAGATATTGAAGGAATCCCTATCTCAACATTTGATCCAAATCCACTCGAAGCTCAAGAGGATATTGAGCCATTTCCCATGCCTTATAATAATTTCCAAGAATCCCTTGTAGATAATACATCCTTTGAAATTGACCCATGTCAAGAACTTGATCCAAAGCATGTTGAAATCAATTCCAACATTAACCAACATCAATAATTTGTATATCCAAGATACTACAATGAGGTAATGGAAACTCTCCTATCCATATAGCACATACCCCTCCGTCTACCCATGAGATTCTTTCTTTGGATGGACACGTAGATGATCTTCATTCAAAACAAGAGTCTCATACTCTTGACATCATTACCAAGGAACAAGAGTCTCTTACTCTTAACATTTATACACATGGTCAAGATATAGATAAATGCAGAGACATATCAGAAATGGGTCATGAAGAAGGCTCCTACATAAGTTATAAATCAAAAACATCCTATGAAGTGAGTCATGAGGAAGGCTTTTGTGTGGATGGTGGATCATCGACACTTCTTGATGAAGCATTACAATCTGATATCTCACAAGATCAAGCCAAAGATATCAATCAGGAAGTCATCACACATGAGGAGGATCCTATCACTTATAAACTTGGATCACTCACCTTTTTAAGGGAAAGCTATTTTATCAATAAAGAAGTTGTCACTTTTGAAGATACACCACAGAGCAAAGAAGCAATAGCACCTTGTTTCCAAGGTAAATCACATCCTATTGCAAGTAAAATGTTTCAACAGATGAATTATCAAGGCAGAGGATTAGGCCTACATGAACAGGGTATCCTCGAACCAGTACAGATTATTGGCAATCCTAAACATCAAGGTCTTGGTTATTCAATACTAGGGGCAACTTCGTCTCAAGCAAACATCGACATAGGGGGCACGAAGAATCCTTATGGTGAAACCAATGCTAATAATACAACCCTCCATGTCATAAATCTTCATCCACCCATCACCCCATCCACGAATTGGGACCAACATCAAAAAGGATATTTGAATAAAAAAAAAGAAGCTAAGAAGTATGAAGGACAAATCAAATACAGTTGGATACCAAAGAATACAAAGAAAGATTATCCCTATCAAACTGCATCAGTCAAAGAAACTATGGGGAAAAATAAAAAAGGGAAAAGTATCCATCAAAGATATCCACAAAGGAAAAATTAGGCTTCTCAAGCGACATACAAGTGTATCAAGCAGTTGGTCCTAATTCCATGCACACTTCCATATCCACCCATCATTGCTCATCTTCCCAAGTTTGGAGAGTCAAAGGTTCCAAACTGTCAACCAATCCATTTGTTAATCCTAAACACACTCCATCCATGCCTCCATGCATGATATCCAATTCTTACATTGACCATGTGTTGGCAATGACCCTTCATCATAAGGATTCAAAAGGTACTCTATCGTGATGTGCGCACAAAGACAGAGTTAACTCCGGTATTAGCAAAACAGATTAGGGATCTCAAAAGTTGGATTCAAGTGCACGTATCTTGGCAAAAAAAATTCTTCAAGCAGGATACCGATGGCAAATTATAACAGAAGCATCTACATCAGCACCACCAAGTGGTCCAGCATTAGCTTAAAATCTCTCGAAAAAATACAAAAAAATCCAAAAAATATAAAAATCAGAAAAAAGGATTGAAAACAGTAAAGAAAAAAATCATCCTCTAATGAAAACCACTACGGTGGCGCTTTAGACAGATACCATGATGAAAACCTAGCAAACAGGCATCATGTATAGAATTGAGCATCTACGTGCGCCATTTCAGGAGAAAACATCTTATCACATCCATAATAAAGCCAACATTCCAGCCATATCATTCGTTCATCCATGAACCATTTATCCAGCCCATTACCATCTATCTACCTTATCTTGATTTTGATGAAAATTTTGTGCAAACTTTCCATATGTTTATGGTAAAAATCTTGGCATGGGTT